>JAUKNK010000402.1:122500-440000 GCA_030765055.1 Mantis religiosa
TCACAAGTTCTGACTATAAATTGTGTATCCTTTCAACATTGAAATTAAAGGAGACATTATCACATAAGTAATTCAACATCCATAGGAAAATATTTTACAGTCAACTGTACTCAGGGGAAAGTGATTCACACGTCCTTTTGCCTAAGTACACGAGGTATAATTTTGCTCGCTAGCTGTTATCTGCATCTGAATGATTGCTCTGGTTTAATCCTTCATCGGAACTCTGTTGGAGGTATAGGCGGTAAAGGTAATTAATTAGTATTTACACATGTGTCATGGATTTTGTCTACCACGGTAAAAATCACTTGTTTTCTACTGACGTGTATTTTATTGGCATGTGACGTTCCTTCTACTCTGATTAACAGTGTCATTCGAAACTGGAATTTTGGATATTTCTTCTCCATCATTATTAGATATTTATTTTCTTTTGTTATTCTTCTGTTATTCCTTTTTCCTTATTTTATATTTTTATATTCTTGTAATATAATTTCTTTGTCAATATTTTTTTCACCTTTCTTTTGGCCTATTCTGAAACTTGAAACCTCACAGCTTTATTTCAAACAAAGTAACTAACAGACTAACATATTCCTCTTTCTGTGACTTCTAAGAATACAGTTGAAAATTGTTTATGCGATATTCACTTCTACACTTTTCGCACATATATGCTAAATTTTTAGGACCAGTCGTTCTCCATTAAAATTGTGCTCAATTATACGTTTTCTAGGTAATGCGTCACTTCTTCTGATCTCCATACACAAAATATTATCCATTTATACGTTTTTTAAAGCGTTATGCAGTATGGCTTGCTTTGGACAGCTTCGGAACTGCCTGGTTTGCGGTTTTCAGTGTCGCTTATCGTTTCATTGTCGTCATATCTGTCCAACAATCTATTATCCTTGGTTCAAACAGTCACTTCTCTGCTTTAAGTCGAGTACTGCTAATCCTTGTTTCACATAAGCTTGCCCCGTATCTCTTAACGGTCACGTGACCTTATCACTTCTCATTGGCTGCTATTGCAGTACAGACTGTTGTGCTGTAAAAATAAGTTCCTTATTTAACATGGTGATATATCTTTATATGTTGGAGCCCGCCTTGGTAGCGTAGATGGTAGCATGTCTGCCTCACGTTCAAGAGGTCCCGAGTTCAAATCTCGGTCAGGGTGGGTTACCTGGATAAGGTTTTTCCGGGGTTTTCCCTTATCCTGCAAGGCGAATACTGGGTAACTCTAAGCTCCATGGACCACGGACTCATTTGAGCATCATTTCAACAATTTCATTCACCGTCCGATATGACAACGTTGGAGGACGTAAATTGCAACGTAAATTGGAAAGGAATTGTCAAATTTATATTTTCGTAACTGTTTTAATTAAATATATTACGCAACAGAGCTGATTTATCTGAAATGCATGTTAATTCTTAAACTAAGTAAAGAGAAGGTTCCTTTCCTCTCAAGCACATGGCACGATAGCACGTGATTTAGCGGTAGTGATGACATACTTGTTTATATGACTTTTATCGCTGACCTTGTTTTTAACTGGATTAGACATACATCGCCATTCGAAGGTGTGTTGTGCCGAGTGCGAGAGCTAAATTATTTTACTGATCGTTTATTGCGCGTGTACTTATATGTATAATGGCAGAGTCTACCGCCAGTTCTTCACTGAAATATCGCAAGGGAAAACCTTTAGAAAGCGGCGAATAAAGAATTGTGTTACATGTTTTTAATGCACTCACAGAGAAGAATCCGTTTTTGTCTGCGAGAGAAGTCGAACATGTGTGCTCTGGACTTACAGGTGTGTTAGGTGCGTAGGAACATCGCGACATGAAATTGAGACAACAGAAAAACTTACCACTCCAGGGGCGATATTGCTGTGTGGCGAAGACGTTATTTAAGGACAATCAGATTGTACCGGGATACAAATCTCAAAATATACTACCTTGACGAGACTTGGGTGAATGAAAGACGCACAAGTATGGCCTGACAAGACAAGCATTTTTGCAAGGTATGTGTGCTGGTTTTAAAAAATCCCAGTGGAAAAGGCCGAAGGTCTTTCATTATAAACTTGTTTCAGTTTCATTGCTCATTCATTCAGTTTCAACTTGCTCGGTTTCATTAAAAACTTCATTTTTTGCACACCTTCATATTCTTATTTGTATGATTTTATCTATCTTCCTGGCAATTATTATGAGTTTACTGCAGTTTTAAATGTGACGGGAAGGCACCGCCTATGGCCTATGGCGCGAAAGCATTAGCCAAATAGGGTGAGGGGGAAGGTAGTTGCCGTCCGCCTCGGTAGCGTAGATGGTAGCGTGTTTGCCTCACGTTCAAGATGTCCCGAGTTCGAATCTCGCTCAGGGTGAGCTACCTGGATAAGGCTTTTTCAGGGGTTTTCCCTTATCCTTAAAGACGAATATCGGGTAGCTCTAAGCTCCATGGACCCTGGACACATTTGAGCATCATTTTACCCATCTCATTCACCGTCCGATATGACTTAACGTTGGAGGACGTAAATTACAGACAAAAAAGTAGTTGCACGCGGAGTGATACATGTCAGCGGGGCAAGTTTATATGAAACAGAGATTTGTGTGCTGCTTTCATTGTGATTTATCCTTTCACTGTCGTCATATCGTTCCAACAGTCACTTATCTATTTCAAGTGGAGTTTCGAGTTACAAACAGGAGAAGAAACGTGTGAATATCAACCAACACGAAGGGAAAAAAAGAAAAACCTTAAATCTTGGTGATAATTAAAAATTCTGGATGAAGTTAAAGACAGTACTAAAGAAACGAAGAAGAATATTGCAGAGCGTTTGGGCCTACCTTACTCGACACTGAAAACCATAATGAAGAGGATATACGGGACATCAAAACCTGGATGTAGCTATCAAAATGTAAAGAGAATACAAACAGGGCGTTTTGCTGATGTATAAAAATGTCTTATAGTGTGGTTCAATCAACATCGTGAGAAAAACGTTCCCATCGATGGAAAACTGTTACAAGAGAAGGCTCTAGATTTTGCGAAGCAGCTTATCATGACGGGTGACTTGAGAGCTTCTGTTGGCTGGCTCCAAAAGTTTAAGAAAAGTTACGACATAAATGGCTGGAGAATTTGTGGAGAGGCCAATAGTGCTTATAATCAACTAGTTGATTTTAAAATTCAAAAAGCAGACAAAAATTGAAGATATTTTAAAGCCATGTGATGTGCACAGTGTATACACTAATTTTATTTGTGTAATTAATACGCATTTCCATAGCCGAAGAGAAAATCAGTTAGGCGTTTTCTCATTTACACATTATTTTAGTAGTCTTCCTTGGAAAACGTATAAGTGAGGTTCCACTGTATTTAAATTATTCCCTTGGTTTTGAAGTTGCATGACTGTGGTTACCTACTAAATGCTCTTTTTAGTTTATTTGGCACAATCGACAGATTTTACAAAATATTTCAATATATAAAGCACTGGGGATTTTGTTTATATTCGATCCACGTCACGTAAACTACTCATCACCATATTTATGAAACGTAGTACGATTTTGTGATCCCGAAGGGAGCTTTTACTCATATTTCAATTAACTGTGATATCGCTGCTTTCATTGAATTGGATATTTTAGAACTGAAAGTCTGTCCATGGTGAAATCTAAATAAAAAAGCTTTCATAAAATAGTCACACGATCACCTATGTATGCAAGGTGACTGACCAGTGCGTTCTGATAATTCTAAACTATTTAGAAGAGTACTCTGAGAAAAGTAAATTACTTAATGTAGACATCTGACGAGCAAACATCTACGAGATGTTGTTTTCTCGGGGGGGGGGGGGGGTTACAGCATGGTAGTTGGCGATGAAGTCATAAATAAATCTAATGTCTACGTTAAATATTTTGCGCAAATATTACAATGAAATATAGTTATTTACCACAAACTTCACTTATATTTTTAATAAAGTTAATAAACTCTGCACAGAATTTAAGAGACTAGTTTCGCAAATCCTTATTTGCATCATCAGTCTGTTTATTCCTGTTGTTATTGTTACAGCCGCTAGATGACGGATTATCTTGGTATTATTTTTACCAAACCCTGAAAATAAAGCAAACTTAAATACAAAGTGAATTGGCGGTATTTCAAAATTCATTACCCGATTTTTATTTTTTAAATAAATATTTTCTCTCCAATCATTAAATCTATCACACCATTTAATCGTTTTAATAATTTAATTTCTAATAATTTAATTTACGCCTTAAATCATATTCGACGATGAATGAAATTAGTGGTATGATATTCAAATGAGCCCAGGGTCCATAGAGCCTAGAGTTACCCGCCATTCATATTCTGAGGATAAAGGAAAACCCTTGAAAAAACTTAATCCAGTTAACTCACCCTGACCGAGATTCGAACTCGAGACCTCTTGATAATGAGGCGCACAGGCTAATCTATACTACCGAAGCGGGCTGTTCCATGCTTAAATGACCTAATATGATCAGCCATGGGTGATTTACCAATCTTTTTAACCTAACATTTCTAAAATATTCCTTCATTCTGGTTTCTAAATAACGTTTGGTGCTTCCAATGTAAACTACGAGTAGGCCACAATCCAAACTATTAAATTGATAAATGTCAGATATTTTATCTGAAATTTTATATTTTTTAGAAAATTTTAGCAAAGTTCTTATATTTATTTTGAGGAACTAAATTTATACCAAATTCTTTAAACTTTTTAAAGTGTTTATTATCCCAAGGATGGCAAGTCAATTTTTTAAATTATAATTATCTTTTATTTTTAAGGGTAGAAACATCATTTACATTTTATATTTACATTTTTCAGTCTTTTTGTGTATAAAATATTTATTAAAATCATTAGTTAACACAGTATTAATGTGTTTATGTTCTCGATTAAATTTCTGTTTATATAGGGGTATATTTATTAACCTGCAAATTAAACTATTAAAATTGTGAATTTATGTGCAAAAGGTTTAAAATTTTATTTTTATGTTTAGTAATTCCACATTTTAGTTTATTGTACTTTTTATTATCTTTAGATCTGGGAAAGGAACACAACAATTCTTTTCAGTTTCAAACGGGAATTTCATAGCGTTATATTGTAAATTTAAAAGTTTTAAAGCATCAGTAATGTGTTTTCAGGAACAATTGAAAAAATGTAATTGACGTATGTATAACAAGTTTTAAAAATTAAACGGAATGCCTCAATATCTTCTTCTGGAACACCTGGAGCCTTCGGTTCTTAGTAGAGCCACATCGGAACATCAAAACATATGGCAATTCATTTTCTGTCTCTCTCCATTGAGCGAGAGAGTGTTTGCGATTTGGAGTCGGATAACATTTATGTAGACGAGAATATAGCTTGGTGATAAATTTCTCTCTGCTCCAATTTTCTATGAATTTACAGTGAACCGCAATTCTAATGATTTTCCTAAAGCATGACGCACTTGTCTGTGTTATGTAGTGGTTTGTTTCAGTTGCAAAACAATTGAAGCTTTAGATAAGAACACGCCAACAAATGCCCAAATCCTTTCTCTGCATAACGGTATTACTCGTATATTTTAGGTTGGGAGTTAAATGGTCGTCTTCTTATATTAGAGACCAAAGCAGTCTCAAATGTCTTATTTCCAAGGTTGACGGCAATTACCAGTACTAAATGTAGAGAAGAAGTGAAACTGACGGCTACTGACAGGCGAGGAAAGGGCTTCACTATAAACTCATTAGCAGGCTAGCTTCTCGCAAGCAATTAACACAATTTCACTCTGCACCTGGGATCCCTGTCCGCGCTGCTAAACAAAAAATCAGGTCAGGTCATCGCTACTGTCTGAGATACGTATCACTACTACACTCAGTAGGGCAATCTAAACGTTCCTAGCTTTAAAAATACCAAACTGGTTTAGATAAAATTTCTGGACGTGTAAATTGTGATTTTCAGTAGACATCCGGTTTAGTCTGTCATTTTATATACTAGATCCCCAACAATGTGTTAATTGTTGATATTCCTCTCCGTTGCTATACCTCCTTAAATAACACTGCTCTCTTCTTTTCCTTCTCCACGTCTTTAACACTCCATTTTTCGCACTCCGACCACGCTCCCTTTCATTTGCTCCCTTCCTTAATCATTCTCACTCCTCTTTGTGCAACACATATGTCGCGATGTTTTTTTTTTTTTTTAAACAAATAGCATTATGGGCGCAAAACTTCTGGAACGATGACCCTGAGCGTCAACCCAGCTGCCGAGCCTGATTTACTGGGAACTAGCGACATGATGCCTATGCGACATAATCACTTTGCGTACTCCAGTGAACAAAACATTGTACAGTCTGAGCGAAAGTGTGCCATATCTATTATTTGTTTCAAATGGGAAGAGTTCTGGAGTCCAGCTAATCAGATGCCGTATCACACTCAGCGTTGCCAGCTTGTTACCCTACTCCTTTTATATTTCCCTCTCTCTCGCACACTCATACAACATGCAGGTCTGCTTGGCGCTAGATGTAAGGGTAGGCGAATTGTATTTTACAAACTTTTACAATGATGCAGTTGCCAAAATCAAAATTGGAAAAAGCATTTTCGCAAATTATGTATATTTTTAAATACTATAACTATAATTATAGTTTGTGAATTACCTGCTTTTCTAATCCAAATGCGGGACACGCTTGTTTTACTTACGCCACACGCTTCAGCAGCAAGCCGTTGAGCATTTTTGAAATCGAGCTAATTTCTATATTCCTCATTACCCAATTTTTGAAGAACGTGCACACCTTAAAAACAATACTTCGAGCATGACTTCGCAATACCTGCCTTTTTGACTCGCCACTAAATTCACCGCAAGAGCATTATTCAACTCTTACTCTGCCGTTGTGTAAAGAACAACTGAATGATATTGATCTGAACTTTCCAGAGTAAATAAACACTTCTTATCCAGCATTAATTGATAAACATATGCATACAGCATTCCACAGGCTAACAGGATATTGTAACGCGAGCGCTGGAACACCCTGTGAAGCAGCTGAGAGCGGGAGACAGGGAAGGTTCGGTTAGCCACGCCCTCGCCTCGTTTGTCCTATAGTGGTGACAGGCTGTGGTCAGGGGAAAAACATGACTGTGTCGTCTGTTTCTCTACACCTGTTTCTCGAAATTACGGAATCTGGAACATTCCCCTGGTCACTAGAAACCGGCGATATTCCTATATAAAGAGGGTTACAGACGGACAGAGTTGAGTTGAGTTGGTTTTGTCAGTTAGTGAGTGAGGAGACAGTCAGTTCTTGGTGTAAGAGTTAGTCAGTGACGTGTTAATGTACGAGAGGATTGTGCAACGGAAAACTGTACGTAACTGTGAAGGTGTACCGGAGCTTACGTAATTACTAGTGCAGTGAAATTGTAACGGACGAACTGGTGAATTGTAACTGTGTGAAGCACGAAATTCTGTGTAATTGGCAAGAGTTTAACTGTAAGTCGGTGGAAATAAAGAACATTGTTGAGTGGTGTAATTGGACTTTTTATTTCACGAACCCACAAAGTCACAATATGAAGTGTTTGCTCTTTCTCGAATTTAACACCTTGACTTATTCACAGTAATTCTTTTATCACGTCATGCAGTAGTTTAAATTTCAGTTCTGAGTAATGAAAAGTATATGTACATATACACACCAAGCACTGTGAACTGAGATTACGAACCATTCATAAACAAAGATATAATGTGACCAGACACGTTCTGCCAGGGCAGCAGGAAATTTATTGTTTACTCTCGCTCGAATTGGAATATTCAAAGTAATTCTTTTATGACGCCATGTCAAACATTTACGTTTCAGTTCTGAGTAATTACAAATATACGTACACGCATACATGCCAACCAATAATGATATTCATACAGTGCTTACGTCGTGATTTATTGTTATAATACAGGTAATAGTGGTTTATTTATTTGTATTAGAAAAACGATTTGGGCTAAAAATATGGGGTTTAATGGTTATGTTAGATACATTACTCTCTATCTTCCACATGGATCAGTTTAGGCGAAATATGAATTTTTGTCTTAGCGCGAATAGTATTTCATACAGATTGATTAGATTGGCGCTCCTCACACACCACTTAGCGGGAACGCAATACGACAACACCGCACGACTCCGATTGGTTGCTCACCTAGTAGCGCTCAAGGACAAACACCTTCCCATTTGAAACACATAATAGTTGCATTTTCAAGAGGTCAGTAAACAGTGTTCATTTTATATCATTTTTGTGATTTTAATAACCATGGACCCTACGTTTTCAAAGTGACAAGGTATTACATAGAGCAGAGAAATAATTGCAAATGTCCTTGACTTCATGAAACAAGAAGCAGAAATGATAGAAGAAATTTTATGTTCACCCGAATTCCACAAGGGCCTAGAGAGAGTGAATGAAAAATAACCAAAGCAACTGGTGTTTCAATGAGTTCCATTTTCAGGGTTGTCAAAGATGAGAAATATCACGAGAACGAAGCAGTACATTTGATGCACCTGGAAAAAAACATAAGATCCCTAAACGTGTTAAAGAAATAGACGATTTCGATAAATGCGTTATTCGGCGCACGATTCACAATTTCTATGTGGAAAAGAAAAATATGCCAACAATAGGCAAACTACTCATCAAGCTAAAAGAGAGGATAAACTTTCAAGGTGGTGCTACAACCTCAGGACAATTATAAAAAAAATTGGGGTTCAAGTGGAAAAGAAACTGAATCAAATAGGAGAGTTCTTATAGAAAAGCATGACATACGATCACAACGGGAAGTTTACCTTACTCTTCTCCGGAAGTACAAATCAGAAGATCGAACAATAGTATATGAAAATGAGTCATGCATACTACATAGCAGTCACACCAGGTTGGACTGATGACACTGAATTAGGTTTGCAGACACCTGTTGGTAAAGGACAGCGACTTATTTTCGTCCATGCTGGTCGAAAGTTCGGCTTTGTTCTAAATGCCCTTTTCGTGTATAAATCGCAACAGAAATCGGAGGTTTTCATCAAGAAATGAATACAGAAAATTATATGATGTGGATCAACACCATTTTAATACCTAATATGCCTGCTAGGTCAGTTCTGGTTATCGACAATGCTTCTTACCATAACACTTAAATTGAGAAAGCAACCACCTCAAATACCTTGAAAGAAGAGATGAGAGCTTGGCTACATAGGTATAATATAGCTTTTGATGAAAGCATAAGCAAAACAAAGTTATATGACTTAATCAAAGCCAATAAACCATTTCAGAAGTTAAACATACTAAACCAGATAATAGAACAGGATGGCCATAATGCACTTAGACTGCCACCGTATCACCCGGATCTGAACCCAATCGAATTAATCTGGGCTGATGTCAAAAATGGATGGCATGCAGAAATATCACTTTTAAATAAAAAGATGCGGATCTATTGTGTCGGCGGCGATTTTGCAGAAATTAGTAGACCAGAATGGGAAAATGTATATCGACATGTTGAAGAAATTTAAAGCCAGGATTTTGAAAATATAGAATTGTAGAACATGAAATAGAAAGAATTCTCATTTAGGACAATGGTGGAGAAAATAGTGATAGTAGTGACAGTGACAATGACATGAATGAAGATGAAGGACTGTCAGGCGTGGAAGAATTAGAAACAGATGATTGACTCTATGTTGGGCCATTTGTACAGTGGTAATTGCAGATATAAATATAAATTTAAAGTTCATCAGTGGAACATAGTGTGACGCAATGAAAGTGGCGACAGATATTTGACACAGACTGTGACTCGCTGTGACTGAGGTTTGCAGTCGACTGGACTTCAGCTTACCCGGCTTCCTTGCTTGTATTAAGATTTTCACATGTCCATATCTGTTGCGCCAGTTATACCTTATACCTTTTCAAAACATGTTTATTAACTTGTTTTTTTTCGCCGTCTCTTTTTCTGCTAGGCACAAATGTTGCAATCACGTTTAAACATGAGCTTTAGGCTTCAAACTTTAAACATAGCTCAGATATGGATGACAATAGAATACTAATGCACTTTCAGGAAAATCCCTCCACTCTAAACTACCCTTTTATATAGAAAAATGTTAGAAAACTTTAAATTTCTCAAATATGCTTTAATGAGTTTTATTAAAATAACAAATTATTTACATGGCATTTGAAATACAGGTATATATAATTTGAATGTTCTAGGAATGCCCTCTGAATTACTTTGAATCTTTGAACACAGATAAAAATTGTCTGAAAAACAGACAACACGCCACAAGGCCTTTAACTGTAATTATTAAAATAAAGAAATAAATATTTTAATACACAACTAGACCCAAAACCTGTAAGAGATATATCCAAGAACTTGAGAAAACTTACACAACAATGCAGATCATTTTCAGTGCAATGAAATTGTTAATAACTTTCCGTGGAACTATTTATGGATAAATTATCTATTGCATGCGCTCCATAATTTTTATTTTAAATCCTACAAGTGCCTTCATAGCTATTAAAATTGTACAATCATAAATAATCTGGACAATGTGTATGATCTTATTACTATGTATGTCTCCAGGAGAAATTATTTTATACCTTTTACTACTTTTAAAAACTCCAGTGTATTTTAAATTATTTTATGTATACGTTATTTGCTGCTATACATTCAAGAAGTAAAAGGGTTGACAGTATTCAAAAATGCACTTCTTCCTTGTATATACAGGATAATCGGAACTCTGTTGTTTATCAAAGCAACGTATTTATGTACTCTGAGTAATACAGATAATATGACAGCATTCACGCTATCAAAATTATGTAAATAACAAAACTATCACAAATAGAGTTATATATATATATACTTTTCTCCGAGAACATTTTATAAAATAAACTCTATGCTACATATTCCGATATCTTAACCTCCTTGAGACAACTAAGGTACCACACAGACTACTTTCTAAGTGCGACCTAAGATTTAAATGCCGAGTTTCATAAGGAGCCATTTGAACCATTACTGCATGCAAAACACACACACACACACACACACACACACACACACACACACACACACACACACACACACACACACACACACACACTACATGTAAAATTGTACGTATAGACAAGACCAAGAACAATTGTAAATAACCTACAACAGGGTTTTTCTACAACAACAACAACGTGAGTTAAAGTCTCTTAAATGTACACAAAGTTTAAAGCAGATGTTCACTTCAAAAGGTTTTATTGTACATTCACATGTTATTGTTGCATTCAACAACAGATGAGACCAAATACTTAGGTACCACATTTTAATAAAACATTGATATTTAACGCCACTGTGAGTTTTAAAATATTACAAGAGAACTTGGAATCCATCTCAGCGATACATCTTCTACAGCCTCTTCAGAAGCTTATAGTTGTAAACCACTGGACCAACATAAGTTGCCGGGAGTCACAGAAATATTAATAGGAAAGTTCCCTTATGTCGACCGCTAAATCTATGTAACCCGTGCGCGGTCTTTAGGTGCTACAGACTGTCAATAACCGATTACAATAAACACTTCTGGAAGAAAGTAAAACATGAAGGGAAAGATAGAACTTTAGAAATGCGTGGTATTTTATAAACTTAAGTTTCACCTATAGCTTTAACTATCAAAGTTTCTACACTGCGTTTCTAAACTGGACGCTTCTCATTCGCCTATAAAACAAAATTTTGCAATTGAGGCCTTGCCAAACTCCAAAAACTTCATTCCTTTTCTACAGGTGAGGGATTAGAAGTCACGGATTCTTAGAAAGAGAAAGCAGTACTCATCCTCTCGCTCGTACCCAGTGTTGTGACAATTCTTTGAGGGCGAAGCTGGAAGGGCGTTTATTCCAGGAATCTGCACACTTGAGTAAGCCGTGGTGGAAGAAAACTGACAACAAGGAAAGGTTTTGACCGGAAGAAACATCTCTTTCCCATTGAAGTGAATGAGAGGTAGCTCAGGTCATCCTTCCACTATTGCTCTGTCTTTCTGACAACTTAACCCAAACAGACTCTAATTTTCAGAACTACGCCTGCCTGCCGTTTCGCACGTACTGCCTTCTGAGTATAGCTAAGCTTGATGGTATTTCTTATTGTGTTAGCTATACTGCCTTATTAATTACTTGTCCTTAACACGGATTAAGTTAATTAAGCTTTCACCGAACAACTTTTTAACTCATATTACATTATTAATCGCTTTTAAATTATACAAATTATTTCTTGCAAGATAGAAATAAAAAGATGCACCTACCAGGCATGGAAGAAATACTAGAGTCTCAAGTTCACCTGGAAGATACGTTCCAAAAGCAAAGTATAAAGAAAGAAGTCATCGAAACCTATATACTACCAGTGCTGGTACATGGATGTCAAACTTGGTCCTTCACACACATATACACACAACGAGAACCATGCTACAAATCTGTGAGTGCAAAATGGAGCGTAAGATATTACACGTAACATGGCAGGACAGAATGACAAACGAGGAAGTCAAGAGGAAGAGAGTTATGATGATCGACGTGGCTTCATGGGCGCAATAACTGAAATGGAGATGGAGAGGACACGTCACCAGAGTGCACCACCTCCGATGGACGCAGCGAGTGACAATGTGAGACCCCAGAATAGGACGTCGAACGACAGGGAGACCAAATATGAGATGGGCAGATAGCTTCAAAAACATATCAGGGACACAGTGGTCAGCACAAGCTAGGAGCAGAGCTACATGGAGGATACTGGAAGAAGCAGCTACCCAGGTGCTATAAACTAAATGTGCGTGTGTGTGTGTGTGTGTGTGTGTGTGTGTGTGTGGGTGTGGGTGTGGGTGTGTGTGTGTGTGTCATAGCTAAATCTGTACAACGATGGTGTATGTATTAAGTGTGTGAAGTAAACAGTGACAGTGCTAAGGACACAAAAGTACGCCGTTACAAGAGGACAGCAACTGCACAGGCTCTTAGGAATTGCGATGCTAAAGAGCTTCCCGATTGTTACTCCCTGCGCAGTAGGAGGTGTTTGCCCTCAAGGGATTTGCAGGTTTTTCATTTCATTTCTTGCAATTATTTATATATTTGCATACCATTTCTTTATAACATTATTAATCTTACTCGTCAGCCATTTTCCTTTCAGCTTTACACCAGTGCTATCCATTCTTCGAGCCTCTTTGGAGACCTAAAAATAAACATAAATAACGAACTTCAGGATATAATCAGCCTCATGTTAATATTGTGAAAGACTCGCTATAATTAGATTGGCATCGCTAATAAGGTATATACAGCAGTGAAGCGAAATCATTCCTATCACGTGAATTATTCCACACGGGGGAATATATTGTGATATCTCTGATTGGCTACTTATATATCAATCGACTCCTACTGTGTGCTGTAACCAGATTTTTTTATTCGTAGTTTATTTCTCTCCATATTAATGAACCACACGTTCGGGTGCCATATGCAGCGGTATTTCTTCGTTGTAAGCACAATTGTGATAAATATATAATTTGTTTGTTTAATCTTGATTGAATTTTGCTCGAACTTTCTTTCCTCGTCAATCATAGTAGGTTACCTCCAGCATATCGATGAATCTTTACTTCCTTAATAAATAGTTTCCATTAATTACATAAAATTCCTTACTCCTGCACGTCCACTCACCACTGTCAAGATTATATAATATCTCTTTTTGAAGATTATTCATTTTCTGTTACTATACAAAACTTTTAGTATATTCACCGCGACATTTTTCCATTCTCATGAAACAAGATTACAGAACATATGAAGCCATGCCCGGAAAAACGGGCTAACCCTCAAAATAAAGTATTTTGCAAAACTGCTGCCCTCTGTTGTTGCAGCAGGGAGCTATCTTTTCTTGTGTTGGTCTATCCTCCAGTAATTATTACGCTAAGTAGAGGTGAAGTTCTTGCGTTTCGTGATATGCTACTCCTATAATCTCAAAAATGGACTAACCTGTTAATCCTCTGTGCCTGCCATCTAGTGGCCGATCAAAGATTTTTACCTTGTGACCGTGACTTCGGTCTTTTTTTTTAATTTGCGTCCGCCCCAACGTTAAGTTATATCGGACGGTGAATGAATTGGGTGAAATGATGCTTAAATGAGTCCAGGGTCCATGGATCTTAGAGTTACCCGACATTCGTCTTGAAGGATAAGGAAAAACCCCGGAAAAACCTTATCTAGGTAACCCATCCTGACCGAGATTCGAACTTGGGACCTCTTGAACGTGAGGCACACACACTACCACCACGCTACCGAGGCGGACTGACTTCGGTCTTATGGAGAAAAAGAAGAGGCAAGCAGCTTACATTTATGTTTCAGATCAGTGAATGGAGCTAGTAGGAAAAAAGAAAAAGAAAAAAAGAAAAAAACAATGTAAAGAATCATTTTCATGTTGTCAAAATGACAACTAACATGTTCATCTCTGCAAAGCCTCTTCTGGATGAACTTCAGAAAAGAACAGTTTCAGAATCAGGGCAAAATATGCACATGGGCGAGGTGGCATGCATGAAAGTATTTAAAGACCACCTCTTTAAGCTATATTTTAAATACACTTACGTTAGTATTGAGGATTGTGACATTTTGGACATTAGAAGGAGAATATCTGGCACATGATATTTCGTCCAAAATAGAATGGTCCAAGACCTATAAATGCTGTGAAATTAAAGGACTTACAGGATCTGATCAATTATGTCTAACTAATTTATCATGAGTACTACAAAACTCTTAAATATGAGACCACAGATTCTCAGAATATTACTGATGAACCTTTTTTTTATCAGCCGGACTACAGTTAAAAAGCTTGCACCTACTTTTCAAAATGATATACTTATTGAAAAGTGGGATAATCCAAAATGTATGATGTTTAAAAATGCCAAAAGACATATTTAATTATTAAGTTTATCTAAAATGTGTGTAAAATGTATCTAGAATAAAACTTTAATAAAAGCTGACAGAGGTTTCCACTTTATTTTTCTGATTTTATTTTTATTAATGATATTACATCATTCATGTTTTAGGGTCTATTAAGGATAACACTGATAAAATATACTGTATTCTCAGAGATAAAATAAAATAATGTTAACAATCTCTTTCAGCCTCATTCACAAAACACTGTTTTTCTCCGTTTAAAAGAATGTGGGTTAACCCGTTTTTCCGGGCATGTCTTCATATATCTCTCAAGATTATTGATTTTCTTCTCCTAGCAACCGTTCATCATTTTTATATTGTCATTACATTGCCCACTAATAGCCACATCAGAAAACAAAACTCATTTTCGGTTCAAATAAAAACTACCATGACAGTGCGGTTGGATACTTCATTGGCTAGTATTGAGTACATTGCTATATTGTACCTTGTACTACATAGGTAGCATCGAGTTATACCTAGCGTTGGCCAATCAGAGGCATCAGAATATCTTCCCCACATGAAGAAAGTCACATGATAGAAGTTGAATTCGCCTAGCTGCTGTAAACACTTAGTTGCGATGTCAATCTATTTATAAAATTGAATATATAATCAATCGCTGTTTAGCGGACTATACATCAATTCAGCTTAAGTAATGACACTTTTCTGCAGCTGAGGAAACTTTTTCGAGAAGAAGCATACGTTTCACGATGTACCTATCCTCACAAAGGTAAAGGAATATAACATTTTTTAGAAATAACATCTGCAATCTCTTACAAACATATCGATCCCCATGGCTATGCATACTAGAGCCTTCTGCTGCTTTGTGACACAGGCATCGCTGTTTGGAGTCTCCGCATGGGTGTTTAGCTGTGTTTGTACATTTGAATGCCTGAGGGTGTATGAATTAGTAAATCAGGAATAACACTAACTAGTAAGAGGAAAAGAAATAAAAAAGAAGGGAAAAGTGAACAACACATGGCTGCAATGGAAATGAAACCCTTTCTCCTGTGCTGGGAAGTCGTTCCTAAGGGAAAGCTACTGAGAACGGCACTGTACCCACGATGTTGGCCAGTGTTCTTCCAATTAAAGTTATGGAAGTTCATGAAGAGGTTCAATGCCTTACTGAACACGGTAGCAATCGTCAAACTGACATAATCAGGTTTAACCGTTCAAAACCTTAAGCTGGAATGTTTGGTCCAAGTATAAGATTCGAAACATTAGGTACCCAGGCTACGTAAACTAAAGAGAAAGAAAAATCAAGTAAGAGCTTACACCGCCATATATTCCCAACAAATACAACACTGAGCAAATTAAAATATTTTCCTTTTCATATTTAAATTATTTTAATTTAAAACCCATTCCTACGAGGACATCTATTGAATTAGATACTATTAAATACGAGCCATAAATTAAAGAATACAACTTTTATATTTTGTTTGAACTTATTTCGTTACATCATTCATGCTGTGTTTTTTATATATTTTCTATGTTTATGGTAGAGCCATTTAGAGTCAGTTTCTTAAATAAAAATAAAATGGTATAAATTTCTTCGCATAATTATAAGTTTTAAAAGCATAAAGCACTTGAGTTAAGTATCTATCTAAACTGAAACGAATGAGTATTGAAAATAATCTATTACCGATTTATGTTGATGCTATGGTGAGTTAAAACTATAGGAGCCACTTAAATGTGATAAATAGCTTCCTCAATAAGCTACTACCTCCTGGATTTACTGAAATATTTAAAAATTATATATATTATCGCCGTTGTGTGATGGAAATCCTGGATATACTATTGAATTTTATAATGTATTTCCAATGTATACGTCAGTACTCCATAAAATCAAGAAAATATACCGTCGTATTCATAGAGCAACACGTTTAGAGAGGTGTCCAATTTTCCTTTGTTCCCTGTATCTATACTTCTATGACAACCTTTATCGGTACTTGAAAATTCAATATTTAAAACAGAATAATCTCTGTTACTATCATATATAGGGAACACAAAACAAACCTCTGGGAGAATTGCAGACGTCAAGCGTCGCCTGAAGGATACCCTATTTCCCGTCCAGAGTTTCAAAACTTTGTACTCTGTCTTTCCAGCGCTCCGGGCACTTTGCAGGGTAACATTTCCGTTTCCAAGTTTAGCTGCCTCTGAAAGGCGGAGTTGAGTTTATCGTTGTTGGTTACTGTTTGCTATTACTACCTGCCTAAAATGAAGTCCGTTCCTTCCTCGGTGGCTGTTTTTTCTTTCTTGTTAATTACTCTGTCAAAACACCCTTCTTTTCGATAAATGATTAGCTGGTTTCGTATCACATAAACTATCAATAGGCGATAAGGTGACATCATATTCTTAGAACAATTTATAAAGACGATTCCATAAAAAATGGCTATGTTTACTGTGTATTAGTATTCACTTACACGTACTTGCATTGTATGCCAATTCGAAAGTAAGTTCCATTCAGGTTTTGCAGCCCTACATTAATTCTGAAACCTTTATTGCACATAAGTGAAGTTGTTAAACTACTTCTCAACATAATTTTGACATACATTCAGGCGTACCAAATGATATGCTTTGAGCTCCCCTCTGCGTAGAACTCCCCTTCTGAGATTTACCCAGACTGTGATGCTTTTACCTGATTCCTCATCCGTTTCAAATCGACGCAACCCAAGCTGCTGTTTCTCCATGTTTTGGAGCAGGTGATAAGTCACTTGGAGCCAAGTCACGTGTAACACTATGCGGCCGCATTATTGTGGAAGAAAACAACCCTAGAATACAACATGCCATGTCGTTTGTTCTGAATTGCTCCCCAAAGCCTGGTTAGTGTCTGAGAGAGAAATCAGAGTTTATTGCTGTTCCTCGTCCCATGAACTCCACCTTGCTTGTCCCTAAAAGCAAGTTGCCATGAACTTCCTTGTTGAAAATGTTAGGAAGCATTTTTGTGATTTCGTAGGAGAGTAGTTGAGACCACATGCCATTGATTGTAATTTTGTTTCGACGTTCACGTACTCAGCCCATGTCTCATTTCCAGTGACAATCTGGTCGAGATTGTAGCGTTGAAATTATGTCAGTGTTGTACCCATTCTCTTTTTTTTTTTGTCTTTGTCTTCAGACAGTATTTCCCAAGCACCGTTCCCAAAACATGCTATAATCTAACCTTTGCCATTGTACTCAGAATAGCCCTACATATTTGTATAAAATGCTCATGAGGTTTTAAAATTGTGAGACGTGTTTTTTAATTCATCACATCTTCCATATTACGATAAATTTGTTGTTCACAACAGTTAGTCGCCCATTTTCTTCTTCATCACAGATGTTATTGCATCCAACTTGGAATTGATGACACTAAAGTGAAATATTACTCACTCATAATGTTCCTGCACAGTCCAGTGATCTCAAAATGAACTGCAGTTCAGTTTGCTTTTCTGCCCTTAAAATCGTATCACTGCACGTGCCTCACAATTGACGAAAGTTTTATTGCAGCATATATTTTAACAATTCTTGCAGAAAGAAACCACAGAATGCAACCTCACGCTGACATTAATAGGAGCATATTGAACCATGCTAAACAGCTAATCAATAATAGCACTGCAACAGCTTTTCCTGCTCGTGAATGTCCAAACTGGAACTTACTTTACGAATTGCCTTCATATTTTAAGTTCGCCCCTGCCTGTCCATATTTCCTTTATTTATTAGTAAAGACAATTGTAGCAATAATATGCTAGTTTAAAGTGCCGCAATTTCATTTCGAAAAGCTTATGCCGAAAGTTAATTATAATTTCTTGAGTGCGAAACAGTTTTAAGCATTTCAATACTTACAATTAATATATTGCTCATGTGTACTTCATGCTAATGACTGATTAACGGACCGCAAGAATTTTGTGCACTTGTTGATCGGAGAGTTCTCTTTGAATTAATTTTCATGAGATTATTTCTGTTTACGGTCTTTCATTCATTTATTTTAAATGAAAGTATAACTCTGAAGTTTACCTTTTACATATTAAAGTGCATATTATATACGCACATTGCACACAAAAAATACTCATCTAGTTTACATTTGCAGTTATTCAGTTGAAGGTCTTTTGTACCATTTTACACACACAGAAACTAAAAGAGTTAATTCAGTATTGAAACTTATTTCCAAATTGAAGCACCCAGGTTCAGAAGTTGTTAAGTCATTTTTTTTTAAAAAATCCTGTTAAACACACGATAAACACTGTGAATATCAGTTCTGTAATAGTTCTAAAAAATTTGCGGATCAGAAGAGGTTAGTTCGAACACATTATGAGCCTGGCATGTTGAATTGGCATCAGTTTCAGAAATAAAAGTTGTTAGGTCAGCCTTTTCGAGTTAGATTTTGTTAAGTCACGTAGTTGCCGCATTAGCCGTTTGGTGGTGCAACTGCACTGTGCCACCCAAGCTCTTTGATAGCTGCTGATACATTTAAACTAGACATTTAGACATTAGAGAATTTTTGTCATTCCCCAAGTGCTCTTTGAGAAAGTTTATCTGCACTCCCCAATACCAGGGCACTCCTTCATGCCATTTGACAGAAGTGTTGCCAATATTGAGAAGAAAAAACGATCAATGGATAAAGTCTTAGTCCCTTCCACTTGGGTGAAACTGACAGAAGATCCACTACAGAAGAAGCCCATTGATGTTGTCCATGTCAAACGCCCACTGACCGATAACGGGGAACATGATGGCACTCCAGTTGTTTAAGTATTTTACCGCAAAGATGCCCCCGACCATGCCCTTGTAAGAAGTATTCCTGAATTCTCTTTTATCCGGGGTGTGTATTTCCAAAGAGGATGTGTACCAGAAGTTCGTCGCACAATGTCTTCTACACTATATCGTCCCTAATCTCTTTTGAGGAGAGTGGTGCGGTTGCAAGCCTTTCACAAGGCATGTGATAATGTGAAAAACACGCCAGATAGGCTTCGGAAGATTAAGAAGGCAAAATATTACGATGCTCGTTCACTGCTGGAACATATCACTCTGCCAGAAGGTACGACATTTTATGACACAATGACATATGGAAGTGATGTAGTAGAGATTGTGTGATGCTTTGATGACAATGTTTTATATCAATCTATGAAGTGCGTACTGGATTAGTCCATAGTAGAGATATATTGGTGAAAATAAAGTAATAGTTTATCCATGACTACATGTTATAATATCGTATAATGGAAAAACCCTAACATTAAGAATCAGAAGCTGTTAAGTCAAATGACTTAACAACTCTTCATCCATTACAAGTTAAGTCCTAATAATAAAATATCCTGTCACACATACTATATATTTCAAACCATGGGAAACACTTCACACAGTACTTTGTACCTCCAAATGGATCCATCACATAAAATTCTTTCACTTGCATTGCTATTTTGGTATTTAAAATTACTTTTGAAAGCTTTGAGCAGCTCTCCTGCACAATTTTGAAACAGTGACTAGCAACTTCTGCTTCTGACCGCTTCAATTACTACGGTCTCTACATGTGCTCATCAAATTTATTCTTCTAAAGGACACAGTGAAAAATTCTGAGAAATTTCATCATCTCTAAATTTATGCAATAAACTGACACCCAAAATATACGAAGACATTCAGGATAGGATGAGCAAGCTGATACAGAACACCATAAAGGTAGGTCGTATAAATTATTTGCTAGTGTAAACGCTAAATTAACTTTGAAACAAATGTCTAACATATGAACCAAACATTTTGAAAAACAGCCATTTAAGCCTCAGAGGACAAAATAAGGCACGATACTCACTCCCCCAAAAATAGCTGTTTGTGCAGTATTTAATAGCTTGTTGGCACCTGTTAGTGGTGTATCTGCCGTAAACAAAAGGTACTCTTGTACAGCACTAGTTACTGTTACTATTATCTGTTTCAAATGGGAAGGGTTCTTGAGTCCAACTAATCAAATGCCATATCACACTCAGCGTTGCCAGCTTGTTACCCCACTCCTTTTATATTTCCCTCTCTCTCGCACACACTCATACAACATGCAGATCTCCTTGGCGCAGACGTAAGGGTAAGAACATTATATTTTGCAAACTTTTACAATGATGCAGTTGCCAAAATCAAGATTGTAAAAAGCATTTTCGCAAATTATGTATATTTTAAAATATTATAACTATAATTATAGTTTATGAATTACCTGTTTTTCTAATCCAATGAAACTGCCAGTTGCTCATCCATATCGCTGTCAATGTCACTTCCGTTAAGAGACAATTCGTCATTGTCACTGTCTTCATCGTCTGAGTGTTGCAAATTTATGATTATAGGTTCCAAAGTCATGTCACGTGCTATTTCTTTCTTAAAATCTGCATGCCCCACGCAGTTTTCCCAGTCCTGTTGTGTTACCTTGTCAATTTCTTCGTGAACAAGTCTTTTAACGTCTGACAGTTTAAAGGTATTATTTATTTTTGCAATCTCCCTTTTTATTTGAGCCCACACCAACTCAATTGGATTATATTTGCAGTGGTAAGGTGGGAGGTGTTTTTACCTCGTGTCCCGTTTCAATTGCAAGTTGATCCAGCTGATACCTTTTTCGGTGTTTTTAAACGGAAGTACTCTGTGCAATAATTCATTTTTAGTTTCTGTTTCCGAAAATTTTTTGAAGAACGTGTACACCTTAAAAATAATTCTTCGAACCTGAGTTCGCAATACCTGCTTGTTTGACTCGCCACTAAATTCACCGCAAGAAGCCATTGCACGATTTAACTCCCACTCTACTGTTTGATCTGAACTCTCCAGAGTAAATAAACACTTCTTATCTATCATTCATTCATAAACATAAACATAAGCATACAGCATTCCACAGGCTAACAGGAAATGAAGTGTTTGCTCTTTCTCGAATTTAACACCTTGACCTATTCATACTAATTCTTTTATCCGTCATGTCAGTAGTTTAAATATCAGTTGTGAGTAATTAAAGGAATATGTACATACATACACACCAACCACTTTGAACTCTCTAGAGTAAATAGAGATTACGAACCTTCCATAAACAAAGCTATAATGTGACCAGACACGTTCTGCCAGGGCACACGAAATTTATTGTTTCCTCTCGCTCTAATTGGAATATTCAAAGAAATCCTTTTATCATGTCATGTCAAATATTTACGTTTCAGCTCTGAGTAATTACAAATATACGTACACACATACATGCCAACCAATAATGATACTCCTACAGTGCTTACGTTGCGATTTATTATTATAATACAGGCAATAGTGTTTTATTTATTTGTATTAGAAAAACTATTTGAGATAAAAATATGGGGTTTTCTTGCTTATGTTATTTTCTTGCTTATATTACGCTCTACCTTCCATATGGATCAGATTTGGCAAAATCTGAATTTTTGTCTTAGCATGAATAGTATTTCATACAGATTGATTAGGTTGGCACTCCTCACACACCACTTAGCAGGAATGCAATACAACAACAACGCAGGACTCTGATTGGTTGCACAACTAGTAGCGCTCAAGGACAAAGATCATCCCATTTGAAACACATAAATAGGTCTGTGATGCAAAATCACTGTATGAGGTGGTGTTCAGTAAAGTGAAAATGTAATTTTAGTTAATTGATGGAAATTAATCATTTCTCCACACTAGCCGTATATAGGCTAAGATATACGGCTAGTGTGGAGAAATGATTAATTTCCATCAATTAACTAAAATAATAAGAGTTAAATGATGAAGCCTGGGACGTAAGTACTTACAATAGTAAGTCGCCACAAACAGTGTATCTCGGATGCGAGAGCCCCTAGTGGTCTACCGGGGAAAATTTACGAGTCAACTGGAGAATTTAATGTCAGGAAGGCACGTTGGCCATGGTAGCTCAAAGGTTAAGAGCGACTGGACGGAAACCAGGAGATCCGTGGTTCAAATCCCGGCCATGGCATTGAATTTTTCATGTTGACTCCATCCATGAAAATGTAATGTTTGGTTTCTCATTCTGTGTAAGTTGCATTTCCTTTTTACTGGAAAATGAATATGTTCCAATTATATTCATTCAACACGCCTGGTTATACTGTATCACGAAATCATGGTCTAACTCAAAATATTTAATTTGCAGCCTTTAAATCAACACATTTATACATTTTGTTTTTCAGCATTTGTGTACTTTTCAAATGCTTGAAAGCATTGACGATAAATGTAGTGTGCTTTAATCATACTCTCGATTATTCTTTTGTTCTAGCGTAATTCCAGAAGCATCGTAATATAATTGTTGGGCTAGCCATATAAATTTCAGAGATAAGTAATAAAGTGCCAATACTCACTCGGCTCTTTCAAAACTCAACTTATATCTCAAATTATTCCACTATTTTGTAATTACTCAGCTCTAAAAGTTGACATGGACCATATACTCCTTCCAAACTGCTCAAAATTGAGGGACGTTACTGAGTTAAAAGGATTAATATTAGTTTATATTTCCGTTTCTATGGTTCCCAGTGGATTTTTGTTCTCTACTTTGAATACCATTCCTTTTCAGCGAGGCAATGCTCTACTCATTATGATGAGAAATCTGATTAGGAGCAATCTATGGTTCTGTTAAACCACCATTTCGGTTGGAAGAATTGTGTACCTGACCACAGCATCCGCCCCTAATCGTGAGGCTGGTGGTTAACCCAACACGGAACGTTAGGTTTGAAGATGCATTTACTTGGGATAACAAAGGAATGTTGCGAATAGGATCATTATATTTTCATGGCAGCCCGTTCAAGGGCTCCGACCACTGCTTGAGAGGACCAAGAGTCGCCGGAGAAATGGTTCAGGCAGAGGCATCCTTAAATTCTTACTTTATAGTGCTGGAAATGTTGACCTTCTGCTCTCAAACAGGCAGCATATTTAGTAAACATTCGCCTAAGCTCAGCAGCAGGAATACTTGTGATTTCTTACATAATATTATAATTAAGTTTCTATATGGGCGAGGTTTGGAAAGATACACTCTGATTTCAAGGAACCCCACGGATGTTAATCGCAACTATATGGATCAGCCAAACGAGAGTGACACAATCAAAACATTAATTATGTCATGCAACATCTCTTAATGTTTTGGTAGCTGTATGTACTGTAGCCCGCCTCGATAGCGTAGATGGTAGTATGTCTGCCTCACGTTCAAGAGGTCCCCAGTTCAAATCTCGGTTAGGGTGAGTTACCTGGATAAGGTTTTTTCCGGGGTTTTCCCTTATCCTGAAAGACGAATGTCAGATAGCTCTAAGCTCCATGGACCCCGGACACATTTGAGCATCATTTCATCAATTGTACGTCCAATATGACTTAACGTTGGAGGACGTAAATCACAACAAAAAAGCTGTATGTACTGTTGCAGAATCTTGTTGTGACCAACCACAAGTTGTTTTTTCTTGTGTCAAACGATCGAAAGATGGTATTAGAATTAATCTCAAATATCGCTTTGGAATAACTATCTCATTAAAGAAATGGGCGCTAACATTATTATTATTATTATTATTATTATTATTATTATTATTATTATTATTATTATTATTATTATTATTATTATTATTATTATTATTATTATTATTATTATTATTATTATTATTATTATTATTATTATTATTATTATTATTATTATTATTATTATTATTATTATTATTATTATTATTATTATTATTATTATTATTATTATTATTATTATTATTATTATTATTATTATTATTATTATTATTATTAGTAGTAGTAGTAGTAGTAGTAGTAGTAGTAGTAGTAGTAGTAGTAGTAGTAGTAGTAGTAGTAGTAGTAGTAGTAGTATTGTTAGTATTATTATTGTTATTATTGTCATTAGTTAGCAGTTACGCTACTGTATGGCTTCAGTTTTAAGAATTTTCTTTAAATTTTCTGACAAGACTTCTACGGTTTCTCTGCGTTTTGGATAGGTAAAGCGGAAAGCTGTGTTTCAAGTCACCTTATAACTTCTCCACAAAATTACTTTATCACATTTATATGGTACATAAATATTCTTTGTGGTAATGTGCAACCCTTTCAAGGCATTATGGAAAACTTCGCAGTTCACAATAACGCCCGTTACTTAATTATCACTTAAAACTCGTAAACTTTATGCCCTGTAACGAATACAAACTGGATACTAATAACACTCGAAACTTAACGAGCACTATTTAAAACTCATAAATTTATAAGCATAGAGGAGAACTGAAACAAGCTAAATGATAGCTTCATTAAACCTCCAGTGCACTCGTATCATGCTGCAGGAGCCACAAACAAGCACAATGCATTATGGGAGCCTCATATGTATCTCCTGACTAGGGCCCGGAAATTTAGCCAAAATAAAACAATACAGCAGGTTAGTAGTGACGGGGCTATACCACATTACCTGCATTTCGTAAAGCGCTGATTACTGCTGTAGTTGGGCACCGTTATACACATATCATCATCTCGTAAACATAATGAATGTGTAGTGTTTAACGCCCGCTTTTACTACATACGGCACCGCAGGCGATGACACTGATGATACATGAGATGAAGATGGAGCACCGGTGGAATGAGATGGCGGGGGAAACCGGAGATCCCGGAGAAAAACCCGCCCCAGCGCCATGTTGTCCACCACAAATCTCACTTTGCAGTCGCCTGGGATCCAACCCGGGCCGCCTTGGTGAGAGCCAAGCGGTCTAACCACTGAGCCACGGCGCGGCCGCCTCGTAAACATAGGGGAGGGGCTTGAGTGCCATGCAGTCGTGCACGTACTCATACAATCAAGGTCACGGGCAACGGTAATCTATCAAACGTAGTCACACGATGGACACAGTCTGTGCATATGCCTTGTTACGGTGAACAACAAAATGCATTTTGAAGAATTCAAACAAAAACGATCTTCTGTTCTCCTCCAGACATGCTCTTTATTGGGAAAAGCTTCTCTCTGCATCGCATGTTGTAACTGGGGCAAAATTAAACCATAAGTAGGTGCTACTGTTTCCTTTTTGTGCATTAGAATTTTCTCTACAACCGTGTAGCTAATACCGAGTTTTACACAGAGTGAAATATCTTCCTATATTTTTCTGGAGAATTTGTTTTAGTTTTTGCTGCACCTATAGATGTATTCCGTCTCTGCTTGACGTAGCCAATTCGCGAGACCTTCCACCAACAGCGCGAGTTGATGACTAAATTGACGATATATACCTCGTGCACAACTAACTTCACGAATTTTTGGCTAAACTTCCAGGCCCCACTCCTGACACACATTGTGTCATGCGGTGGTCGAAATGTGTCCATTTTGTGTGTACGATGGTCCATTTTAAGAGGATTTTACTCAGTTGAGTAGTTATGTACACACTTACGTAGAAGCTTTTAAAATCTCCTGGGAACGCGAATCTGTGAATAAATGAGTCAAATGTTTTGGAACCGTGTTTTAGAGCCCTTGAATCGCTTTTCCTTGAATGTTGAGCCTTCGTCTATCTATAACGTCCAGGTAGTATTTTCGTATGGGAAAAAATGCACTTAAGGCACAAGTGCTAAGTGGCTTATCTTCCAAAATTGCTAGTGACAGCTAATTCACCTGTTATAACACATAAAATTATATGTAACGTATTATTGATAAATGTTTACTATCAAAACACGTAATATCCCCAATAGTAACATTAATTTTAACATTAATTTTGGATATTAAGTGATAACCAATTATATTTTAAACAATAATACGTAGAATTGTGGTTAATTATATCAACTGTACGGATAACGAAGTCCCGTTGTTCAATTCCCGACTATGGTATTGCATAGTTCGTGCCATTTTAACTTTCCAACCGTGCCCTACATATGGCTTTGGATTGGATTGTTCGGAGGGGATTCGGCATCTTGATCAGATTGGTCTTTTGTACCTATGCCCCCAAGTAGGGCACGCCCTGGACGGAGGATGAGGGGAGAGGAGACAGAAGGCGGCCGACCGCAGGGAATCACTACAGTACAGAGGATGTGGATCCTACTTTTTACTGCCGGTCTAGGACAATTGTCATCCAGCCTACCGTGGCCCCGAAACAGTCACGAGGCCAGTTTGGGACCGGATGACGCCCGCCCTACAGCAAGGAAGACTCTAGCAGGACTGCTTCTCCTCGCGCCGGTGGAGAAAGTGTTCACTCAAAGTATATCATCCTCCCATGCAACGCCGAGACTACTGCCGACACTACTACCATGAGAGAGACCAGCAGATGAGAGATGATATGAAATGTAATGGAGGGACAAGAAATTCGGGGAATGTAATTAACTTACCCAGCATTCGCCTAGCGACCCGGGAAACCCTTCGAAAATACCCATAGGCCAGATAGGTAGGCCACGGGAATCGAACCCGGACCTCCCGAATGCGGGTCGCAGACGAAACCACTTGAGCCATCCCGCTCGGTTAAAGAAGAATAATTAGTATTATCATTATTGACCTAATAATGTCTAACAATGAATTTAAGATAGTTACGACATTGTAAGTCACAATTGTTTATGTCATCTCAAAATAATTTCAGATCTCCTTGTGAATAACCGGAAAAAACTGTGGAATTGTCATAAATGTAATTACATCTTGCTAAACTTGTCCTACATTCGGCTTATGTGAAAGATATTATACTACTACTACTACTACTACTACTACTACTACTACTACTACTACTACTACTACTACTACTACTACTACTACTACTACTACTACTACTACTACTACTACTACTACTACTACTACTACTACTACTACTACTACTACTACTACTACTACTACTACTACTACTACTACTACTACTACTACTACTACTACTACTACTACTACTACTACTAATAATAATAATAATAATAATAATAATAATAATAATAATAATAATAATAATAATAATAATAATAATAATAATAATAATAATAATAATAATAATAATAATAATAATAATAATAATAATAATAATAATAATAATAATAATAATAATAATAATAATAATAATAATAATAATAATAATAATAATAATAATAATAATAATAATAATAATAATAATAATAATAATAATAATAATAATAATAATAATAATAATAATAATAATAATAATAATAATAATAATAATAATAATAATAATAATAATAATAATAATAATAATAATAATAATAATAATAATAATCAGAAATCAGAGCCCGTACACCTTTAAAGGGATATGAAGTTGACGAGTCTCGCAGTATGAAACTGCTGACGTCAGTCCCGAGGACAACACACAGGGATAATCCTGTTCGTAACGCGTAGCTTCGTCTTCATTACAACTACTGCTCGCTAAGCAGGTAGATCTGTCTTCCAGGGAGTGCAAGGTGTTGGACATTTTGTGTTAATAGCATTATTTCCACAAGTTATTGGAAAATCGCCATTTTATAAATCAAAAGTTTTGAGTATTATCAACAACCCTGACGTTACCAGAGGAACCTTGGGCCAAACTGCCGAGCCCCTTCCGTAGGGGAGCTATTCGGATTGGGTTGGACTCGAGGGGGCAGTGTGTTCCCGACAGCCGCGGGAAATCGGGTACCTCCGGCCAGGCTACGGCCGCTCGTAGGGGGTAGAGGGGGTTGCCTCATAAGTTCCGGGTACTAACCTGCAGAGCCTGCAGATTGAAAAATGTAATTTCGAGCTGTCTAAAAGCAGTCGAGAAGGTGTCTGCAAAACTTAACAATATAGAGAATGCAACACCTACCAAACGAACAAAAAATGAATTGTCCAGTATTCTACACAAAAATACTGGATTTTCGGTGCAGCGTAATATAAGAAATAAACTTAAGTGTCGGACAAACATACGATAATGATTTGTAATACTCATATGCACCATTAACGTCATGCGACATTGAACGAACTTTCTCCCAATATTTTTATATTGTTTCAGTGAGAGGCGCAGAAAATTCACATCCGACAATTTACGAATGAACGTGGTTGTTCACTGTAATTCCCGCTTCGAAAACAATGAGGAGGGTGGCATATTATTGTAACGTAGGTTACACTTTGTATCCGTACCGGAGTGTACACACATAGCGCTTTGGTTAACACAGACGTTGTGCGCGTACATTGATTGCTAAGGTGTACGGGATCCGATGTCTGATTAATAATAGTGGTAGTAATAATAATAATAATAATAATAATAATAATAATAATAATAATAATAATAATAATAATAATAATAATAATAATAATAATAATAATAATAATAATAATAATAATAATAATAATAATAATAATAATAATAATAATAATAATAATAATAATAATAATAATAATAATAATAATAATAATAATAATAATAATAATAATAATAATAATAATAATAATAATAATAATAATAATAATAATAATAATAATAATAATAATAATAATAATAATAATAATAATAATAATAATAATAATAATAATAATAATAATAATAATAATAATAATAATAATAATAATAATAATAATAATAATAATAATAATAATAATAATAATAATAATAATAATAATAATAATAATAATAATAATAATAATAATAATAATAATAATAATTCTCAGTAACTGAATCTACCTTCTTTAGGTATGTCTACACGTTTAACATGGGTAATGCAAGACAAAGGGCTAACTGACGCACATATAATGATCATTTTGTCGTATTACATATTATAATAAACGTTGCTCGTTTTGCTTCCAGGTGTTTCCAAGGCCTCTGGTTCATTTTAGCGAGCTCACAAATAGCTCTTTGTGGGTAAGAAGATTGCTGGCGATAATCGTCATAGTGCTACTCGGCGTTACCAACGTCGCTGATATGGTAAGTAATATTTCTGTAATTTAAGTTACGATATATCATCTACGTCACTTTTTAGTTTATAACTGAACTGTTCCTTCCTCTTGAAGAAAAGCCTGGTCTCTTCAACACTGATATGGAGGACCAACTTTAACATCCTTCTTGGTAATCTTGAATCCTCCGTTCTCTGAAAATATTCCTTTCAATTATTCCTATTTTCCGTAATTTCTGTTTAAATGTAACTCTTTAGCTGTTTTTTTTTTTTTTTTTTTTTTTTTTTTTTTTTTTTTTTTTTTTTTTTTTTTTTTTAACTTTTGCAGTTCTCAGTTCTAGTTCATTTGGTAAGTACTAAATTGGTATTCAGATTCAGTATGCTTCAAGGATGTGACAAGAAGATTTATATGAGAGCTGTTCAACCCAAACTACCCTTTATGCCCAATATTTTGTGAATCATTGGATTTTCTCAAAATAGGCTTTAAAGGCTTTTATAGCATAAATTTCATAAATGTAAGACATTTAAATGAGAAATGAAATTTATGTACTTATATCTTGAATTCTCTGGAATGGCCTGTAAAGTCTTTTCATTCGGAAGAAAAACTAGTAAAACTAGTAAACCTTAAAGCGATAGACCAAAATGTGCAGATCTATTTAAGACGTACCATTTATTTCCAATAAGCTTTTTAGTAGCATATGCTATTGCCCAGATATCCATTTTAATTGTCGGAGTTATTCAGTTCTTTTCTGCTGTCTTAAAGTCTTGCAGACATTCAATTATTTCTCGCGATTGTATAGAAAGAATATGGGATTTTAAAGCTGGCATACTGTGCCTATACCGACGCCGTCCTTAGTTTATGTGGCGATGTAAACAAAGCGGGTAAGTGTATTACTCCACCAGTGACTGTGATTGGAGCGAATAGTCGCGCTCTTTTATCAACCATGTGGCGAGCATGTCCTCTCTCAGCGAATTTCTATGAAAAGTTTTGCTTTGCGTTTTCGATGTATGATTAGCTTATGCGGTAGCACTTTTACGTTAATATTTGCAAAGTTGTGTGTACTGTGTAATGCATTTTTCCTTTTTTACGAAAAATTGGACTGAATTCTTACAACAATTACTTAAATATTGGATTTCTTTGCATGACCCCACCTCATTTATAAATTAAAAATTAAGGCGCGGGTCTTTCTGCGGAATAATGGTGCTAAATAATTGCGTGTAGTCACTATGGCAATGACTTGAAGGCCCAACTAGCATGCAACCGATCAAAAAACAATATTTTACGGACCTAACTTGAATCTGGCAAGGGACGAATTCCTTAAATGACTTTCACTTCAGAATTTTCCTTTGATAATTCGTGCGCCACAACAGTATATCTTCACGCTCAACATTATATGTTTGTCTGTTTCTGTTCACAAATTTAAAACCTATGTGACGATGAATGCCGTGGTTACTCGTTTTTCTAAGGCTCGGTTATCGGGATTATTGTTTACTGCTTGAAGCACTTTTGTAATGGTTGGTGCCTCGTTTCTTTCAAAGAAGCTATGCATCTTGCGATGAGCAGCACTGTTAATAAATCTATAACATTCGCCTTTCACAGCTGGCTTCTTTCTTGTTCGATGTTTTCCTGGAGTAGAAAGCTCACCCGTTTTCACAACTTCACTTCGAGGGGCATAAATACTTGGCACTGAAACCGGTTTATTCTACTGACAAATGTCTTCCATTACTAAAGTTTGGCATTTTTCACACAGATTGCAAAACTTGGTCAATGTAATTTGGTTTTCACCACTTTTCAACAATTTCCCTCTGTGATCTTTACATATTGCATGGAAGCAGCCATGTTGTTAACTGATTCTCTCATTTCCTTCTCTTTTAAACTGCGCAAGCGCAGCGTGCACTCTTACTAATGCATACAAATTACGCTTACGTATACCAAATAAAATACTAATTAATTACTGTTTGACTATTGCATTTGTAATAATGTGAAGTTGTTTGTGTATTTTGCACTAGATGTAAAGTCTTTAAAAATGATATGCGAACTATATTTTTCATCCGCCGAGAATTACAAGGCTAAGCAACCAATGATGTCGCACACGTACTCGTGTTTTTGTTTGCATCGCTATATAAACTAATTACAGCGCCGGTATAGTTCTTAAACATATGACTATCACTATTCCCCTTGAATCTGTAGGATATTTATAAAGGTTTATCACAGTTAAAATGAAGTAGTCAGAAAAGAAAACCTTCGCTTGAACAATTCGTATAGGTACCAACTAATAAATGATCCCTATGAATGTAACAAATCAGGTTGTGTTGTGGAAGTCCATATCTGTGACATAAAGAAATAGTGGTATCGCCATCACTTAGTATAACATCATCTGTATCTGTTTTCTTTCTTTGGATTGGATTGTTCGGAGGGGATTCGGCACCTCGACCAGACTGGTCTTTGGTCCTATGCCTCCAACTGGGGCGTCCCCGGGAGGGAGGATAAAGTGAGAGGAGACAGTGCGTCCAACCCCAAGGAGCCACTACAGTACAGAGGGTGGAGTCCCCTACACTTACTAGATAGAAACTCCGGAGCAGTCCAGGACAATCATCATCCCACCTACCGTGGTCCCGAAACACTCACTAGGCCAGTTCGGAGACTGGAAGCCACCCTCCCCCGGAGCAGTGAAAACTCCCGGCAGGCTTGCACATCCGGTATCCGCCAACCGCTTTCCTGCATCGGCACACTTGGCGGGCTCGGAGATCGGAGTCCGTCTCTCCGTAGGAGAAGGTGTTCACTCAAAGCATATCGTCCCGCCATGCACCGTCGATAAAAGAGACCACCAGGTGAGAGATGATTTGAAATGATATTGGAGGTGAACTGAAGGAACAGGCAGTTCGAGGGATATAATTAACCTATCCACCATTTGCCTGACGAGCCGGGAAAACCCCCCAAAAATCCATGGGTCCCGTAGATCGGCCTCGGAAATCGAACTCGGACCTACCGAATGTGGTACACCAACAAAACCGCCTGAGCCTTCCAGGTTTGTTTTCTTGCCTTTCTATTTACGTTACTTCTTCTTATGTAAGACATTTGTTTATAAATGTTCAATTTTATTTCAAAATCCTCAACTCCTCTCATTGTGATTTTTTTATAGATAAGCTTGCGTTCATTTTTAATAAATGTTCAGACACGTCAAATTTAACATTTTGAAAGGAAAATGTTATACACAAGAACCGTTTTCGGCCATTATTGTAAAGCGTGTGAGATTATCAGGAAAATCTTCAAATCATAAATATATATATATATATATATATATATATATATATTTTTTTTTTACTTTCTTCGGGATGGAATTTATCTTACTTAGCTGCATAAAAACGTTCTTTTGTCGCATATAGGTAACTGTCTATTTTTGTATTATATTCCATTCAAAGTATTACCTCGGACGAATCCAAGCACTTTTTTTAAGAAAATGAATTAATTTGAGCTGCATTTGTATTATTCGTTATTTGTGAAACAAAAGAGTGAAATGTGTAGTGTTTAACGTTCGCTTTTATGCATGCGGTGACACTGATAGTACATGAGATGAAGATGGAGCACCTGTGAAATGAGATGGTGGGGAAAGCGGAGATCCCGGAGAAAACCCGCCTCAGTGCCGTATTGTCCTCCAAAAGTCTCAATTTGCTGCCGCCTGTGATGGAGCCCGGGTCGCCTTGGTGAGAGCCAAGCCGTCTAACCACTCAACCACGGCGCGGCTCTATTTCTGAAACACCTTAGCAGAAAACAATTTATTATGAGAGTAAACCTATCATTGCTCCTCTTTGAGGAGTTTTTTAAACCAAAAAAAAAGTTAATTGGACTTAAATGTTTCAGCTGAAGATTCTGTTTACTAGCAGAATAAAGACAGAGAAAAGATTGGGTAGTGACGCCACTTAATAGTACGGAACCAAGAGACAACTATAGACGATAAGAGGATAACTTTAATTGACGTTACAGCATTTCGTGTTAAATATGAAAATTAATCGAAAGGTAAAATCAGCAAACAACAAGAATTGAAATTCCTTTGTGTTCATGCAGCAGCTTTTCTATTCGCAACTAAAGATTTAAGACGAAATCTAGAAACGTTTGCTTCAGTTTCTTTTACTTTATTATTATCTCTTCTAAATTTTTGTATTGCCTGAATGTACTTTAAAGCATCTGTTGTAACTTCGAATGAAAAAAAGTAAAAATCAATTAAAATAAAGACATAAAATTTAAACTTAAGACTAATATGAAAAAGTATTAAGGGGAATCCAAGCAATTAAATTATACTGGAAACCTGAATAAGACTTGATAAATTCAATATCACTACACAGAATCGATCCACAGAACTTCAGCTATCCGTGTCAATGCTCTTAGTGCCTGAGCTTCCAAGGCGAAACAGCCACAGCGGAAATATGTGTCCTGGTAAGCCTTTAAATGCAGCTTAAATATCTGGGCTATCACATGTTAAAGGTGTCTTGTAAATTTATTGTTTTTCCATGTTAGTTAGGTACAGGCACTCTGATAGGAATTTGATTCAGGATCGAAAAATTCCGTCACTGAAGACGTTACCAAAGACATTTGCATTAGGCCCAAATGACCTCGCTGTCGACGGGCCCTAAAACACCGCACCACCATTTGCATTAGACGTATCGTTGTAAGTAACGGTGGACACAATAAAACAAAGCGCTAGTTCCATTATAAAACGCTGGCCATGATGTGCAGATCTTGAAGTTCTACAATATTGTCATAATATAGCGAAAAACAACTGAATGGTGATCACTTTAAAAATTAAGTAAATGTCTGAATAAATCAAAGGAAAAGAACGAAAATGGCTGATGTTACCAAAAATTAACTTAAAATAAATTGTCTTAAAGAGACATATAAGGAGTGTCTGAATAGTTCGGTGAATGGTCTCAGGAAATGCAAGAAACAAGATTTACAAACAAAATACCTTTACTGGCCTTCACACTAATCGCCATTGGCTACAATACACTTCTGACATTGGTTGTAAAGCTATTGGAAACTATCAGCAAACGCTTCTTGTGGAATCGCTCGAAGCACTGTCGTCACACGTTGTTTGATATACGCAACCTTTGCGAGGCGTAAATCCTTTAGTGATAATTTGAGGCGGGAAAGCGAAAAGAAGTCTGTCGGCGTCAAATCTGAAGAATAAAAGGGTGTGGAAACACACTGACCTTGTGTTGAGCGAGAAAATTGAGTACGCAATTCGCAGTTTGCGGACGGGCATTGTCGTGCAGGAAATTCAACAGTCCCCTCCGGTACAGTTCTGACCGAACCCACCGGATGCGTTGCAGCAGTCGTTTCAAAACTTCCTCGTTAACTTCCGTGTTGACAGTATGCTCCTCGGTTACAATTCATGATGGATTAAGCCCTTGCTCCTGAAAAAGGTGATCAACACTGTCTTAATCTTGGATTTTGTCAGCCGACTTTTTTGGGAGGTGGGGAAGACGATGAATACTGACTGTCTCTTGGTCTCCGGATCGTATTGGTAACACCAGTTCTAATCTCCGGTAATGATGGTTCCCGAAAATTGTGAATTCCAGTCAGACATATCGATGAAATCTCCAGACAATTCCGTCCTAGTTTGCTTCTGCTCGTCTGCAGCATGTACAGTACAAAACGGGCACAAATCCGCTTTCCCAAATGTTCGTGAACAATGCGAGTAGAGCTTACACTGTCTGTGTTGATCTTCAAGTTGTCTGCTATCATTTTCAAAGACAGCCGCCGATCATCCGCAAGCATCCGTTGCATTCGTTCAATGCTTGGGATTGTGCATGTGGAGGGTTGACCCGAACGTGGCTCATCTCCGACACCTTCCTTTCCGTCTCTAAAGCATTTAAACCACTCAAACACACATTTTTTATTCGCTACTTCAACACTGTACACTTGCAATGTCATCCCATGGGTCTCCGTCGCCGTTTTGCCTAATTTGAAACAATACTTGATGTTAACCGGTTGCTCCATTTTGCACTCCATGTTGCAAAGACGCTAGTTCTCACACTGACCCCTTTATGTGGGTGGTAGCGTGCACCACCGCTTCACTGCAGTGATTCGCACGATAGGGGGCGTTTGTTGACACATCCCTCAATGTGTATGAGCGGGCACCTCAACCTCACCAGCGTAGTTTGCAAAATATGGGACCATTCACCGAACTTTTCAGACGCACGTTGTATATTTTGTGTGCTAAAAGCTTGTTTTCTACTTCTTGTGGTTTACTGTTACACAACATAACTGTAAATTCCTTCTGAATGAAGTGGACCTCGCAGACTATGCCCACAAAATTGAAGATGCACATTTTATTAGATATGTAAGTATCTTGCATGTACAATTTGGAACTATTCTTAAGAAAATAAAAAAAATACTCTTAAATAGTTTTGGGCACAAGGAATTTCTTGAAAACCTTAATGTCGCATCTTTGGAGGATACTGAATTAATACCAATTTTAGTTAATTGATGGAAATTAATCATTTCTTCACACTAGCCGTATATAGGCTAAGGTGAATATGAGGATTATATGTTTCAATTGGAGAATTTAGTGTCAGGACGGCACGTTGACCATGGTAGCTCATTTGGTAAGAGCGACTGGACGGAAACCAGGAGATCCGTGATTCAAATGGGGCCATGGCATTGAATTTTTCAGGTTGACTCTATCTAACCAATTTTGGTATTTATGCCACATTTCTCTTTTCAGTTGTGCTATTTAAATATAAAGGCATGGCTTTCAAAGCTTATATTTTAATGTTGCCCGTTTAAGTAAACTAAAAAGCAAATGCTACATTAATACATTTGTTTCTTTTCTGTCAGATTCTATCATTGTCCTGATGAAAACGGAAGAGATTTCACAAAGCCGATAGAGCACTGACTCTATCCTTAACCAAGACAGTTTTGTGATTCACAGGTGAGCTGCACAAAGCCTGTCTCGCTGAACAACTGCACGACGGTCGAGGATATTGGCAGTGAATGCCTTTACCCTTCGTACTTCTCGTACTTCGCAGTGCTCGTCTTAGTGGCAGCTTCCTTGCCCGCCCAAGTGTCGCACTTCGTCAAGGCCTGTCTGCTCTTCGTCATAGCTGCTGCTCACTGCGGCATGAATGTCGGCGTCATCGGCACAGCACTCGACTGCGAGGAAGCTGCTAACCACAGGGACTGGACTAAGTACTCTATTCCCTCACTTTCTTTCTTATTAGCTTAATTCGTTCCATCTACTAATATGAGAAAAGTAATAAAAAAATTCGGAATAAAAGTCACAAAGTGCGAAATTTGTCTCCAAAAGATTATGTTTGGGAATATACATATATTATACCACAGTGCAAATATGTTTTTGCAAGAACCATAGAGATATCCACCTATATGAAATACCGAAGTGCAGATTTAATAGATGTACTCTATATATCTTTAGAATACGCGCACAGTGGTTCCAGAATTATTAGTTGCATTTAATAACTGCCTCAAACCAGAGACTGTCAACAATAGAATAAAAAATAAGATGATTTGATTTTAACAATGAATGCAAATTCAATGAAACACAGTTAAAATAATATGTATAAAAATAAATATACGCATAAGGTTCCCTGGGACTGAAAAATGACCGAAAATGGTAAAATTTAGCTAATTTGGTTTTTTCGATATAAATGTTCTCTAAAACTTCAGTCATCGGTTAGCAGCGAGATTTTTTAGATTCCACCATTTTTAAAGGTCTATCGCAAAATTTAAATAACACGTGCATTGGCATTTAAACGCCACCCTAATGGTTAGTTTTCACCGAATTTAATGGCTTTTTTAACAGTTCTTTCCACTCAGTTTGTTCAAATACGGTTCAAACTTTGTACAGGGCGGCTTTTTGCCTGTGATGAACTCTTATCCCGGTATGTGTGTAGCTACAGAAAATCAAAATGAATCTTTGCATGCATAGATCTGGAGAAAGTGCTCCAAAATTACTTTGGTCTCGCGCCATCATGTAGAAATTGCAGCAGTTAATGCAATTGCAGAGTTCAATATGGGATGTTATTCAACAGAAGAATTGAAGTCTGCAATAAACACCAACACGGTGTCTACAGTGCAGGAAAAACTTTTGAAGAGGCGCGACAACCATTGAATTTATGACAGTGCATGAGCCTCATCACAGGGGAAGAAAGCAACTCGCTGCAAGGGAAAAGTTGTAAAATTAAGGACAAAGGCTAACATACAAAATAAGGAAGCTGTGACACATGCATCAAGGTAATTCTAGGTCAGTCAGATAACCTGAATCATAATTTTGACGCGTATCTGCAGAAAAGTTTATTTTTTCAACTTAACATTTTTAATACACTATCTGTTCCAGCTGCATTAATTTTTGTGCTGCACTCTTGAATTTTCTCCAGCATGTACTCCATTTGTGTGACTTCAAATTCAGTCTCTGGTTTTAAAATATGAAAACATCATCCTAAAAACATTACCAAAAAGACCACCAAATTTAATTTCCAAGTACATTATTGCAAAAAAAAAAAAAAAAAAAAAAAAAAAATTATCTTAATGCCCGATTTCACCAACAGATGTTAAAATCGACAGATGTTAAAATGTAACATAACAGTTGTCACAGCACTAACACTACTGTTAAATTTCTTGCATTTCACCAACCTGTTTTCTGAAAATGTTAACAAACATGTGCTAACGCCTAGAAACCTGTAAGTATTACAGCTATAGAAGGCTATGGATGAGTCGTATTATTTTCTGAACGTACTGCGATAAGCTTTTTTCATTTTCGTCTGCACAAGCTGAAAAATGGCGGGTGAACAAAATTGAAAACAAAGGCTGTGAGACAAATTTCTTATCGATGGAGAAAGAATTGTTAATTGAATTGGTGACGAAGTTTTGGGATATCGTGGAAAATAAGAGGACGGATGCAGTGAATGTAAAAGAGAAAGATGTCACGTGGGAAAATATTGGAAACGAATTTAATTAAATTTCATGTGTCAACTACTACAAGCACCAAACAACTTTGTCAGTATTACGTAAATTTAAAACGAGGTGCGAAGAAGGACGAGTGGCTTGAATGTTTCAAGATGGGATGTGGGCAATGTATTATCCAAATAATTCAGTGAATTACAAAATCGCAAAGTTATTAATACTTGAAGTAAAGGCGAGATAGGCATGTTCCTTTCGATACATGTTCTAACTCAGTATTACGTAAATTTAAAACGAGGTGCGAAGAAGGACGAGTGGCTTGAATGTTTCAAGATGGGAGGTGGATAATGTCTTATCCACATAATTAAGTGAATTATAAAATCGCAAATTTATTAATACTTGAAGCAAAGGTGAGATCGGCATATTCCTTTCGATGCATGTTCTAACTCAGTATTACGTAAATTTAAAACGAGGTGCGAAGAAGGACGAGTGGCTTGAATGGTTCAAGATGGGAAGTGCATAGTGTCTTATTCACATAATTAAGTGAATTATAAAATCGCAAATTTATTAATACTTGAAGCAAAGGCGAGATCGGCATATTCCTTTCGATGCATGTTCTAACCTGTCTTGTACTTCTGCAGTAATCTTCATCGCAACTTTTTTGAACAGTCCATACCTCTGCAGAAAATTTTCTTCTGATAGATCCTCAAAATCTTTTCTCCTCATAGGCCGTACTCTATTACGAATGTCATTTAGACAGTCTTAAATATGGCAAATCGACATCAACAGCTGCGTTCACTCCCGTCATCTTGGCTATTTACAGTTGTTAAGGACTTAACAACTGAAATTTGGAGTGTTAGTTTAACAAGGGATTTAACGCGAGTGTTAAGCTAACATTTGTTGGTGAAATGCAGTTTTTGTTTTAACTGTTGCTAAACTCGTTATAAGTCTTAACATCTGTTGGTGAAATCAGGCATGAAAATAATAATCCTTTCTTCTTATCAGAGACTGAAGGTGTTTGTAATGCAATTACAGTTAATGAAAGTGTTGCAATATTTTAGTTTTTGATTCGGCTGGAGTAATTTGAATATTGCAATAATTTTGCATTGTGAACATGTTGAATAATTAATTCCTTCTAAACTATACAACAGATAATGCTGAAAGTTTATATGGCTGTTTATAATATTAACACATTAAGTGTGTAAAGTATAAATGTCCTAGCTTTGGAAATATAGAAAATTCAAATTTCAGTCCCAGGGTCCCATAAGAGCAAGTAAAAACAATAAATTATCTGATGGTAACACCATCTCCACTTATAACATGTACAAGCAGACAGATTAAAGAAAATTTTCATCTCTAACATTCAAAAAGAGCATACAGTACAATAGCTTACTTGTTATGATGATTTCACAACATGATAGTTTAATATTTGTATGACTCCAATGAGTTTAAAAAATTATGTTATTTACATTTGGTACAAAAACTTCATTGTAAATGAAGTATGTGACAAAAATGTTTCCCACAAGTGAGAGAAACTGACAGAGAAGTAAAAAACGTCTGAAGTCATAAAAACCGAGGCAAATTTCAGTTTAAAAAAAAGATAATTCCATGAACTTTCTTCCTCTGTTAGATCAAAATTCATTATTACTGAAAATTCTCTCATTAACCGAAACTTTGCTGTACTGAATGAACGTAAAATTATCTTGTAACACAAATGAAAAAGTTCTAAAAGTACAACAGCAAAAAAATAAGAATTTTGAAAAACACCAGAACCTATATGAGACGGAAATTTCGACAGTTCTTTCTAAATGGGTGTGTCTTTATTGGTGTCAGGTATTTTGGGGTCCCCCTTCCATCATGGTTAAAAAAGGTTCGTGAAAATGTGGATCTGAAAATTGTTTGACAGGCAGTTACTAAAGAATTTATTTCTTAGTAGACGCCAATAACAATTAACTAAATTCAATTTTTGCACACTGAGTATTTGATGTGTAGAACAAAGAATTGATAATAATACATTGATTTCAACTGTTATCTGCTGATTGCGTTTGCTTGTGAATTAATCAGAGAATGAATCATTACATAATGTATGAAACTGCTCTCTGCCATTTATGTTCTTTGGTTGTTTGTTAAGGAGCACAGAAGGCAGAAGAAAATGTATTATTTGAGTGAACAGGCCAGTATGCACCATACAAAGGTGATTTTAAACTGATTTTTTATTTATGGATGCTGTAGTTGCTGTACTACTGAGAGTCCCACGGGCATAATAAACCACTTGCTTCTGCTCAGAGGACTCTTTACCAGACTTAAGTTCCTTTTACATGTCCCAAATCTAGGACATGGGACCAACGCATTTATTTTCTTTCTGAAGGAACCCACACGAAGGATTCTTACTCCCAGAAAAATCCCTCATTCTCAGCTGGTTTGAACCCTCGAACCCTGAGGAACCAGAGGTTAGCATGCTCTTCCTAGATCATGGGGGATGACACAAGTGGTCTTGCAGATGGGAATATATTACAAGCACATGAGCTTTATGTAGAAAGGTGTCCCTACAGGCAGTTAACTTGTTTACGAGTATTCTAAGTAATTCACCACCACAAAGAGAGAATTTTTGAGAGGAGATTTTCGGATGTTAGGAGGCCGAGAGATGTTCAAAACATTGACTCTGAAGAATGAATTCTTCGTGATATGGACCAAACCTCTGAGAGAGCAAAAGACAATACAAGACGTTATGAAGTAAAGAAATATGTTAGTCACATAACCTTCCGAAAACTTTTGCACGAAAACTTTGTGTGCCCCAATCACCCTCAGCGATTACAAAATGCGGCGGACTTTTGAGTCAAGGTTAACCTTCTGTCATCACGTTTTGCAGAATTGTATTTTGTTCATGAATTTCTCAGCATGCACTTTGTTCACTGTGGAGGTCTCACAATTTTGATAGCCCTCATGAGGTACCACAGGAATAAACCGTAAGGGAAGTTCTTCCCAAATTTTGGAGTGAAATCATTCCTGATCACCTTATTGGTCCCTTGTTCTTTTCACCATACCTGAATATAGGGAGGTGAGAGTTTCTCACAAGTGAGTTGCATTATTTAATTGATGTACCTCTGCATGTCACCCAGTAAATGTGATTTTTATGCAATGATTCTCCAACTCATTTCAATTGGATAATACCCAGTATTTTCAATTATGAATTTCCGTACTGAAGAATTGGCCTGTTCGTTCTCCTTATTTTAAACCCAATAATTTTTTTCGTCTAGGGACAATTTAAGTCCCTGGTTTTTGCGATTCCTGTATTGGGTATTGGCACTCGAAAGATCGTATCCATTATGGATTTGACCAAATATGTGTTACTCAAGGATTTTACAACCGCAGATAGCATGAAACGCTGGATTAATGCGTGTATCTAAGCAGGAGGAAGCCACTTGGAGCAATTTTTTTCACCTTCAATTTTATCTTAGAACTCAACTATTTTCAGATCTATGTTCGTATGGACAAAGTTTACTATTTGGATGTTGACAGGGTGTTCCCAAAATATGTCACCTTCAACAACAGAAACGCCAGTATATTAGCAATTATAGTTGTCTCTTTTAATCTGGCTACTAACATTTTTTGAAGTGGAAACAAATATATTTGGAATCACTGTGCATAGATATATGGTGGACGTAGAATATTTCAGCCCTGCAGGAAGTGGTTAGAGTTATACTGTTCCCTCAGCAGAAAAGACTGAGGTAAGGATGTATAGACGATGATTGGCAATACACATGTGGAATTTTTAAGGTTAACTTTAAATTGGGGTCGTGTCTGTCCTTTCCTTATTTCATACACCACTAGATGCAAGAACAACCAAAAATAAGTTCATTTTAAAATGTATCAGTCGACTCTACTAGTCAAAGTTGTTCACCAGAATTACATTTTTATGAACATCCACAGGCTGACTTAAAATGTCTAGCTTTTATTACAAATACAACATAGAGCATTATAGGATTTAACTGACTGCATTTTTAAGGAAACAAAAGTAATTGTTGCTCAGAGTTAAATGATCTATAGCTACGCACTTTAACTAACCTATCAGAATTTCTAATCTGGAATTTAAGTTTTTAACAAAATTATGCCAACGATAGAGTATATTTACTACCTCAGAGAATGATTTACGTTGTTAGTTTTACAAATGTAATTTAATAATAGGCTAATATATTTTTAAAATTAAAGCAGGTAGTAATTTAGTTGTGGAGGTTAAAATAAACTTTCACTGAGAATAACGGTAATAATAAACAGTGGCAATACTTTCTTTACAGTATTGTGGCACCTGGAAAATACACGCTCTGTGGTCTTCTGCTGGACGTCTCCATAGCATTAGCATTCCTCGCCCGTCATGTAAGTGTTTTTCCTTTAGTTATATACTAGAATATCCATAGGGTAATGCATCATCTTCAATAACAGATCAAAATTTCAATCATTATGCTTACTGTGTATATTGACAACGAAGTTAGAAAATGTTAAAACTAAATGCAATTTGAGATTCGAATAAGTTAAATACATCTTTCAACCCAGGAAAAAGAAAAACTGCAATTATCACTGCTTATTCTAAACTTGACTGGAATTCAGTAGAAGTAATAGTTTAATGACCTCTATAAAAAGAATAGTACATGTTTTAAAGAGAGAAATCCTGGAAAATCTTATGCTTCCAAATTATCCTGAATATGCTGGGATGAGAGAAATAAAATTCATATTAACGTGATCCCTTAAAGCAAAGAAAATTGACTTTGAATTTATGTAAGGTCGTAAAGAAAAGAAATATTTTAAATGTTCCGTCTGTTGCTATATTGCTTTTTAAGTTCTCTCCTTCGTACTTAGCGAAAATACATGTTTTGAATGAAGAGAGATTTCTGTGCATCACTGCCTGCCTGTCTTTGATCAGGAAATGTGAAATGTGTAGTGTTTAACGCTCGCTTTTACTACATACGGCACCGCAGGCGGTGATACTGATGATACATGAAATGAAGATGGAGCACCGCTGGAATGAGATGGCGGGGGAAACCGGAGGTCCCGGAGAAAACCCTCCCCAGCGCCGTGTTGTCTACCAAAAATCTCACTTTGCAGTCGCCTAGGATCGAAACCGGGCCGCCTTGATGAGAGCCAAGCGGTCTAACCACTGAGCCACGGCACGGTCTTTGATCAGGAAACCGACAGGATGTCTAAGGTGGTTTTATCTGTGGTCCACATTCAGGAGGCTCTGGTTTGATTCCCGTTGCCAACCTACCTGACCCATGGATTTTTGGGGGGTTTTCCCAGGTTGCCAGGCAAATGTTGAGTAGGTTACTTAGATCCCCCGAATTTCCTGTCCGTCCATGTCATCTACATTATCATTTCACATCATCTCTCATCTGGCGGTCTCTTTCAGGGTAGAAGTGTCGGCGGATGTCTCGGCACTGCATGGCAGGATGATATGCTCTGAGTGAACCATTTCTTACTCCGGTAGGTCAATTGCTCCTCTTTGAACCGGCTGCTAGGATCGCTTCGCTTCCGAACAACAGTAGGAGAAAATGTCCGTTGTCCTGGCCTACCGGAGAGCTTTCCATCTAAGTAAAACGCAGGGGGCCTTGTCGTGGCTCCTTGGGACAGCCGGCCTCTGTTTCCTCTCACCTCATCCTTCCTCCCAGAGATGCCTTACTTGGGGGCATAGGTACAACAGATCAAGACAAGTCGCAGTAATGAATCCCCTCCGTAGTAATCCTAATCCTTTGATCAGGAAAACTGAAAAACGAAGTATATTTAAATACCAAGCTTTAGGTTGTAACTTTATTGGTATCATGTATTTGGGGGACGTGTTTCTAAAATAAAAACAGTAAAATAAATTCATATGTACATTGGTCTGGAAATCAATCATTTTAGATACAACACAAAACTGAAAGTTGCAAAAATTGCTCAAAATGGCTTGCTCTTGCATTGAAGCATGCACTTTTTCGTACGGGAACATTTAAAGTCCTTGTTTTAGGCGACACCCCTACCTGATATTGACATTTTGAGAGAACGTATTCAAACTACATTAGAGAAAATACGAATCACACCAGGAATTTTCAACAGAGTACGTCAGAACATCGGACGCAAGCTTACTGCATGCATCGAAACACGAGAGCCACTTCGAGCAATTTTTGTAACTTTCGATTTTGTGTAGTTTCTCTGAAATAATTAATATTCAGACCCATGTGCATATGAACTTTGTTTTACTGCTCGTATGTCACAAACACGTGCCCCAAATATATAACACCAATAAAGTTACGCCCTGTTGGTATTTAAGTTCAGCCAGCATCTTTCGAAGTTGCGACATGAAAATTACCAAGAAAATCTTTTAACCCCCAACTGCTCTTTACATAGAAAAATTTCGTAAAATTTTTATTTTCGAAAACACCTATGTAAAGTTTTAGATTCGAAATCTCTATTTCTAAGATATTGCAATATTTCATCACTAGGGAGCAGATTTATAGGCATTAAAAATGCATAAAATAGGCAGGCAAAAAGGCACTAAAAATGGGTAAAATTGGCACTTAAATAGGCATTAAAATTTGCTAAGTAAACACTTAGAATTACACAATTTTAGTAAAATGGCTCCTAAAATGCACTATAAATGCGCTATAAGAAAATGACAATCATCGCAAAATTTGCTGTAACAAATTCGCTATACACATACTATTTTGCGGTTCCCTAGGCGAAATAGTTCTACATTTATTTCAAATCTCACAAATGGCTCCACAGCAAATTAAAATAACAGATATTGTCGTATAATTAAAATGCATATAAATCCACTTTACTGTGTAAGAACCATAATGTGCAGAAAGATGTGAAGTAATTAACTATGTCAAAAAACAAAAACATGGATTTGGGGAGGGGGCTTAAGGTTGAAAATTAAAATATCTTGAGATTTTGTCAGGTTTTTTTTTTCCTTCAAATTAATACCATTTTTGTGATCGATCAAGAATGGAATAATACCAAGTTTCAAATTTCTAGTTACAATAGTTTCTGAGGAATTAACAGTTTGTGTCTAAATTATAGGCGACTTTCAAAATGTCCCACATATTGCAGGGGCGGCCGGTGAGGCATTGTATTGGCGGTGCCATAAATAAATGAATGAATGAATGAATGAATGAATGAATGAATGACTAAATAAATACGTAAATATATGAATTAAATAAATACATAAACAAAGAAATAAATAAATAGATTAATTAATGAATAAATAATAAATGAATGAATGAATAAATAATAAAAGAATGAATCAATAAATAAATAATAAATAAGGGTTGTTAAAATATAAATATGGTACCAATTTCGAGCGATTTAGGTAATCTTATCAACAATCCATCCTATTTTATAATATACTGTACCAAACAGAACGTACAGGGAAACGGAAATAGATATTCATTACATCCGTACTCTTGTTACTCTCACGTGTAACGAGTACAGTAAAAGTTTGATAATACAGTTCATGGAGAATGTGATACAAACCGTTCATGTACGATTTCGCGACGGAGAGACAGGTATCTTAAGTCCCATGCTTTACTGCACTCTAGCGGATAAAACGTAAGTTCCGCGCCAGAGAAATCTCGGCACCACCTTCTCCCATAAGAAGCCGTGTATGAGCAGACATCCTACCGCTTAACACAGGCGCTTATGAGCGTAGACGGTGCCGTTCTGAAATCGGCACCAAGCCACGGAAAACAATCAGGACAGAGCGCTTGCGTTTAACGCGCCTATTCACACGAGGGAGCAGATACTCCGAGACAATCTTTTTTGCGTAAATCCTATACACTGCTCTTTCTTTCGTTTTTACACAGATGGTGCCATGGCATGGCGGCACTACCTCAGAAGCCGCCCCTGACATATTGTAATTCTAAAAATTAATGCTTGGGGTATAAGTTTCTGCACCCATTTTACATATTAAGGACCTGTACGAAGGGAAACAATAATCATACCTATTTAACAATGTTTATTTTCGTAAGCGTTTTCAGTAAGAAGTAAGCATTATAATCATTACACAAATATAAATATTTGATACTAAGGCTCCACGTATCTTAAAAAAATGGTGTTAATACTTCTTTCTAATTGAAATATATTTCACAAACAAATAGCTTGCGTCCTCAGTCCACAAAAACAAACTCGGTTGTCAAGGAAATCTCGATTACCATGTTTTTCTTATGTTTTTGTAGTGTTACCAACATCTGAAAACGAAACAAACCTAAAAACAGAATCAACTACTGGTATTTCAAAATTCATTAGGCCATGTTTATTTTTTAAATAAATATATTTTCCCAAACTATTAAATCTATCGGACCATTCAATTGTTTTAATAATTTAACTTCGGGATTTATTTCATGATCTGCTATGGTTGATTTTTCAGTTTGTTTATACTTAATGTTACAAAAATGTTCTTTCGTTCTGGTTTCCAAATTACGTTTCGTCTTTCCAATATAAACCTGATCACAATCTGAACAATTAAATTGATAAATACCGAAATCGATCTCCATTAGAAAGAAGTATTACACCAATTTCTTAAGATAAGTGAAGCCTTAGTGGCAAATATTTATATTTGTGTAATATTTATTGCCTCACTGTAGCTAGCTTCATTTTCTACGTAATTATAATCCTTTTCAATACAAATAACAAAAACACAACAAATGTAAATGGGTACACTTAATATCCAGTTACCCTTACAGGCATGTTTAGAATTTCATAGAGATTAATAGAGAACTGCATTCTGTGGAACATTTTGAAGTTAGGAAAATGTAGAAAATATGGAATCTGGGAAATCTGAGGGTAAAATTATGTAATAGCAGCTACGATACAGGAGTCATGTGACTTGTTCTGTAGTACCGCTAGAAAAAAAAACCTTTATATTATTGAAGTATGTCTATATTAATTTTAAGTCAAAAAAACTAAATTTGGTATTGTTGTAAATTTTGGGCCAATTTGAACAGATGTGTTTCCTTAATAAACCCCTTTCTGTACATCCAATGTGCAGCAGTAAGAAATTTCTCTTCTCCGAAAACTTCACGTTGAAACCAACAAATGCACAAGCTGTTCTCACAAATTACAGGTAGAAGAAATTGGCTAAAAAGGCAGTTTTAGACACTAATAAGCAGAATAGGCACAAACGTGTGAAATGGGCATTTATAGGCACTATAAAACTAAGAAATCAGGCTAATAATTTTAGGAAACATGCTTATAACTTAAAAGCGTACGTTTCTGAATAAAGGAATAAAATAGGCAAATAGGGCAAAATCCGCCTCCTATTCAAAGGAAAGGAAATGTATATGTTGATATTATGGGAACAGAATCTGAAGTTCCCATCTTTCTGTATCACCTTTATCTAACTGGTAAACCGTAAGATGAACAAAATTTTACTGCACAAAAAATATGCAATTCACTAAAGCAAATAATTCTTTTCTGAGATATTCCGCATCATTCAACTGAGTTTTAAAATATTGATACTTTTTCCAAATAGAAAGTCTTATTAGATATCTTTTGTTATTATTACTATTATTATTATTATTATTATTATTATTATTATTATTATTACTATTATTATTATTATTATTATTATTATTATTATTATTATTATTATTATTATTATTATTATTATTATTATTATTATTATTATTATTATTATTATTATTATTATTATTATTATTATTATTATTATTATTATTATTATTATTATTATTATTATTATTATTATTATTATTATTATTATTATTATTATTATTAATTATTCCATTGGCTGGGAGCAATCACACATGAGACCTGCTCTTAAAAGATTTGACTAACACTTAACCTACCGAATTCCCTCGCTCTGCGAGGCCGCGCCGTGGCTCAGTGGTTAGACCGCTTGGCCCTCACCAAGGCGGCCCGGGTTCGATCCCAGGCGACCGCAAAGTGGGATTTGTGGTGGACAACACGGCGCTGGGGCGGGTTTCTCCGGGATCTCCGGTTTCCCCCGCCATCTCATTCCACCGGTGCTCCATCTTCATGTCATGTATCATCAGTGTCATCGCCTGCCGTGCCGTATGTAGTAAAAGGGGGCGCTAAACACTACACACATTTTCCCTCGTTCTGCTTCTACCTACAAGGAATTATACTAGGCAAGACTTTCTAAAAATGTGTATCACGATGATTATGAATAAGTGTTTGCAAGAGTAGCTTTTTGAAGTGTAGAGAAAGCCATGAGAGTGCAATACGTAATATTTTTCCATCTGTGTGTTTAATGTAGCAGCTTTATGACATTGTATTTGCAGGACCTAGAGAAAATACTTTTAAAAAACTTGTCGTTTTGTCATGATTTTGTATAATATAGTAACTTTTGCCAAGTCGTCGTTTCTGCTTGTTTGGCGCAGTATTTCACATTAATTATGATTGTTCTAGTTGGAAAAAGCTTCCCGGGTGTTATTCTTGTGGAAAACGGAGGTAGAGGAACAGCGTGAACGAGCTTCGGACATCCGACGTCGTAATGAAGCCCTGGTGTACAACATTCTACCACCGCACGTTGCTGCTCACTTCATGGGCTCCAGGAAACGGCAGCACGAAGAGCTATACAGCCAGAGCTATGCCGAGGTCGGCGTCCTCTTTGCCTCTATGCCTAACTTCTCAGGTAAGTGGTGGATCAATAAACTGCCTTAATGCCTTTGGTTCACACATGTTTTACGGTAAGGCTAATGCCCATTAGTCATTTAGAAACAGCTTCATGAGATTAGATCCTTCTTTATACTGCTGCATTTAGCATCATTTTGAAACATTTACTAAATTCATAATGCTTAAAAAGTATAAACCACTATTATGTGTTTCAAATGGGAAGAGTTCTTGACTCCGGAAAATCAAATGTTTTAGTGCACTCGGCATTTCCACCTCATTACCTCCCACTGTTTTCATATTTCCCTTTCTCTCGCACACTATCTTAAAGACCATGGCGCTAATCGTAAGGGAACCCTAACTGAATTTTCCAAACTTTTATAATAATGCAGTTCTTAAAATCACAATTGCAATATGGATGTTCGCATATTATTCACATGTTTTAAATGCTATAATTGTAATGATAGTTTATGAATTACCTATTTTTCTAATCTAACGGAACTGGCAGTGGCACATTCATATATTCGTGAATGCCATTTACTTCAAGAGCAAGTTCGTCACTGTCATTCTCTTCAGTGTCTGAATATTGCAAATTTATGATGATAGGTTCCAAAATCTCATCACGTGCTATGTTTTTCTAAAAACAGTGTTCTTGTAGTAAGTTATCTCCATGTCTCACACAGTTTTCCCTGTTTTTTTTTTTTTTTTTTGTTACCTTGTCAATTTCTTGGTTAATAAGTCGTTCTACGTCAGCCAGTTTAAAATTATTATTTCTATTTGCAACTGTTTGAAACATAATTTGAGCACATATTAACTCAATTGGATTGTACTGGCGGTGGAAAGGGAGAAGGCAGACTACCTCATGTCTTATTTCAATTGCAAATTGTCACGTTCAAGAGGTCCCGAGTTCGAATCTCGGTCAGGGTGAGTTACCTGGATAAGGTTTTTTCCAGGGTTTTCCCTTATCCTGAAAGACGAATGTCAGGTAACTCTAAGCCCCATGGACTCCGGACGCACTGAGCATCGTTTCACTCATTTCATTCATCGTCCGATATGACTAAATATTGGAGGACCTAAATTACAACAACAAAATGCAAATTGATCCAGCTGATACACTTTTCCTTGTTTTTTGAATGAAAGAACAACTGAAAAATACTGCTTTGATTTCTCTAGAGTAAACAGAGATTACGAACCATTCATGAATACACATATAATCCGACGAGAAACATTCTGTGGATGCAGCATTCCACAAGACAGCAGGAAATGTACTGTTTGCTCTCCCTCAGTTTAAAAAAAACACCTTGAGCTGTTCAAAGTAATTCTTCTATCCGTCATTCAAAGATTTACATTTTAGTTCTGATTAATTAAAAATATACGTACACACATACATGCCAACCAATAATGATGGTCATTATAGTGCTTATGTCGCAATGCATTGTTATACTCGCATATAGGTGCTTTCTTATTTGTATTAGGAAAACTATTTGGGCTAAAATTATGGAGCTTTTACGGTTATGTTCGGCACATTAGTCCCTACTTTCCTCATGGTGCACTTTTTACAAAATTTGAATTTTTGTCTTGGCACAAATATTATTTATTAGAGATGAATTCAATTGGCGCTCGTAACTTTACGGCAAGTACTATATGACAACACCGCATGACTCCGATTGGTTGTTCATCTAGTAGCGTTCAAGGATAAACATCATCCCATTTAAAACACAATAGCTGGCATACCCAACGTTGCAGACGTCAATTTTTAAACTAATTACGAATTAATTAAATTCAGTTCTTTATAGATTCATTATACAATGAGCTAGGGGATCTTTATGGTGAATCCTTTCCTTTATCCCTTATAATTGTGACATAATAGAACTAGCTGTTCTTAATAACGTCTGAAAAATCCACTGAAACTCACGAGAGCTTAAGCTGTCCCTGATAGTCGTCCAAGTCTGAAAACACTGCATGGCCTATAAGCATCCTTTGTTGATGTATCGATTATGGGTCAGAGTGGTTGGATGATATTTTCGATGTCAGTCCAGAGCTTGGAAGTTCATACCGATTTCCTTGAGCAGTGTAAGACTGGCCAGGCATGGCTATACCACGCAGCGCTACTAGCAAGGGCAAGGTTTATCCTAAAATGCAACTCATTACTGCAAAAGGTTTCTGCATGACGCAGAGCACGTCGGTAGGAAGGAAGACATTTGAATAACATCTTTGTTGTGCTTCAAAAATGAGCAACTAAATTTGCTGTACAACCATTGTATGTTTTCTAGCAGTGTTCTTATTCATGTCCTTATTTACGTCATTATTTAAGTTTCAGTGGGCTACTTCAGCAGACACGAAAAAAGAGAAGCCAGTTCGAGAAACTGAATTACCTGAAATCATTAACGAATTTGCAACATACTATCTATCAACTAACGGATACACAATTCACTGTCATTCATGTCATGTGGAAATCAAAGCTGCTAAACGATCTCTAGTTGAACAACATTGTGCCACGCAAAAACACTTTGCACATCTCGCATTGTTGCAAAATATGGATCCGGATGACAAAGAAGCAACAGAGAATGCACCGTAAACAAGTCTGCATTTTTTACCAGTTACCTATGCTTAATGTTGATGTGCTGCAATATTCCATTTCATAAAGTGGAAAATATAATTTTTAGAACATTTATGGAAACATATACGGGTATGAAACTGCCATCGCAAACAACTCTTTGGGAAACATATCTGCAGCTGGTGTATGATAGATATTTGCATGACATAAGACACTCAATGGCAGATAACAAGATAGTGGTATCCTTAGACGAAACTACAGACTCCCTAGGACGCCTTGTGGTAAACGTAGTTATCAGCATTCCTTCTGCAGCTCATCTTGGTAAGAGTTTTCTCTTGATGGCAAAAGTAATTGAAAAGGTAAATCATGGGACAATCACATCAGTGTTTGAAGGAGCAATGAACCACTTATGGCCTGATAGAGTTATAAAAAATAATCTTTTTCCGTTCATATCTGATGGTGCGACATACACGGTAAAAGCTGCACACAGATCTGTAACTCGTATCCTAGACTAATACATATTACATGTTTAGCACATGCTTTACACCGAATCAATCAAATTTAGTTGTGCAGGTGTAGACAGTTTTGTAGCTCACATGAAAAAGATATTTTTGAAAGCACCTTAAAGGTTTGCAAAGTTCAGAGAGTTAACACCAGAAAACCACATCTACCACGGCCAGTTGGCACCAGATGGGTAACTTGGCTAGAAGCTGTAATCTATTATGCCAAACATTATGACAAAATCGTTTAGGTATTAGCCAATTTAGAAACCGATTGCAGTTTTAGCATACAAACTGCCAAACGTCTAGTAACAGAACAGCTTCGTTGAAATATATTATTGATTGCACATTTGTTCAAACAGTTACTCACAACTATCACACTGATACAGTCCAGAGGTATGAAGCTGACTGAATCTCTGCGGCATGTAGAAGAAATGATTTACCAATCCACGAGCATTCTACCTGAAATAAAGATGAAATGAAAAGTGTAATCGAAAAGAATGCAAGGTTCGGTGTGATGTACTGCATATGAGATACACTTTCAGATCCCAACAAAATCCGTGATACTGATACTATACTGGTCGCCAATCTAGAAAGTGATTGACATTTCGTACGGAGAGAGAGGTAACGTTGCCGCTTATTGCTGCCACGTGGAGAGCGCAATAGGATTATGCGTGCAAAGGTGATTGAGTTGCGACTATAATGGATATTTATTATTATTATTATTATTATTATTATTATTATTATTATTATTATTATTATTATTATTATTATTATTATTATTATTATTATTATTATTATTATTATTATTATTATTATTATTATTATTATTATTATTATTATTATTATTATTATTATTATTATTATTATTATTATTATTATTATTATTATTATTATTATTATTATTATTATTATTATTATTATTATTATTATTATTATTATTATTATTATTATTATTATTATTATTATTATTATTATTATTATTATTATTATTATTATTATTATTATTATTATTATTATTATTATTATTATTATTATTATTATTATTATTATTATTATTATTATTATTATTATTATTATTATTATTATTATTATTATTATTATTATTATTATTATTATTATTATTATTATTATTATTATTATTATTATTATTATTATTATTATTTTTATTATTATTATTATTATTATTATTATTATTATTATTATTATTATTATTATTATTATTATTATTATTATTATTATTATTATTATTATTATTATTATTATTATTATTATTATTATTATTATTATTATTATTATTATTATTATTATTATTATTATTATTATTATGATCATCATCATCATCATCATCATCATCAAGACACTTAAAAATTGTAAATTTGTAAAAAAAGCTGTAAATTTGTACCATATGAACTGACACCTGATCCTCTTATTACGCCCTATAGCTGCTAAGGCTCAACAGCCCCCTTTTAGTTATCATTCTCAGTCTTTGTTACTTTTTTGGATGTTTATGAAACATTCTAGCTTAATGACTCACTATCATTCAGCTTAAAATATGTGCTCTTTATGATAACTTAAGTCATTACATAGCATCTATGTTCACTTGGATGAATCTCTCTTGATATCTTTTAGGATTCACTGTGGATAGTAAGATAATTCTATGAATTATTTGCTACTCATTTATATTTAAGAAATAATATATAAAATGCTTATAAGATCTTATGGCTTCCTTGCAGATTTCTATTCTGAAGAAACTGTAAATAACCAGGGACTGGAATGTCTTAGATTTCTCAATGAAGTAATTTCAGATTTTGATGCGGTAAGTGACTCACACATATATGTGTTTTATTTCAAGCATAAGCAGATTGAGGTGTAAATCACAGTGTTAGAGTTCCAAAGGGTATTTGAAAATATATAAAAGTAAATCCTCGGAGCTAAAAACTGGAAACTCAATATTAAAACATGTGTGTTTATATGTATATATTAAGAAAGAAAGTGTGGTAATGCTTTTGTTCTAAGTTGCTTTGTTATGGTATACAATATGTGGCTTTATTAATTTTCATCTTGCAATTTCTTTCAGGATACTTATCAGTGAAAATTTAAAATTCATTATTTCAGGTCAATTCATGTGAAATTTTAATGCAACTCTAAGTTCTTTCATATATAGTATGTATAGCAAATTTAATGAATCACTGTCACTTAATAGCCTAGTTCAGCTTTCAATGAGACTTCGCTCAGCTCATAATATAACACATCTAACGTGAACTAGTTTCAATAATAATTATTATCAGTTCACTTTCCTTGCGACTTAATAAAATTTATTTTTTTATTTTTTTATTTATTGTTATCTGAAAAGGTTCCCAGAGCCATAGCTCATGCTAGGGAACAGTACAAAAATATATAAAATGATGGCAAACAGCCCTTAACAATACTTACATTACATTTTTATAGTAGGAATGAATTACCGTACAAGAATAACATATATGAAACATACAAAGATACAGACATTCACTATAACTCAAGAAATAATAGTAACAAAGAACTTAACAGAAAAATAGAAGCTACATATTCTATGGGACATTAATCCATATTAATTTTTAAACAGTTCAGCTTTCAAATCAGCTATAAATGTGTAACACTTTATCAGCTATCAATATACGCTATATCTTGCGATTCACTTGCTGGAGAGTTGAAAACAAAATATCTCTAATGCCTTGTAGTAGGTAACAGCGCTCAATGCACGTCACTGCAGTTGTCACAAACTCACTTGAAGAACAGTGGTTTTAATTACATTAAAAACATACTTGCCGATGTTTCACTAGTGTCTGTTTAGCCATTGGAAGCTTCCTAAGAGTCCTAGAACGTTCAGCATGAACAAACTTCTAGAAGATTCTGATTATCTGGCATTACACTCCTTCGGTTTATCTTGCGTGAGCACATTGTTTATCTGTTCACCATTCCGACTGCCCGATAGCCTTGGACATAACTGCTTCATCACCAATATCTTTATATTAATTCCAGAAATACTTATGGTTATTATTTGTTTACTATTTGGAAAACTGCTCCACATGATGCAATATGTTTTGTGTAATTAAAATTGTTAATAGTATGTAAATAAATTGTAGATATTGATTTTAATTATATCAGTAATTTGGCGGAAAATAAATTTGAGAATTCAATTTGTGTAATTTTACACAACTTGTATAGTATATTAAATTAGAGATGAGTCGTATTTATTACATACATAAGTGAAGCCGATGTGTAATAAATACGACTCATCTATAGTTTAATAATTATTTCGCTTCACTCTAGTGTTCCAATGCAGTTAAATTTCTATGTATTATATAGTTTAATATAATCACAACTAAGCATGTAAACATCAATTCATTTCATTTTTTATTAAAAGTATGGAAACATTCACTTATTCATGCCGAAGATTACATTGTGTGGAAAAATTTGAAAATGAGAATGTATCAAGAAATGGAAACCCAAGAAAAGAGATTTAAAAATGAAAACATTAAGGTAACCTTGTTTTACAGTTGGTGCTGTTTAAACAGCATTTATTGCATATAATAGCTCTCAATTTGTTGTTTTCCTCTAAAAGTAATTCAGTATTTAAGAATCCTTATGTTCTCTCTTCAGTAGTTTTTCACTTTTATACCAAGCAACACTTGTTCTTACTAGAATAATTTTATAGGAATCTAGGCTTACAAAAGAGGCATCTAAATCACTATATGACAGTCTGCAAAAGGTTGTGTAGGCATAAAAGTTCCATAGAATTGCAATAACAAGAGTCATTTAAATCACTATATGACAGTCTGCAAAAGGATGCGTAGGCATAAAAGTTCCATAGAATTGCAATAACAAGAGTTATTTAAATCACTATATGCCAATCTGTAAAAGGTTGTGCAGGCATAAAAGTTCCATAGAATTGAAATAAAAGTTTTTAATGTTTTATTAAAATCCATGTTTATGAATTTTGGCAAATTTATCCATTTTTCATAGATGGGTATTCTTATGACCACTAATAATGTTGGCAGTTAAAAGTAACTGATGTAGCTTTAATGTTATTTTTAGTATGTCAAACTACTGTTTTAAATACATGACTCATTTCAAAATTGAGTAACTTGTTAACAATTAGGTTTGCTACTTTTCCATTAAAATAGCGCTCACCTTTCATTTTCATATAGTATATTTTTATTAAATTTTTAATGAAAACATGTAATGTTTTTCAGCTTTTGGAGTTACCACAGTTCCAAGACATAATAAAGATCAAGACAATAGGATCCACTTACATGGCAGCTAGTGGACTTAACCCTACTCGGCAAGTTAAGGTTTGTTTTAGGTTTCATTTCCTATTCTAAACTTACCTAAAATGGTAAATCTACATGCAAACTTTAAATTTCATTCAATAAATACACAGTATTAAGACATACTAAACATGACAGACATGATAGTCAACCTGAAAAATTCAGTGCCATGGCCGGGATTTGAACCACAGATCTTCTGGTTTCCATCCAGTCATGACTAGTGAGAAGAAATGTTTAATTTTCATCAATTAACTTAAATAATAAGAGTTTAATGATGAAGTCTGGGATTCAAGCACTTACAATAGTAAGTCACCAAAAATAGTGTATCTCAAATACCAGAGTCCCCTAGTGGTTTACTGGGAAAATATACGAGTCAATTGGAGAATTTAATGTCAGAACAGCACGTTGGCCATGTTAGCTCAATGGATAAGAGTGACTGGACAGAAAGCAGGAGATCCATTGTTCAAATCCCAGCCATGGCATTGAATTTTTCAGGTTGATCTATCTAAAAACCTTAGCCTATATATGTCTACTGAGAAGAAATGTTTAATACTTTTAGTTAGTGTCAATTAAAAAAAATGATAGACATGAACTTATTTACAATTAAATTTCTGTTGTATAAGAAAATTTGGTAGTGCATACCTTTTTTCTTTAGTTGGAATGTTTTCCTCACTTCTGCCGAGTCTTAACATATCATGTAGGTATGAATGTATGTTTCATGTTAGCATATACTAAAAAATAGAAAACATCAAACAAGGAGTTAAAGATCCTGATACGGCCATGGAAGTTAAAGGGGGCTATACAAATTAAAGAATTTATAAACTCTGTTGTACATAGAAATGGGAATTATAAAACACTAAAATGTTTTGCATTTCTTAAGATAGATAAAAAATGAATAATATGGAAACACTTTCAGATTTGAATTCAAATATCTGCAACATCACAGATGTTACTAATATAATACCTGCTTGTTTAAACAGCCGGAGGACCCGATCGAGGTGCGCTGGTCGCATTTGGCATTGCTAGTAGAATTTGCTCTGGAACTGAAGAAAGCACTGCAGGGTATCAATGAGCAGAGCTTCAACCATTTTGTGCTCAAGATGGGTAAGTGGAATAAGGATTATCCATTGGTTTAATGTAATGGTAATGATTCACAATAACATTTGAAATCTCAGACTTTCTGCTTTCCTGACTTGCTAGCGGCTACTTGTGTTCTGCATGGCAATATGCAGTTGTCCTATATGCTGATATTTGGCAATTTGGCAAATGATAGTCCCGCGCTGTCTCTGGATTAAGATAGTAGGTTCAATACCCCCACCACTAGCTTAGAAATAAGGTGAATACAAATGCAGTTTCAAGTGAAGTAAGTGAGATCCATGGCTTGGTGACATTTTAAATCTATTTGACTATGCTAAAGTTTGAGAGAAAATAAAGATACACTCAGGTTACATAACAGCAGAAACATTGTCCTCCCTCAGTACTGAATGAGATCATTCTAGATGACTAAGATACTGATATGAAGTAAAAGTCACGTGGCTAATTGACTACATCATGATTTCCATTACAGGATAATGCCAGTTCTCCTTTAAGGTAAAATCTTGTTGATAACATGAGCATTGAGGTGTTTGATTCGATTAAATGGATATAGCAATATGGTGCATCATCCCCCTTGAAAGGGTATATGAGGATATATGAAGGATTACATAAAAGTTTGAGTATTTGAATTGGACATGCATAAGAAGCACTTTGGTTAGCATTTGTAAGAGTTTCAAATAGGTACTATGTTGCAATTCCTTTCTTGGAAGTGTTGAAAACAGTGTTGTTATGATAAATTAACTTTAAAGAGAGTCGATTAAAGACACTAGACAACACTTACTTTTAAATTTTTCCGGAACATGTTTCTGAGGTTATGCCTCTATCATCGGCCAGCTCTCAACTGGTTCTCGTTGGTGTAGCTGACGATACTTTGTCACAGGTCTCCTCTGGTGGCGGTTCAAGGAATTTGCTGAACAAATCTTTCTGAAGGATGTCGAAATTGAATACTTTGTTCCTATTTTTTGAAATGAAGATTTGTTCCCATGTGGATAGTTCTTGTTTTCCTGATGTATGTTTTAGTAGTTTTGGTTCTGGATTTATGTTGTGGTTTTTTTCCCAAAAATGTGTGGCAACCGCTGATTTTTCTAATTGTTTATATTTTATGTTTCTAAAGTGTTCCTTTGCTCTTGTTTCTAAATTTCTTTTTGTTTTTCCAATATAAATTTGACTACAGTCATTGCATTCAATTTGATATATACCAGATTTTTTGTTAGATGGAATGGCATCTTTGATTTTTGAGCAAATTAGGTTTTTTAAGGAGAAATGGTTGACTGGTGCTAGTTGAATATTTTGTTTTTTGAAGACTTTTTTGAATTTATCATAGGCCCATGGATGGTAAGTGAATTTTTTGAAAATCATATTAGTTTCTGTAGCTGAGAGAGTTGTGGTTTCCTTTAGTAGCTTCTTCTTTTTTGCTAAGCTCACTTTTTTGTCCACTAATGATTTGGGAAAGTTATTTTTTTGTGCTATTTCAATTATTTTGTTGTATTCTGTTTTGTATTCTTCTGCTGTGAGAGGGATGTTTACCAGTCTGTGTGCTAAACTATTGAAGATTGCCTGTTTGTGGGATCTTGGGTTGTAGCCATTAGCTTTTATGTAGTTGTCTGTCTGTGTTGGTTTTCTGTAAATGCCAAAGTTTAGTCTGTTTTTATTCCTCATTATTTTTAAATCCAAAAATGGTAAATGCTCATCTTTTTCTATTTCTACAGTGAATTTGATGCTTTCTTCTTGGATATTTAAAAGTTTTAGTGCATCACTGATGTGTTTTTTTGGTACTATTGCAAAGATGTCATCTACATATCGTTGCCAGAGTTTGAACATCCAAGGGAAACCTTTGTTGATCCTTATTTCTAATGCACTCATGTACAGATCGGCCAGGAAGGGTGAAAGGGGGTTGCCCATTGCTAACCCTGAAGTTTGGTGATAAAATTTTGTTTGAAACTGGAAGAAATTTTGTTCTATGCATAATTTGGTTAGTTCAATGTAGTCTGAAATTTCAGATGATGCCATTCCAAGTGATTTGAGCCATTTTTCTATCAACGGTGGGAGTTGATTAACTGGTATGCTGGGAAACAGTGATTTAACATCAAATGAGACTAGTGTGTCCTCTTCTTCTAGTTCAGTATCCTTAATGTGTTCTATAAGTTCATAGGTGTTTTTGATGCTTAGGCTGTCGAATTTTGGAAATGAATTGAATTTGTTTGTTAGCCACTTTGCAAGTTTGTATGTTGGTGAATTTATACTGCTAACTATAGGTCTCATTGTTATGGATGGTTTGTGTATTTTGGGTAAGCCATAAAGTCTAGGTAAGGTTGGGTTATCCGGTTGGGTTATACCTTTAGAAACAAGAGCAAAGGAACACTTTAGAAACATAAAATATAAACAATTAGAAAAATCAGCGGTTGCCACACATTTTTGGGAAAAAAACCACAACATAAATCCAGAACCAAAACTACTAAAACATACATCAGGAAAACAAGAACTATCCACATGGGAACAAATCTTCATTTCAAAAAATAGGAACAAAGTATTCAATTTCGACATCCCTCAGAAAGATTTGTTCAGCAAGTTCCTTGAACCGCCACCAGAGGAGACCTGTGACAAAGTATCGTCAGCTACACCAACGAGAACCAGTCGAGAGCTGGCCGATGATAGAGGCAAAGCCTCAGAAACATGTTCCGGAAAAATTTAAAAGTAAGTGTTGTCTAGTGTCTTTAATCGACTCTCTTTAAAGTTAATTTAAGGTACTATGTTGATTGTTAACATTTATAAATTGATATAAAGTGCTCGTAATGTTAGATCCAGTAACAAAAATGATCATTAAAAATGTTGAGGTAAAAGTACAGAAGGACAGAGATAACTGCATTGTAACATTAACTGTGCTCGCTTTTTCTAGTAAAAGTAATTTTCTGTTAAAAGTGACTTAATATTTTCATATGTAGGAAGGGAGCCTTATGGCTAGTTACTATGCAAATTTGAGGATAAGAATCGTTTAAAGGCTCTTCCCTGCAGAGAGTACATAATAAGCACACATCTAAGAGTACTGAGTCTGCATTCCTTTCTTTGAGGGCATTTGATTTTTAGTCAACATTACTGCACTTTTGGTTTGAGGCAATTGAAATGACAAGTTTGATTTAGTTTGAGGCTTCTTCTCCTTTGATGACACTTTTAATGTTAAAAGACTTAAAAGAAGTTCTACTAGAAATGAATTACTTCTCCGTATTTTAAGGATTTCTGAAATTCCAGATTTGAGTACTGTCTGTCCACTACAAGAAGGCAAGCGGAACCTGAAGAGGGAGAGGGGCTTGAACACTTTATCTGCTCTGGTAGTGCATCCTTTTGCACCAAAAATGAAAGAAAACAGAGTGTTGAAGTAGCTGTCAGTGATATTGGTTATGAAAAACAAACTTTGAACTGGAAAGTAGTAACTCATGGAGTACCCCAACGTTCCGTGTTAGGGCCTTTATTATCTCTGATCTATATAAATGACCTCTCACTTTATATAAAGGACATTGCAAGTTCTTTTCGCTGATGACACTAGTGTCCTGGTGACCAGTACAAATTTAAACGAGTATATAATTAAAATGAATTATGTTTTGAACTGTTTGTCATGCTGGTTTAAAGCGAACAAATTATCTGTGAACCTAGAAAAAACAAAAGTGGTTAAATTTATAACCTGTCGTACATCACATACTGAAATAGAAATCGGGATTAATGATATGTTATTAGAAGAAATTGACAGCATAAAATTTCTGGGCCTTCAAGTGGACAGATGTTTAGATTGGAAAGCTCACATAAATTATATCTTACCTAAACTCAGCTCTGCCTGATATGCTATCCGAGAGCTGGTTAATGAGAGTTCTATTGACACACTTAAATTAGTATACAATGCATACTTTAACTCTATTATGGAATATGGAATATTATTTTGGGGCAACTCAGTAGAAAGTAAAAAAATATTTCTTATGCAAAAGAGGGTTATAAGAATCATTACTAACACCCACAACAGATGCTCCTGTAAAGATCTTTTTACAAGATTGAAGATATTAACACTTCCTTGCATGTATATATTCTCGATCCTAAATTTCTTTGTATGCAATCGTGCCTTATTTGCAACAAATAATGTAATTCACAAAATAAACACTAGACAAAAGTATAATATCCATTATCCCAGTGCTAAACTTTCTTGCTTCCAGAAAGGTGTGCATTATGAAACTATCAAAATATTTGGCGCACTTCCTAGTGTTCTTAAAGAAAAAGTTGATAATTTCGGTGCTTTTAAAAAAGCTGTTAGAGAGTACCTTTGCTCAAAATCTTTTTATTCTGTACAAGATTATCTGAATGACAAATTATCCTGATAATGCTTCTGTAGCTCTATAAGTAGTATCTAACTATTCTAATGACAAATCATTACTAATAAATATTTGATGCAAGTTGAAAGTTTATTTTTAATGTATATGTATTTAATAAATAAAAATGAATGGTATCCATTGCAAAAAGATTGAGACGTACTGGCATAAGCCAAGTGAAAGCTGGTTTAAAAAGTGTTTCATTTTGTATCATATATAATTATCCCTGCTTTGTTTTCCATATTGTTGTTCATATTGCCTGTATACTATAATATGTGTCTTATGTTAACTTTTGTACACATATATGCTATTAAACTTTATACCTCTGGACATGTTCAATGTTCACAGCCTTTTCTGGCTATAAGTGAACCTACTGAACGCAAATCAATCTAATCTAATTGAAATGAGTATGAGAGTACATATGAGTTACCCATGCTGCCAGATCTAATATTTGTTTCAGTAGCTGCAGCAATAGGTATTACGCATGGGTGAGTTATGTGACAACACTGTATACTTTAGATGAACGTAGCATCCTCATCATATCCAGAAGGTGATCATAAACATCATGTGGACAGCAAACTTGATTGTTACACATTCTTTTGCCTTGCCTTCTTGTGTTAAGTGTACATTAAATGAATATAATTACTTCAAAGCATGTGAAAATTACCTCCAAAACACAATGAGCAATATAAAAATATACCTATGGTATGTCAACTTCAGCAATTAAGAAAAACACAGCTAAAGCTTCAACTAGGAGCAATGAATTTATGAAAAGGGTTATTGAAAACTTTGCTTTTAAATTACTTCAGTTGTATAATAGCCTTAAGCAAAGATAAAATACCACTCGTTTCGTGATAACAAATTGTGCCAATAACTAGACAGTGCACTTTGGTTAGGTAGATGGGGAAAATAGGCTACTAAATATTAGTGTACATACAAGTTAATATCAGAGCTTGGTTGATTCATTACTATGCTCTTCTGCTCCATGTTTCAAATTGTTGACCAATCTAAATTTCACCAAAAATGTTAGTCTAATGTGCCTTCGAAACATGCACAGCTTTTCAAACAAGTATATTAAAATGCAGTTGTTTTATTTTATCAGCACAAATGCAGGCTCAGGGTGAACAAATGTTTTTTTCAATAGCTGTTAGACATTACACTGTAATGGAGAATGCCTCAAAGAACAGTTAACATAAATGTCATATGCTTTGAGGCAATGCATCTGTGAAAAAACCTGAAAATCTACAATTTGGATTTTAGCAACTAAGCAACTTAGATGTTTTGTATGAGATTGTTTTATTTTATTACTATACTTTGATAAAAAAAAATTGCAAATTGTTGATTATTAGTTTGTTTTCTTCATTTGGTTATGTCACTGAGCAGCACTCTAGGACATTGAACACGTCATATGAAAAATAACCTTACCAAATTAACATAAATCATTTTAACTACCGCCACCATACATCAAAACATGCTTTTTTTATTTTGCTTTTTATCACCACCAAACATATAACATCTGTAACATTTGGCTGAATGAGGAAAACATTTTAAAAACTATTGCTACTACATACAACATTATATTATTACTCATCACCAATATATCTGAACACAGTGCCTAATCAACATATATGATTGAAAAAGGAAAGAAAATTATTTGTATATTTACAAGAAATTAAGTCTACCTGTCTTACAAATCCATACATCTTCATGTTTATTTTTACCACCAGCATCTCCAATGAGTTAATTCAACATCTACTGGCTCTGAAACAGCATCCTGTGTCTGAATACTTATGCTTTCTATCCTTCCCATAACATTTAGTTTCTCAAAAATTGTTTATGTTTTCCTGTTAACCTTTATTTACCTTTTCTCAAAATTTGCTGTCTTTTTAGGGAGTTGCTCATTAATTGGAGATGCTTGGATTCAACAGTATTTTCTAAAGAGAGAGACAGAGCTAATGCATTTTATAAGAAGTGCCAGTTATAATATATGATGCTATAGTAGCTATGACCTCTATTGTTCTGTTTTCGTTTGGCTGTTGGAAGAGATGCAATGCCATATATGCTTCCAGTTTTAGAAGTAGACTTACTTAGCAGATGCTCTCATGGGATGTTCCAGGTTCAGCCATGTTAGATGTCAGGTCTATAGAAGGCCAAAATGAGGAGTCACTGACGTGGTCATTGCTTGCTTTCTTCAATGTAATATTCATAATATTCATATAGGAGATCCATATAGTTTTTATTTAAGGATCGGAGTTTGTGTGCAATATTGGGGAGTGACACAACTTTGATATCATTTTCTCTTGCAGGATCAATTAAATCAAGGTTACGTATATGGTTAAAATGCCCATTCATATTAAAATGCATATTATTTGTCTGATGATTTTACTTTTTTCACAAAGTGGTAGAACCTATTTTGAAGCTGTTAGTCTAAATCCAGCCCAATAGATGAGCAACACAGATGTTCCCAGAAGAGTTACTTTTATGAGTTGATTGTGTTTTTTCAAAGAAATAATATAGTGTGGAATGCAATGCCCAGAAGAAGTCAGAAGCCAACCAGTGATATTGTTGAACCTCTTTTAGGACATGTTAATTCAGCAATTTACCTCTTTTTGGTTCTACCAATAACTTAGATATGTGAATTAATATGTAAAAACAGTGAAGTAACAAATATTACAGTAAAATATAATTATTTGTCACAAACTTCACTTATTCATGGAAAGTTCAACTTTCTTAAAAGGATAAGTGAGGTTTATGATAAGTTATTGTATTTTATTGCAATATTAGAAATGCTAGTTTAGTTCAAATTATGGCTAATATTGTTTCATCTTAATTTTAGATTCTTCTGCTGGTTCTTTTTCTTCTTCTGCCTTTCAGGCCTGTTAACTCATTTATTGTAGATTGTTTCAGCAAGAAATTTAAAATTTTGAAATCCTTCATTAAGTAAAGTGTTAACCCTTAACTGGTATCACACTTTTTAATACCATAACTGGTATCATGGTGTTTGGGAGACTCCGGGTATTCAGATTTAAATAAAAACTTGTTTAACTTATTTTAAGCTATTTAATGAAACTGGCATAATTAAACATGTATTCGACTAATGTACACGCAATTTACCAAGGATGTTATACAAACTTGCTTGAAGTTTATAATAAATACAGAATCTACTTTCTGGAAACTCGACATTTCCTCTTTTTTAAAATCTCTGGTACAAAGGCCCTAATAAACATTTAAAATGGTTATCACCCACAAAATATAATAGATTAATATGTCAAATGAAAATTACAACAAAGGAATGATACAGAAGCTATACTTGGCTGCCAAAGTCTGTCTTTGTTGTGGAGCATAGTTTTCTGATATTTTCTAATTACACATTTGAAAACTGTGTTACACATGTAAAATTGCCTGACAAATACTAAAGGAAATCATATCACAGCAGTTACAACAAAGAGCAGGTCCAAACTTTTAGTCATTCTTATGCTCAAAACACTCTCAACAGGTTTTCTTGGCACACTCCAAGCAGATTGGCCTAGCACACTTTTGACATGGATACTTCGTTCTTCTCTTCAGTTTAGGGTCGCATGTGCAGCATGATTTGCGAATCTTGAAAAATTCTGATACATCGCCTGGCTCTGGTAGAGCATCAGTCTTCAAAATTCCTCTGATACAGTATCTAAGCTCATGGGGAAGGTTCTTGACTTCATATAGCTTTCGACCCATTTGTGGAAACACCAGAGATGTTGCAAGAGTTTTCATAAATTCAAGCCTAGTCATTTTCAGAGCATATGGAAATGCTTGATGAAGTATAAAAGCATTAACACCACAGCCCACGTCAACAATGGTAAAGAACATTGCCATAGGCCATCTTCGGGTTCTTCGGCTGGATGTGTAGTTTGTACACTTTAGGTCCAGTCCATCGACAGCTCCTTTGGTTAAATTATAAAATGAAATCATCTCTGGTTTTCCAGATTCAGGATCTTCATCCATAGAGTGGTGCATGGAGGATACCAATATCACAGCTTTAGACTTCCTTGAAACATAAGAAAGCAATGCCATGTCCTCTGTGAAACCACATAGAGATGACTTTTCTTCTTGAAACTTGTGTGGTTGAAACTGAAGTGGGATCTCTTTTGTATTTTTTTTCAAGGTTGCCATGTAGGTAAGGTCTCTTTTTGCAAGTTCCTTCACAAGTTCGATTGAACTAAAGCAATTGTCAGTAGTGATATTTCGTCGAGTTTTCTGGATTGGTTTCGAAAGCCTCAATACAGATTGAGAAGGGATACTGAGCTTCTTTTCCTCTTCAGAGAGAGCTTTCCCATCACTGCCCCTTCCTGAATAGATGTAAGCATTGGATAAGTAGATCTAAAATTGAACAAACATAAATCACTAAATACAATGCTAAATTAACACGTAGTGATATAAATAAACGCTAACACCGAAGACCAAAATGTAGAAAAGAAAGTTATGCACCTGGTATCATACGTTTGGGAGACGTCGAAGAAATTTTATTCAGCTGTAATTCAGCGTCAGATAAAGCAAGCTGCACACGACCTTTGCTACACCAAAGTAACTCTCGAACTGAAAGGTAGATGGAGTTTGGTAGCGAGACAATGGCAGTTGTGGGAGGGGGGAGTATGGAAAGTTCTACTGCCATCTGTCAGACGTTTTGATGCCAGTTAAGGGTTAAAACTTTATACCCCTAACACCAGAGGACAACTCAATTATCCCAATAGGAAGGGGAAACAAGAAAGATAGAACTTCAGACACCCAGTAGCTGATAATGAGGATGAACGTCCTTGAAAAATTTCAAGTGTGTTCTAACATTTTAAATTGAAGGGGAGTATAAATAAGTATGACTTCCTCAAGTCTCCAACAAAGGAAATCTGTATTTCTCAAGCATTTACTCTAACAACTTGAAAAAGTGTTCACATTTTCTTCATCAAATCCAAAGGCAGATGAAAAGGGTATTCCATATAACTCATACAATAATAAAATATTTTTATGGCATTGCAGGAAGAGCTAATTATATCCTAACTCTGTCAGCTTTTCTATTCTTAAAGAAATATTCTTTGATATTTCTGAATCCTAATTGATATACACCATTCGACACAGTCTCCAAGTGCAAAACCACAAAACATTTTTGCATATAAAGTAAAGAGACGGTCAATTTTTTCTCCATTTTCTAACCCAATGCAGGTTTCCTGCCTATTTTGTCAACACAACCTTGAAACAGAAATGCCACTTCTTTTGCTTAAACATGGAATAACCACCATTCCCCCCTCCCCCCCCCCCCCCCCACAAACAGTTTGAATTGCCTTTACTTTATCTGCTTCATTTTGCTTTTTTCTTATAAGCTTATGGGCGCACTTTGGAGTTCTTCTTGGCATTATGTCACAAAATGGGCTTAGCCTCTTGAGAGTGTGTTCTGAAATGGGGTTTGTAGCTCAAATTTAGACTTTTCACAGTTCAGAGAGTTTGGATTAATGTAACAATAAACTAAGTAAATAAACCACTCAAACTCAATTGATTCTGTTAGCTTAAAGTTGCCCTTAGTACAATCAATAGGAACAATTCTATAAATTAAGGAGTGTGGAAAAAATAAGAAATGCATGCACTGAAACATTTTGAGAATAGTACAGATGAACTTAGTATTACAAATACAGAGAGCTGAGCACTGACTGGCAACATTCAGCTGGCTTCAACATTGACCTTGAGCACTGCTTTAAACTATTTCCACTACATAGGCATCATCTATCAGTATTCTCAACTGTACTATTCTGCATTTAGACCCTAGCCTATTATTAGACGATTTCCATGAGATTACTTTCAAAATAAACTGTACTGGCTAAGAACAAATACATCATAAAACTGCTTCTAAAGCTTACGTTTAGCAGAGTGAAAGTATATCTAATTCCAGCACCTTAAATAACATAGAAAATATTGATCATATTACATTTAGAACTTAATTCTATATTAATGCAATAATGTTTTTGAGAATACAAGGAAACAAAATAATTAAATGTTTCTACTTCATTAAACAATCATAAAACAGATTAAATAGTATTGTAATCCTGATGAATTGAACCAACTGGTTCTTCTCTCTCTCTCACCCTTTCTCTCTCTCTCTCCTTCTCTCGTCTTGGCCACGCCGTGGCTCAGTGGTTAGACCACTTGGCTCTCACCAAGGCAGCCTGGGTTTGATCCCAGGTGACCGCAACACGGGCAACACGGCGCTGGGGCAGGTTTTCTCCAGGATCTCCGGTTTCCCCTGCCATCTCATTCCACCGGTGCTCCATCTTCATCTCATGTACCATCAGCATCACTGCCTGTGGTGCCGTATGTAGTAAAAGCGGGCATTAAACACTATACATTTTCATTATCTCTCGTTTTTTCGGAAGTTATATTTGATAACTGATTGTGTGTATATATGATTTTAGGGATTAACCACGGACCTATCACCGCTGGAGTCATTGGAGCAAGGAAACCACATTATGATATCTGGGGTAATTCTGTCAATGTAGCCTCTCGAATGGAGAGCACAGGAAAGGCCGGATGTATTCAGGTATGATATCACTCATAGTCCAAGAACATTAAGCCTAATGGGAAAATGTGTATTTATTGCTCTAGTTATTAGAACTCTTATTTAATCTGAAATATGGAAAAGCACTCATACATCATGAACTAATTTATGGGGTAGAGTGTTTTAAAAAATTCTTATTGCAATGTTAGAACTATCATTGCAATAATGATGATGATGATGATGATGATAATAATAAGAATAATAATAAGAATAATGGCTGGCCCCATAGCTCGGTCGGTAGAGCACCTGCCTGCTGTGCAAGGGTTCCCGGGTTTAATTTGCGGCTGGCAGTGGGGATTTTTCTCCAACCAAAATGATTCTCCATCTTCTCCAGAGTCTGGAAGTATGAATGAGAGTGTGAATGTGTGTGTGATCTAATGATAAAAAAAAAAAAAAATCCAAAGTACCAGCAACTTAACATCTACTAGATAAAACTATCGATATGTTCCAAAGCAGAATGGCTGCTGATATGACCACTGCGGTTACAGGCGGGGTATAAATGGAACAGAAAAAGAAATAATAATAATCGTACACACAAGGATGCCTATATAGTATTTTTAAAAGAGGAAGAGCAATCTTTAAACCTCAATGGTTGTTAAAAATGACCAGGTTAGAAACGAGAGAAAGACTAAGGTCATACATTTGTTGAATGTGTGACATCCTTCATGGTCTAGGAGTATCATGCTATTGGATCGTTTCTGAGGTTGTGTATTCAAACATGGTAGAGGGGGGATGGATTTTTATGGACATAATTTGTACTGGCAAAAAATAATAAAACACATATTTAATTCTAAATAAAATTGAACTAAAGTAAAATGAATGCCTATTTTTCAAGGGAAAAAATTAAATATTCTATGTAGTACCATTCAAAAAGGTTAAATAAAACAGGTTTAATTATTTTGGTTATTTGAACATTGGGTAGTACAGGTCTAGGTTATGTCAATATCACACAAGAATGGTAACAGAGTATATTTCTGTTCCAATTTTATATTTCTGTCTTTATATACCTTATAGCTCCAATTGTTGCAAGAGAATAACATTTAAAAAAGTGTTTTCTTTACTTGTTTATGTTGAATATATTATTTTTATAGCCAAGCGGTTTCCTTCTGCTGAAGCAATTCTTTGTCATAAAGATAATCAGCTATAAAAGTCTGTTATTTCTTGATAAGCAAAACTCAACATATAATACTTAAATAGTAGCTAAATGTCACCATCAATGTTTGGAAATAATTCAAGATGGTTATCATCTCTGAGCTTAAGGAAGGTGAAAATTCTGTCATTTTGTGCATGATGCTTAACAGGCATTATGTACAACCAGCCACAGTCAAAACAACATAACACAAGTTACTACACTTCTCTTAACTAGTATAGTACATACTTTGATAATTGCCTAGATATTCCAACAGAAGAATGAAAAATTCCACGTCTTCCAGAAATAATAATGGTAACATCCATTTATGTTACTAAAAGTTTGGTATGGTTAAAATTGCTTCTTTTTAATATGTGTACATTACTGAAAAAAGTGAAATTAATTAGTACTGTAGGACATTCTAATTCTAATCTAAGTTTTTTATTTATTTTAATTAAGTAAAATTAACATAACTGTGATGCAAAAAAGTTCTAGGTAGCAAGGCAAATACAAAAACAGTATTGTTTAGGGATGTTTCTGCTAATTTCAAACATTCTGAGACAGGAATAATACTTCTGCCATACTTTCATGCATACATTTGCCTATTAAAACCAATATTTAAAGTGTAAGGACCGTATTCATAGTCAGACTTGGTCTGGACCAACTTGCTACTTCCGATGGACTAACGGTGGACCATTGATTTTCTTATTCATAAACCAGAATTAGTAATAGTCCGGCTCAAATTTTGGTCTGCCTCCAAGGGGTAGATTAAACGCAGAATATCTTTGCAACATGGATGACATGAAGTGATGACTGTAGCTATGGTGCGTAGAATTCGTGAAGTAAGACAACGGAGGAAAACTTATCTACCAAAAATGGAAATTATTGCAAAGTATGACGACCTAAACTTTAAAAGCAGATACAGGTTTAGTAAAGTGAACGCCAGAAAGCTGATAGAAATCATTCATCCTAACCTATATGACAGAACTATAACCGAGGCCTGAGTATCTCAATTGACACTCAAATCCTATCAGCACTTTGGTATTATGCAAGAGAAGGATATCAAGACAACACTGATGACTTGCGCGATATTAGTCAGGCCGCATTATCAGCAATGTCTCAGGTGCAATTGCTAGACACACACCTCGTTATATATGTTTTCCCAGCGAGGAGAACTGCAAGTGCACAGAAGTTTTATGGTATATCAGGATTTCCTCAGGTAATTATTTCCATATAAATTTAATATAATACAATATCTAATAATTTGCTTAAGATCCAGCATGACATGCATTAAGGCTAAATATAAATATTCCAGCAAGTGGAATTATTATTGAAATTATTAACACACTATGAAATTGTGTAACGAGTGGTTAGCAATGTTTCCAAAAAGGGAGGGGAGTATCAGTATGTTAGAATCATGCACCTGAACATCAGTTGGAAATTATTTACATTAGCTACTATTTACATGTATTTTGGATATTGACAAAACTTATTCTAGCTCATTGCTATTTGTATTAAAGATTTTATTTACAGTTGTCTTTCTCATATACTTTGCATAATAAGCAATAAGCATTAGGATATGGGGATACAAATTGTGTAATTAATGTCCAACAAACTGTCCAGTAGCTTATGAATAAAAAAGTTTCTCTCTTAATTTACTTCATAAGAGTATCTTAAAAATTAATTACAAGTATTATCTCCCTCTCATTCCTGATAAACTGTATATTTTCTTTTTTGTGCTCTTCTGCCTTTGCTAATAGTCGAATAATATGGATTTTGGCTTGTGGTTGCATGTAATCTGTGCAAATTTATAAGAGGGAGGCAAATATATACACTTTGCCACAATTAGAAGTGGATTGCTTTCATAGAGTTATGTTTTATTCTGAAGTTTCATAATAGTTTACTTTCAAGTAAATATTTTTATATCACTTAATTAAACTCACAACTTTCAGTCCTAGTGGATTAGGAACTAGTACAAAAGCATAAGCAGAAATCAATGGAAATAATAGATATGTATCCTTACATTTCTAATTGTTAGATGAAGAAAATGAATTAATGTAATTTGTTTAATTAATATCCTGCAATATGTCACATCAGACTGTACTTAATCTAATTTGTTACACTAATATGTTATCAATTTAAACATAGCAATGCTGTTGCTCAAGGGTTAAAACACTCCTTCTCAATTTTAAAATTGTGTACCAGTGAACTAATCTATCTCTCCAGTGTTAAATTTATGAAGCTCCTGACTCATTTTCCTGGAAGTAATCAAATCACAACCAAGTTTCCCTAACATAAGTTGATGCTTACCTCTGCCTTAGCATTTAAGTCGAGATACAAGAGCCACATGATACCCTCCAATTTGAATAGTTATAAATAAAAGCTTGTTAACAGTGAAGCTAATTTCATGTATAAAGACTAAAATTGAGTCATAACTTGTAAAACTTGTAACTTCACTCACGTCCTTTTACAAAATCAGGAACATTTTCGAAACTGTTGCAGTTTCATCATCAGCTGATTAGCAACTCATCACAGTTGTTTGTTGTCTGGATCTCTTGTAATTGGCTCCCTCTTTAGGAGGATTCTTTACATAAGTTCAGTAGACCACTCACTGATGGCACATCAAAATTTAGAATATGTGGAAAGTTTTTAATAATAAAAATTGTTTCCGATGTTGTAAGTTCAAGTTTTGTAGACAGTGGTTTTAGTAGTTTGATCTCCTCCCCGATGTGGTGGTTATCATTCCAGAAATGAAAAGCAACTGCCGATTTTTCTGTTTGTTTATATTTTATGTTCCTACGGTGTTCTGTTATTCTATTTTTTAAATATATTGGTTTGACAAAGAGAAATTTAAAAACTAGATTAACAGAACACAATAGAAACATAAAATATAAACAAACAGAAAAATTGGCAGTTGCTTTTCATTTCTGAAATGATAACCACCACATCGGAGAGGAGATCAAACTACTAAAACCATTGTCAACGAAACTTGAACTTACAACATGGGAAAAAAGTTTTATTATTAAAAACATTCCACATATTGTGACAACCTGATCTTAGTTTGTGAAAATTAAGGAACACGTGGTCAGGTCGAACATGGGAGTAAACACTCAGAGTGGAACTACATGCTTTAGCGAGAGGTTGGGGTTTTTCTATAAAGGTTTCATTTCTACAAAGGTAGGGTAAGACTAATTAAATGTGGAATTCACTTAATAAAAATATTTACTACAACAAGCAGATTACAAGGCGGCCATAACGGCCATTTACCTGTCCAGAAGTGGAGTCGCCTACAGTTACATGTTGCTCCACCAAGAGTTAATTTAAGAGAAAGCGTCCATCGTCTAAAGACCACTCATCCAGTCATAAAGGAGGGGAGGGAGTGATGTCACACCTACTACTTTAGTCACCAGAGTGTAATTAATACAGTCATTTGTGACATTTCTCCCTCGCTTCCCCAAAGATCAATGGATTCATTGATCTTAAAATAATATTACATTAATGTTGAAATAGTGTTATATTACATTTTGACTGATATAATCTTGTTTCTTCTTGTTAAAAAAACGTTTGTTTTATTCACAGATATATAAATTTAAAATGTATGTTGTCTCTAAAAGAATATAAAAAATTATGTCACCTTCTTGAAAATAAGATTAACATCTCCATTATTTGGATTCATACAAATTTTAAAATAAAAAGAATATGCATAAATAAACAGATTGCGGTAGCTTCCTTATTATTATTATTATCAGGGGCGGCTGGTGGCTCTGAAAATTGGTGCTACACACAAGTTAACGGTAATTCACAGCGTATAACACAACATTCACATTTCATAAATACTCTAAAATATTTATCGTATACATCGTTGTTAAAGTTCCTGTTAAAACATCTTGTTTTTGTTTTGACTATCTGTGTGATGTTTAGTTTCAGCGTGGGTCTTCCAAGTCGCTTAAGTTCAATTTTTCCTTCTAAGGTCATGTTTGAAAAAGGATGTGCTAAAAGACACTTTATGGAATTCATTGTTTCTTCTTATAACACAAGTTACCTGTATTTATATAAATATTTCTGATGCACTACTCAAAACAGGCAGAGGTAACAAAACACGGCACAAACCACGTGGCTATGTACTCGTAGGTTACATTTAACATAGGCGCAATAGATGCCGCTGCTGTGATGAAAGAACGACCAGGTTAGGCATCTACTATTCTCTGGCAGCTAGGTTAACCAACCACATGCAGCCATACGCCCCGCATCGTCCCCCTACTTGCCTCGGCAAATCCTAGGTTCGTCCTGCCCTATACCTCCCTATTGTATGCCAGTGGTTTGCATCTGGGAGTGAGCTACTTGGCACCTGCATACAATACAGCGCGCTCAGGTCCCCTGCACTAGACAAGGTCGAAATGAACTCCAAATGGAACATGCCATTACATTAAAGGCTACCCCCTTCAGAAGCCGCCCCTGGTTATTATTTAAAAAAAAAAAATACTGATTATAACGGTGGAGTCCCCAGTACACAACTGTTAGTTTGATAGTTTAGCACATGGAGCATGTGGTCGACCAACAATATGTCACAGGAGAAATTTGTTTAATAATTTGAAATGGTCCAAAATACCTATGGAGCAGCTTAGTAGATTTGCTTTTTTTTGCGAATGGGAGTAAAAACTTTTACAAGTTGTCCAACATTGAATATAACATCTCTATGTTTAGCATACAAAATGGATCATCATACATGTTCCGGAAAAATTTAAAAGTAAGTGTTGTTGAGTGTTATTAATAGACTCCCTTTAAATTGAATTTGTTATAACAACACTGCTTTCAACACTTCCAAGAAAGGAATTATGTAAAGAATCTTCCGAGAGAGGGAGCCAATTATAAAAGATCCAGATAACAACCAACTGTGATGAGTCGCTAATCAGCTGGTGATGAAACTGCAACAGTTTTGAAAATGTTCCTGATTTTGTAAAAGGATGTGAGTGAAGTTACAAGTTTTAAAAGGTATGACTCAATTTTATCCTCCAACACTCGTATGTGCTACATTGATGTTTTCATAATTATCAAGCTTACGAAGGAAAGAAATAGGAAAGCATGTCATGCAACTAATGATGTCAATATGTGCAAATCAATATGCTGTACTTTTAAACCAAATTATAAATATCTACAGTTACTAAGCATAAAGGATAGTTTTTTAACAGTTGCAGAAGGGAACCAAAATTATAATGCATGAGGGAAAATAATTAAATCATATTAATGTAATTATAACCAACAAAACTAGTTGCTTAGCAAAATACTGAGAAAAGTTACTATAATCAGGCAAATGAGTCAACCTTGTACATACTTTTTTCCACTTATAAGTTTTTTGATGAAGACTAGTTTCTGGTAACCTCTTCCCTATCGTCAGCAACCACAGAACTGATGATAGGGAAGAGGTTCCCAGAAACTAGTCTTCATCAAAAAACTTGTAAGTGGAGAAAAGTATATACAAGGTTGACTCATTTGCCTAATTTTAGTAACAATGGCAGTCCACTTTCTGAAATACTTCTTTTTATTCTATATACTGAGAAAATTGTTGGGATGCATCTGAAGAACTACATATGTTGTTTACTTGCTTGTTTGGTCCTGAAGTGAGCAATGTGCATAACATACTGAAAATTACCTACAGTACAAATATGACTAACATCCCTATGATCAAAAAAAGCTTTTAGAAATAAAAACTTAATTGCAACATATGTTTACTTTCCATCATACATTATATAGCACAAAATTAAACAAACACCTTCTTATATGCATTCCTGTAACACAATAAGGAATAAGTGTAAATAACATGTGTCTTAAGAATTGAACATAAGACATAAAATGAATGAATCCATGATATATAGGGAGGAAAATGTATATATTACTGCTGCATTACTTATACACCCATTATTGTGTAAATACCTCAGCACTAATCTTGGACTTTTTCCTTTTCCTCAAGCAATTATTCTAGTTCTTACATTTATATATGCTTATAGTAATGTTAGTAGTAATAGAAATGTAAGTAGTATATTACACATTTTGTAATTCAATGGGCTGCCCACCAATTAATGGCCTGGGCCAAATACTGGCGAGCAACTCAAAAATTGTAATAGCTTAGTACACTAAATAAATATATATATATGCTTATATCATTTTTTAAACCATATGCATGTATTTGTCTTATAGGTTATTGGCGCTATAGATGGCACACACATCCCAATAGTAAATCCTGGAGGAGAACATGCCCAAATTTACATAAATAGAAAGGGCTACTACTTCCTAAATGTTCAAGTAGTATGTGATGTAGCTTTTCACATAATGGATATTGTAGCACAATGGAGAGCAAGGGCCCACGATTCCCAAATCTTCAACGAAAGCAGAGTGAAATAGAGATTTGAAGAGGTTGAATTTGCATGCTATATTTTATTGGGTGATGCTGGATATGCAGTATCCGGGCCCAATGACATCACTGTCGACAGGCCATAAAACATCACACACTCACTCACTGGATATGCGATATATCCTCATTTACTAACTCCTCTCAGGAATCCAGCAATGTGCCAAGAAGCAGCATACAATGCAAGCCATAAGAGAACAGGCAATGTAATATAGCCTTACTCAAAGCATTGGAACAAACCTGAAAACAGCCAAGCATATTATTGTGGCTTGTGCTGTATTACATAACTTGGCATGCATGTGGAAGGAGGAAGTAGAGGACATTCATTCAGAAGATGAACAGGAGGAGGATAATGCAAGACAGGTTCATGCAGATGAGGAACGAGGACATTTGTTTAGACAGTAATCCATACAACATAATTTCTAACTGTTCACTTTTATTCATAAATATTTTCCTCTACCTTGGCCTTCATAAATTCTATTTTTAATAACAATTCCTCATTTTCTAACTTCAAGTTTTTTTGTAAGTTATGTAACTCTTCAGCTCTCTCATTTTGTTTTTTTAGATTTCTAAATGTAAATTATGTAACTTTTCAGCTCTTGAGCCTCAGAATGATATTTTACCCTCTGTAGCTGAAAAACTTCCTTCTCATACTCTGTCATGGACAAGTATGATTCCTAAAAAGTTGAACAATTGCAAATAAATAAGGACTGTATTTGCAATATCTTATTTGATAATAAAATCATAGAAATAACAGCAATGTTCAAAACCTCCAATTGACATTATAGAATGTCTGTAGCGCATTCTATCCTTTCCTCCGAATACTGCAGAAAACTCATTATGAGGTTACCTCCATGCCTCCTCCTTTCTCATATTTGTGTTTGTCGACATGGATTTATTTTCTTTTGGACTAGAGAAAACAAGAACTTCTTCTCTTCCACTGTCCAATTGATGCCATACTTCTTATCCATATTCTCAGCACACCAAACGAACCTTAAACTGCAGCAGCAACCATAAGAATGATTAAGGAACAGTTGTAAAACTACCACAGAGATTTATAAACTTGTAGCTACACTGTGGTTTGTTTAGCATCTATGGGCCTCGTGCATGTGCAGTAAACCTTTCTATGTCCTGTAACATTTGCTCTGTGCTGGTCCACGGCTTTACTTGGTCTGAGGCATTTTATCATCTATGAATAACAAAAGGTTAGACCGCCTTTGGTCCCGACCAAGTTAGTCAGAAGATAGTCTAGACCATGAGATGATAACTATGAATATGGCCCATAGTGTTTTTATTTACAATTTTTTCTTCCTATTTTAGTTTACCACTCTGTTCATCCTAGATATCTTGCTAAATTTTCTGGTAATTCTATTATTTTCCTTAGGCTCTGATAAAGGAGAGGTAATTCTCTTTTCAGAATGTGATCCTCTCATTTATTTTCTTATACAGTATGCTATCATAATTACTTTCAAGTATCAGTGAATTAATCAAGATCATCTCTGCACAGTACAGTTTCAGATTCAGATTTATTCACCAACAAATTTCACACAAAATACGGGATTTGTCAAAAAAAATGCTATGTCAAACATTATCATATTTACAGTATATAAGAAAAGTTTAAGAAAACACAAGGTTGCACCAAGGTGAAATACAGATACCCAGCATTTCCCTTAACAACTAAGGGAAACCTTAGAAAAAACCTCAATCAGGTATATAACAAAAGTATACCACCTATGACAAACCAAAGTATCTGTTTTTGTAACTTCATTATTCACTGATAAGCATAAAGCTCCATTGGTGAAATGATAGAATTAATCATGGATGAAAGCTTAAGTTGCAATGCAAATAAAAGTTAAGAGTAATCTGAAAAGTTGTAAATTAAGGATTTTGCAGCATAGAAGCATTAATGTATGGTTGTTAGAAATAATTTACAAGCATTCAGCTTAAGAATAAATATCAAAAAATAATTTTAAAAATATATTTTTTTCTCCAGGTTACAGATGAAACAACAGAGATTCTGAGGCACTTTGGATATGTGTTCGAACAACGTGGTTTGGTGTCTGTGAAGGGTAAGGGACAGCTCATGACATATTACCTTATAGGGAAAGGTCCTCTCCCGGCAGCAAATTCAAGCAAGGATTCCACTACAAATGTCCCCGCATTGACCACGGACAAACTCAAAGACACAGAAGTAGTCACAACAGAGACTGATAACAGCAACATTGAAGTCGCAGCCCATCATCTGAATGTGGAGGACACATCACCCCTTATTCTGGGTTCTAGTGAAACACATCTTCTGGAGAAGACAGACGGTGATGACTGAACATTATGTCACTCCCAGTTCTAACAAACTCCCACAGGCCATGAATTGGCCATGATGAATACAGGGTAAAGCGAGGATGACAGCATTCGGGTTGAGCACAAGAACTCATTGAGAGCTGAGATGTAACCTGCATGAATGACAATCGCGAGGGACCATACAGAGTTTTGTATTGTTACACTATGTAAAAATTCTATTTATCAATATAAAACAAAAAAATTCTCCTCGTGTTGAAGGCATTACTGGGTTAAAACTGAGCCTTTGTTCACCAAACTATTACTGCACTTTCCAAAGAAACTCACCAAGTAACTCAAAGAAAAGACTTATGGATATGTTTCAGCTCTACAATAAGTGCTCCTTGCTGTTGATTACATTGTTTTCCTAAAGAAATATACGTACAGTTCCACTCAAAAGCCTAAAAAAAAGAACCTTTAAAAAGTTACAGGAAAAGATATAACATGCTTCTTGTTTTCTGGGCCTATCAGTTCATGACAGCTGGCAGGGACGAATGGTGAAGTTGCACTGGCACAAAGTGAACTAATCATTGCAGAGGAAAATAGTTATGTGGTGTGTAGAATGTAAGCAGTTTAGTACCTACTGTCATTATCAACAGTGAAACAGTTGCAGCAGCTATAATTTCTGTAATGTTACTTCTTTTCACGTAATGACTTTAAACTTGTTTTTTTTTTTCAAGGCTTCTTAAGGACTGGAAAAAGATTGAATAACATTTCATTATTATTATTATTATTATGATTAGAAATTTCTTTAATAATAATTGCCTCTCTTGGACAATTCAAAAACCAAAATATGCTCACTAAACATAACTTTGACTAACAAGTATTATATACAACATTTTTATTAAGTCTGTCATGTGTGACTTTGGGTCTTAGTTAAGAGATATCTGATGATACAAAATATATACATACATATGCATATAAAGAATTAAAGGTTAATTAGAGTAATGCTGAAACCAGAAGCTTCAGCTAAGCACATAGGTACTAATAATCTTAAATAAATCAGCAGAAGTGGCCCATTCTATTTAATTAAGTTCAAATTAAACATGCGCACATTATCACATAATTGTAATTTTATAAATATATATATATATATATTTCCTGAAAAAGAAATCTAAAATGTAATAAACAGTTTTCAATGGTGTAGTATAGCCTCTTTAGTTATACATGCCTATCTATGTTTTTTTCATTTGCTACTGAATAGCAAATAATGCTTGAAACAGTAACTTAAACTTTCAAAACATCATTGAAGAGTTGCATACATAACCTAAAAAGAATGGTGGTTTCATCTTTTGCTTAGTACCAGCTTAGACATGGGTAGCTCTAAAGTAAGTTAAGTGTACATTGAGCCACTTTTTAATTTACTTTCTCTCCCTTGAATCTGTGTAGTGAGCCTACACATGTCATTCCAAGAGGAAAAGGGTAGTAGTGGAGACTGGCAGCATTTGCTACCACCTCCTTTCCTACGCTACTTCCCCCATGCAAACATACTGCTAATAGAAGCTGACCATATGGTTGCACATTGGACTAGTCATTTGAAGAGACTAGTTATACAGGAATCTTATTTTCATTTTTCTGCTTCTGCATAGTCCATTGAGAGGATTTATCTCAAACACTAATCAAATGGACATTTATATAATAAGCATTCTTTCTTGTTATAAAAATTTCTAAGAGAACTGCATCAGTAGATATGTATGCAACATTCAATTTTATTTTTAAACAGTGCATTATGTTTTACTATACCTACAAATATCTATTTTATACTCACCTGAAAGGTTTTCCGCAGTAGGAATGAAAACATTTAAACGTATATGTGTTTTACTAAGGTAAAGCATACACACATTTAATTTTTTGGGTTATTTAAATGCAATGCAGAAGTGGACAAAATGTAAACAATGTTTTAAGCATAGATGGGCATACAAAATGGTGTTACAAAAACGTTATGTATAATCCTTTCTTAGACAGATATATCACATGATTGCAGTATATGTATTAGATCTAGATGAGGAAACTTATTTGTACTCTGTGGGGTATACAAATATTTGTAAACTTTAGTCTCTGTTAATACCTGTTTTGGCAGAAATTCAATGGTTTAACTGACCATGGGGTATATATAATATACTTTCAGCTAGCCGTGCACCCTTGTAATCATTACTTTTATGTAAAGCACTCGACAGGTTGCCACAATATAGTAGTGTAACATAGTATAATCACAGAAAACCTAATGCTTTTCACAGAATGGTACTTTAAGAAATGAAAAGCAATAAAATTTGAAGTGGTGTAACAATTAAAAATAGTGAATGAATTAACAAAATTATCAGAAGGGGAACAAAAAATGTGTTATAGAAAGTTCTAAATGAAATATTATAATTAATTATAGCAGAACAGTTTTTAAATAAGTGAGCTAATAATGGGCTTTTCTGACTAGAAATTTGGAGTAAATAAATTATGGTCTATTTCATGGTATCGGCCACTACAAATGAAGAAAAGGCAATATAACAATCACTGGAACACAGACATAACTGAGTAATATCTTATTAAAAGAAGCTCAGTTTTGAGGTTTCAGTTTATATGGAGTAAATGCTAATGTAATTTCTAGACCTACATTTAATAAACAAATATGAATTTATAAAATGAAATAGCTGCCAATTAGCTGAAGACAAAGAGAGCAACCAAGCAACCAGCAATTAAGACAGAAAATCTGATTCATATAACTTAAGCGTTTAGGTATTATTGCCATTTTTGGTAACAAACATTCTAAAAGAACTTCATTATCAAGATACAAGTTTCATTAAAATATTCAGGTTTTGCATGCAGTCATATCAATCTATGTCTGCCAGAACAAAAATGTCAAGTGGCACTAAAAAATTCAATATTTATATACCAAGGTAAATGTTTAAAGATAGTGACTTTGATTGGAATTTGAGATAGTATCATAAAAAACTACAGAATAAACAAAACTAAAATGTAAATGTGAGAAACTTCTGTTACTCTTTAATTACCATCTCTTTTAATCTTACAATAACTTTTGAATTGACCATAAGCTATCATTAACTTGTAGAAGCTTGGGTTTGTGATGTATATTCATTTGTTACTCATTAAAGAAAAGAAAAGAAAAAAATAAATCACAACAAAAGTGTTTGAGCTTAAATACAGAATATAAACCCAACTGCTTCCAAGACATTTGGTACATTTTGTTAAAGTTTGATGCAGAAGTAATCAAACTAGCAAATTCATTTCCTTTATATTTAGCATAATCTTTCATACTGCAACAATTCTATATAAATCTGCATAAGGTTCATTCAGACTCACTGCATCACCCACAATCAATAACTCCATTGTAAATTCTATTTTAATTTCCAAGCAAGTTTAGACCACTTGGCTCTCACCAAGGCAGCCCGGGTTCGATCCCAGGCGACTGCAAAGTGAGATTTGTGGTGGACAACACGGCGCTGGGGCGGGTTTTCTCCAGGATCTCTGGTTTCCCCCGCCATCTCATTCCACCGTTGCTCCATCTTCATCTCATGTATCATCAGTGTCATCGCCTGCGGTGCCGTATGTAGTAAAAGCGGGCGTTAAACACTACACATTTCCAAGCAAGTGCTAATAAATAAAGTTACGTTTCTTCTTAACATATAAGACTTTTATCATATTATTTAAAGGCTATTGCAAATTCTTGTCTAAAAATGCTGAAGGAGTAATTTAGTTATTATTACTTCTATTTCTGAGTAAATTAATCTCTTTCTTGGATTCAAGGAAAGGCATATTCTGCACAACTCTTCATGAAGTCAAGTTTTTGTGCTAAACTATCAGATAGTCTCAAAACTATTTGTAGTTGGTTTATTGATACTCGTCACTTTCTTATATTAATGAGAGACTGGTTTCAAAGGCAATCGCCTCCATTTTCAGTCTCCAGAAAATGTACCAATCTCTAGAGATTGAAAATGGAGGAGATTACCTTTGAAACTAGTCTCTCATTAATATAAAAAAGTAAGTGACGAGTATCAATAAACCAACTACAAATAGTTTTGAGATTAATTTTAATGTCACTGTTACTAAATTCCTCCAAACACATATATCAGATAGTGTTAGTAAAAATCACAGAACAGCTCCTGTAATTTGCTAAAAAGGAACAAATTGTTTGTTAGCAAAAATTGTAAGTAAAATGCAACACTTAGCAAAAACTTCAAAAACTGATAATGCCATTTCAGACATACTGAGAAAAAATATTTCATAAACTTAAGCTATAGCAGCAAGACCATTTCAGTGATGCTGCACTTCAAATCTGCCATCGAACATTCAGATTTAAGTGAAAATCTCCGCAAATGTGAGCTTATGACATAAGCATACTTGTTCACAAACTTCCACTTTAAAGTGACAACTAGTCTGATCATTCTCTACGATGATTGAGAAACTTGTGATGAAAGAATTAAAGGCATTGCACATGTAAGTTAGTTTCTTTTTTTGGGCCACTAATGCACAACTGCTCAAAAGACAAAATGTATTTAAATGCCTATATTTTTATTCTTTTATTCAAATCATACATTTAAATATGCTATTTTATTATAGTTTATGGGTATACAATTTATGTATTTGTATGTTTTATATTTAGTAAATAATGCTTTTTAATCAATTGCTAAACTTGGATATGATTTTTCTACCTAGTAATAAGCATTATTGGTTTTTTCTCTACATATACAACATACATTCTAATGCAGAATTAGTGGTATAAGTAATGCAATGTTACAACATGCTGCACACTTCAAAGGTAATATATTTTCCTATTATACTGAAATTGATTTGAGCCCAATTTCTGTACTCAGTATAATCCAAAGGGACTATTAATTTGACATGTTGCATCACCTTGCATTTTTCTTTGGTCAGATTATGTGTACAAATAACCTACATAGTTAAAAAATAATTAATTCAGCAACTGATCATCTAGTATTATGTGTGGAGAGAAATTAGTTATATGTGCTTCAATTAGTTTAAGCTTTTTGAGGATCATAAATATGCAAGGTATTGTCTGAAGTGAGCATTCCATTTTGGCAGTATCTCTTTTTGGAAAAGGTATTAAATTTTGTGATGTGACTATGGTTAAAGTTCTTCAATGATATACGTCACTAAATCATTTATTACAGCCTCTTAAACTATTTTGTGCATAATACTTAAACTCATGTCTATATTCATCTCCTTAGAAATTTACGCAAGTTACTTTTAACAATGTGAATACAAAGCTAAATCTACTCTAGCAACATTCAGTAACATCCAAGTTGTCCTTTTGGAACAAATAACACCTAAGCATATTCAATACTGAAGAATCTTAAAAAACTGAAATTGTGCATCCAAATAATCCTTTAAACATAAAGGCAAATTATTTCAAAACTTATTTAGAATCGTTTATTAGAAAATTAACTGTCATCAGTAGATTTGGGATGCAGTTCAGACTTATCATCTTTTATTAACCATTGCACTGGGAAGAAACATGGCTCAAATCCTCAGTATTAATGTACACACAGTGACTATATTTTAGTAATCATCCTTTAAAAAGAATCACTGCTAACCATTTCTTTATTTTAAGTTTTGTATTTTTATCAAAATAAAGAACTTAAAAGGAACATTTTGTGCAGTGGAAGGTGACTGATTGAGCTAATGATATTGTACTTAACAAATAAAGCTTTGGCAAAACACATGAGAAATGCCAATCACCATTTAGATAGGTGTTTTATTTGCAAATTTGTTGTATTTATGTAATGACATAGATATCTCCCCCATTTTGCCGCAGGCATTTCCCGACTAGAACTTGATGTTTTAACCAAAAGAAAACAAACAAAAACACTTTAACTGTGCATTGTGCAAATTGAAGTTACACTCTGTAAGCAAGAGAAAAAAAAAATGTATCAAACTATGTTTGAGTACACAAATGAATGTACTGTAAATTTGTGTAATAGTTGCTGAATGTTTATAGAAAGATGTATTTTTAAATGTTGTCCAAGAATGGGTGTGTGAATGCAAGATAAGCTTCTGTAAATATAATGCTACAATATGTAAATATGTAGAAAGATACTTAAGTTACAAAATTACTGAAAGCACCCTCACATGAAGAGCTAAACAAAAATACAGTCTATTACAGTCTTTTCAAACAAGTATGGTGGTATATCCATAGTTATCTGTTGTAAAAATAGGGATAATCGCCCAAAAGTTGCTAACAAATAAGGGTCATATTTTTAATTTCCTAAAATGACATAAGATACTCAAATATGGTCAAAAAAAGAAGACAGAAGTATGTAATTGGGCTTTTCAAAATAGAGATAATGTCTCTTTCCTACAACAGGAACATTAAATATTTTTGTGCTTAGTGGTATCAGTGTTTATGCATATTAAAAAATTAGGAACCGTACCTTAACTTTCCAGGATTTACTTCTACAAAAGTATACTTTGCCATCCACTTGATTTTAACTGAGATAAGCCTTTGCAGAAATACCTATATTACACGTTTTATTATAAATACAAATAGAGCAGCAAGGATCAAATGTTTTACAGCTGAAAGCCATATCCTGGCCTTGAATTTCTACTGTTTCCATGGAACTTTGAATCAAAGCTAAATATCAAAAGGGCTTTAAAAGGAAGACCAAGTACTGAAAAATTCAATCCATAATTATGTACATCTAGGTAACAGTTTATGCCACAAAAAGCATATTTGAAACAAATTTTTGAAAGATATATATTTTGCTTGTGGTACATTATTGTCCATTGCTTAGCATTTGCCAGTGATACAAGATTATATAAAATGCCTTCCAAGTCAGTGGACTTTACAGACACTTCTCAAAAACTTCAGCATGCAGATTTTATTTATCATGCAAATATCTTTAATTGGAGTATATGATATTTTAATTAAAGTCATTAGAGATATTTCTGAGAAAATCAAAACATTTCCCATGTAAAATTAGTTTGCAGGTGGGAATTTCCTTTAAAGTCTTTGCAACATCAGAAATTTACTTAACTTCAAGTTTTGTACTCAATTGGATTTTTGTTTTTGAGTTATGCTGTTCAGAAGTCCATGCATGACATGCACAGGCACATGCAGACACGCACACATACATACACACATATATTTCTAAAAGCAGTTTTTTGGGGTTCAGCTGCGTCAAAACTTATTTATGGTAAAATTTGACATCAATTTTGTGGCTGGAATGTAGTAATAATATGCCTTGTTTCTGTAACTATGTAGGAGATGAAGTAATAAACTAATAAATTCTACAATGATGAGTACAGAATAATTGCAAGCCAGCTAGTAAACATCAGCAAACTGCAAGTAATCAGTAGACCATGCTGGCATTAATCATTTGATATCTCATTTTGATAGTTTTATGATTTAAGAAAATGATTGAGATTTGTGGCAAAGTACAGAAAATATAAAGGGAAATAGACTTTTGTAAATATCTTTAAAGAAAGAAATATTTGTGTTATCACCCTTTGGTTCCTAATAGAATATGCAGTCCAAGATATTCTTCCAGAACAAGTTATGGTTTTAGATTTTTACAAAAGATAGCACAATATGTGAATTATGTCAAAAAGAGCATCTTAAATAGAACTAAGCATAAATGTGCCCATTAAAAGGGAAAGCAAATATTGTATAAACCTTTTCAGGACAAAAACAGATAACCTTTTGTATACTTAAGGTTTAAAATAAAACTACTTACAAAAAAGCGATGGAAAAAAAGCTGTATATCAATGAAATCTAATAATAAGACACAGAAAATAGTGCTATTGCCACTTAAGATTTAATTAAGAAGATAATTAAGGACCTCTAGACTGATTAGCCATTATCAGAAAAGTATAATTCTTAATTCCTTCCTATTTTTGGTATTTACAGAGGCAAGAAAATGAATTTTGTTTCTGCTTTGAAATGAGCTTCCTTCCTTCCCCTTCAAAAGACTTATATCTAACATACCATCCTTATGTCTACTGGTGACTGTAGTATCTGAAATCGTAAATATAATATGTGTGAAGTTGAAATTCTGTATACATCTGTAAAAGCAAAATACAGTTACAAAATTAAATCATGTTTACTTGCTTCAAAGAAATATGCACTGATTTATATTTATTATACAGTTTAGTTTCATAAAACTTAATCCTAATTTTGAGAGTTCTTTGTTTGAGAAGAGTTTAGTTGATTAATCACCATTATACACCACCTCATATATATTTATTGGTACCAAATTGTTACAAGTGTTCAATTATTTACAATACTACGTACTCATTTGTCTGATATGTATCTCTGTACTCCTGTTCTTGGCCTTTTGTATTGCTCTGGAGCCCTTGAACTCTTATCCTTCTAAATCTAAGACTCTACTCCACTTTAGCCTCATATCATATACCACTTAGTATAATAACTAGGAAAACGTTTCTGAGATCATTGTATACTTAAACATGAAATGGGCATACAGGTGCCTAATGGAACAAAAAAAAGAGAGAATGGGGTGAGAAAATAGGCAGAATGCTTAATGAAGCAGCAAGAATACATGATACTAAGAAAATTTGGTCAATAGCAAGAGGTCTGTAGAAAGATGTGGGGAGAGAAGAGGATAAAGGCGCAGATCAATAATGTGCATACTTCGAATCATTGTTACGACAAGATAATTATATCAGAGTGGAAAGAAGTTTGTTAGGGGGTCTGACAATAATTAAAAAATTAGATGGATATCTCAGATGTTGAATTTTGTGAACACAAAAGGAGGTTAAAAGCTAACAAAGCTAGTGTTATTGATGGTATACCACGAGAATTTTTGAAGGCTTGGGCACTCGATGAAACTAGGAGGAAAATAGTAATACAATTATTTAATAAAATAATGGAAGAAAAGGAAATTCCTAGGAAATGGACAAGTATGGTATTGCCAATTTACAAGGGAAAGGGAGATAAAAAGTAACCCAGCTAATTTCAGAGGGATTAGTTTACTGTCCATTCTAGGTAGGTAAGATCTTTACTGGAATTCTAGCAAACAGGTTGCAAAATTGTATTGAGAAGGAGAATAAACTATCAGTGTTCCAAGCAGGTTTTAAACCGGGCAGAAGAACGTCGGACAACATCTTTATTAGTAAAACAGTTGTAGATAAATATCTGAGCAATAAAAGGGGAAGCAATGGAGCTAAAGTGTTTTTATAGTTTGACAAGTGGTTTAAAAATATTTTATTGATAAAGCTCCACTGTTTATGAATACTTCTATTTTATAATTTTAAAATAAATGTAGGCTGAAGCCAAGAACACAAAACCAATGGATGATCACAGAATAATGAGCATCATTAACATTCAAAATTTAACACTGTTTAACACAGTACTGGCCTCCTTGGACACTTGATCTTATGCAATCATAACAGACTTATCTCCTAAAACTAGTACTTTATCACCTCCACAGTAAACGTGTCCTTTGTAAATTATAAAATATTACTTAAATAATGATTATAATAATTATACTTTCATTGTTAACTTTAAAGAGAGTCGATTAATAACACTAAACAACACTTACTTTTAAATTTTTCCGGAACATGTTTCTGAGGCTTTGCCTCTATCATCAGCCGGCCCTCGACTGGCTGATGATAGAGGCAAAACCTCAGAAACATGTTCCGGAAAAATTTAAAAGTAAGTGTTGTTTAGTGTTATTAATCGACTCTCTTTAAAGTTAATTTATCATAACAACACTGTTTTCAACACTTCCAAGAAAGGAAATACTTTCATTGTTTTAATATATAAAAATTAAATATTAATACTTGAACTTGATCATCTTGCTCCACGGCCTAGTGGACTAGGGTATTGTACCCTGGTTTACTGCCACAAAATGCACCCTACAGGGATGTAGATTTTAAGTCCCAGCCCACTCAGCATTGTGAGGAATTTGAGGAGCTGCAATAGGAAGTGAATACTAGTCAAAGAATGCCAGCTTTCTGGCTGGGGTTACACAACAGATGACATCTCCTCCCTGTATCAGCTGGATGATTGCCCTCTTATGCCTCATATATATGGGTATGAGGCTGGCAGTTCGGTTGGCAGGTGCAGCCTCCATTTGGGCTTTTAACCTTATCTTTTTGTTTACTTTAGCTTAATTGTTCATTCAGCTTATCACCCCCAAAAGAAGTTCTGTTAGCAGTCAACAGTGGGAGGCAAGTGTGAATTAATCATAATAGATGAATTTCACATAATCATGTTGTATGTATAATATATACACAGAGAAACAGTAATACCGACATTATGGAAATAAAAGCCACTAAAATTTCATAATCAAACAATTTTTATATAAAACATAAAAAAGGAATCTAAGCAAAACTAATTTTCATATAATCAAACCTGGGCTGGCTGCCCATGGGATTATGATTTGATCATATTGGGCAAAAACTAGTAATATTAACTAATGGTATGATTAAGGCATTTTGGTTTAGGTTCCCACCTATATGTTTGCTTCAACTGCTAGGCATCATGATCAATGTCTTTGTATGAACAGAATTAATGCAGTAATGGTGCTAATAACATTGTTGGACTTCAACACTTACTTTCTTGGTGCTCATTCTGTAAGTTAAAAGATCTTCATTATTAATATGCTCCCAAGAAACAAATCTTGGCCTGTGAAACTTAGACTGTACTTTGATTTTTAAATCATACAATTATGCTGAAAAAGCATTTGAAATATTATGAATGCACTTTTGAATGCTGCAACTGACTGCAGCATCAATGAGATCATTAATTTTCATGTGAGAGTGACTTTCTCCAGAAGGAAAGCTATGACTTGTGCATACCAAAATAATTTTGGTTCCTGCAATGGGTTATGTGGATAAACATTAAGTTAAGAAATTTCGTAATTCCCTTCATGTTACCTTAATCCTTAAAACTTACCCTTACTGATATTGTTACTACCAGTGAATTTTCACCACCCCTCATATATTTTCCTTAGATAAGTACCTTATTTGTTGCTTTAGATATCTGAATGATAAATCTGCATATCCTTAGCATGGTAATGTGTTCATAAGTGAAAAATAAGAAGAGTGAAGTGCTAAATACATAAGCAAAAAGTTAAATATAATTGTTTAAGATGATTAAACAACTCAAGTTTAGCACATTAAATACCCCCTAAATATCCTATATTTGGAAACATGCATTTGGAGATGTTGCCCCATCAACTACTATGTTTTTGAGATTGTTCACTAGCTGAGGATTGTTATTATTCTCATATTATTCTCTGAAATTTTAATAAAGTTTATTGTGTTAAAAAGAGCACACTTCATCAATGATTTCATGATATATTATTTGGCAACATTAACATATTTTGAACTTATAATAAATTGTAAAATTACTTTACGGATATATATTCCTCTCTTAGAAAAATATGATGTGTTGCATTAACATGACTTTCTCTTGCCATTCTTCTTACAAATTATTCTTCTACTTAATGTTAAGTAAGATAAGTATTAAACTGTTTTCATTATATATTCCAATGGAGATACAAGTGGAGTATAGAAGGTGAGGCGATAATCAAATCATCAAAAAGCAGGTTGTTATGTATTAATTTTGAAATTTGATGTTATGAGAAAAAAAAACTGACTGTCAACAGGCCTTTAAAAAAGACAAAATTGTTGAAAATGTCAAGTCAAAAAGAATGAATAACTTGGAAACATGTACTGCTACTTGAAATAGGTTTAAAATATATTCCATGTTTCTTTAACAAGTTTCTAGCCCTGCTCTCTTTCATTCTAGAACCACTATACCCTGTTCTGGAATGGAACAAGTCATGCAAATTTTGGCAACATAAAATAAATAAATTGTTCCCAGGAGAGTAAATGTCTCATTTCACCCAAAAATTTGATATAAAATGGCAATAGAAGTACATGTTTCCAGAAATATATACACATAAAGAGAGAGAGAGGGTGGGAAGGAGAGAGGGGGAGAGAGTGCATGAAAGAAATAAGTCAGGAAATATCAAAGTTGGTATTAAGCTCTGGAACTTCTAAGGCTGCAATGAAGATGTTCATGAAATTTCCCTACATTAGCTTATCCTTCACATGCAAAACTGTCCAAGATTTTTTATTTTCTTAAAAATGGTGCAACAGTTTTATGAATATTTATGTTAGATATATCTACATGATTCAAGCATGTAGAACAGGAATTTTCAATGAAAGTCTGTGATGTTACTATCATTCTCATCATTCTAGTTGAATTTTGTATAACTATTAAATCAAATGAGAAAGAAAAATGTTTGAAAATGTTTTCAAAAGAAATGTGTTTCAAACTCTTTGAGCTTATTGCACTATACAATTTAGTCATACAGGCTCCTTTATCACAATCATTTTTTAAATTATGGGCTGTTGCATATTTAAGTTTTCGTAGGTTGAGTTGCCCTCTGGTGTTTATAAAGTATCTTTAATAAAACTTTGGATATTTTGTGTTTGAGGGTTCAATGGTTACTTTTATTTATACTCACCTCTACCATTAGAAAATTGTTGAAAAACATTGGAAAGTTATTGAGGGCATTCAACTTTATCTTCAGTGACTGTCAATGTTTCACTGTTTTACAACATGTTTTAAAAGAAATAAGGTTAATGTAAATAAATATGACTCTCAAACAAGAGAACTACTTCACTTTGAATAGTACTTCTGTTTTTTAGCATTAGATACTTCTTTTGCCTCCATGGGCTCATTAGCTTATTTATGGTAAAGAGAGAAACATTTATCAGAAGATATTTATATATGTATTACTTGAATCACTTTCTAAATGAGTACTATCGCATATAATGTATTATATAACTTTACCATGAGCAGAAAAAGTTATGTAAATGTGACACATCTGAATGTTACAACCAGGTACGTTAATGAACAGCCTTGTCAGTATTACCTGCATGAAAAGTTATATGATCTGTGTAACACTTGGCACTGTTTAGCAAAATTGGAAAGTTATAGCACATACTGAATCTTGCTGAAGGAAATGAGAACCAAAAGCTGATGTTCTTCTGTATAAGTTCAGCAGACGCACTTGTAGCCACGTTATCTTTACTGAGGCAAATGAAGTTCAGAAGTCACAGCTATTCTTCTGATACAATTGTGGATTGTGTTTTAAATCACTGGAAATATAGCCTAGCAGGAACTATACTTTTAACAGTTTTGTCATCAGTTGGCTTATTTATATAACAAACATTACACAAAAATTAGTTTTGTTTAAAAATTTAAAGGATTGCTAAGCTATGCTACATAGTGCTAAAGTGATAAGGTTTTGAATGACATATGAACCCTGCTGGCAGGGATGGTGCAAGCCCAAAGAAAAGATTTAAACTAAATATTGTATATACTCAAAATTTGTAAAGTTCTTGTTTTATATCAGGTGAGATGTTAAAAGTAAAATGATTTTCATTCACTTCTGAATATTGTAAGAATCACCCTTATTTGATTAATTTCTGTGTATGTCACCCAATCATGGGGCATCTGTACTTGTATAAAAATAATTTTCTGTGAATGTTTAGCATGCAAAACAAAACAAAACAGGAATCTGAAAAAAAAACACTGAACAATAAACTATTATTTGGGTTAATAGTTGATTTGTTGTGCTTATAAACTGTCATAGTAAGTTTGAAAACAATTACATTAAAATGAAAAATAAATGTATATTTGTCATTAGAATTAACAAAACAGCTCTGAATGGACTACTTTTTGAACTCTCATCAATTTTATGTTATCTGCAATATTGCTCTTTTCCTTTATTTTCTTCATTTACCCTCTCCTTGAGCATTACGTGAAGAAACTCATTTACATTACACAGGATATATTACTGTAGGTTTCAACTTGTAGGTACTTCTAGTAAACCAATGAAGCGCTAACTGACTAACTTATGTACGTAAATTTTAAATTATAAATGTGTATAAGGCGTGTTATTCAGATGTCATTACCTATAAAGAATTGAACTATGCTGTACTATATCCAGAGAAAACATGTGGAGTATTAAATTTAAAGGGAGTCGATTAGTGACACTAAACAACACTTACTTTTAAATTTTTCCAGAACATGTTTCAGAGACTTTGCCTCCATCCTCAACTGGCCATTGACTCGGATAGAGGCAAAGTCTCTGAAACATCTTCCGGAAAAATTTAAAAAGTGTTGTTTAGTGTCATTAATCGACTCCCTTTAATTACACAGAAATTGAAGCTAGTTACAGTGGAATAATAAATATAATACAAATAAAATATTTAGTGAGTATTTTCCACTTATCTTAAGAAGTTGATGACAATACTTCTATCTTCTCTAATTGAAATTAATTTCGTAGATATTTGCCCACATCTTCAGTCAAACACACTTCGTTGTCGCATTTATATCGCATTTTGAGTCAATTTCGCAATTTATCGCGCTACATCGCATTTGCGAAAATCACCACCCCTAGCCATTGTGTGTCTGTTGATATTTTGATAATTTATCATTATAGTTGATAGGAATACAGTGTTGAATAATGAATTCACTGAAATATTTTGCCTTGGATTCCTAAACTTTTATTTTTTTTAATTTACGTCCTTTAACTTATTAGACGATGAATGGATGATGCTCAAATGGGTCCAGGGTCCACGGAGCTTAGGGTTACCCGACATTAGTATTTTAGGATAAGGGAAAACCCCGGAAAAAACTTTATCCAGGTAACTCACCCTGACCGAGATTCGAACTCGGGACCTCTTGAAAGTGAGGTAGACATGCTATCATCTACGCTATCGAGGCGGGCCTTTTAAGTTTATCGAGTAGTTTGTACCTCCAAATACAATCATATACCCATTGAAAGTCAATAAATATTGCTAGAATTATCAGAATACTTTTATTCAACTCTTTCTGTAATCGTTTAAAACTGGGCACCATATCGTGGTTACGTCACTCGTATGAACAGGAAAGAAAACAAAATGATACCCTGGGCCTCAAATACTCTAATACCATCAGGGAAGAAGAAAGCAGGAGTTTAGTCAAGGGTGACTGGATAGGAAAGGTAAAAGAGGGGATCTGATAGATAAAAAAGAAAAAACAACAGTTCAGAATCAATAACTTACGAAATTGCCGTTTAATTTGTTCCATTTTCTCTAATAGTTCGTCAATTATTATTTAAAGATATGGCATTCACTCAAAAATATTTTGAGAAGAGAACATTTCAGGCTCTGATTATTTACGAATTTCAGTCGTCATTAACGCCTACACGACATAAATATCGGCTTGAAATTCATTTGCCTAAGAAATCCCATTTTAGGCAAATAATTTATAGTTGGTATAACGAATGCAAAATAATTTATCTTTGTTATGAATTTGGTGAAGCAGGTCCTCAAGGACTACTTTTACTGATAACAATATTGCCACTAAAGAAAATTGACGGTTATATTAATAATCTATTCCGACGATATCGGGCACTGGTGTTAGTCAAAACCAAAATGTTTTACAACTGTTAGACGTGAGAAAACTATTATCTATAAATTACACATAAACTGACTCTCAGTCAGACAAATTGCATTAATTAATGCAGACAGTGGAACAGTGGCGGCTGGTGGATAAAATTAGGAGTGTGCTAAGAAGCTGCCTATTAAAAAAATATGTATGTCCTTAATTAATGTTGAAGTATTGCCACGAACCCATTGTTGACTATCGACCAGCGTACACAAAGGGACACATAGTGCAGCGCGGAGATAGGGGACAGATAGTGCAGCGCGGAGGTAAAAGCTTGCCGAAACAGATAGCTGAATGGCAGTTTCGAATTCTAGTTTGTTACATAAAATTCCAGAAAAGTCTAGAAATATGAGTAGATGTATATAAAAGAAGCCGTAGCTGGTTTATGGGAGAGTCGAATTGGGACTTGAGAATCGTCCGCGTACAGCTGTGTTTTGAAAGTGAACTCTTTTGTTTGTGGTCAACGACCTTGAGCATTGTATTTGTGTATGTTACGTAATTCTGCTACTGTAAGGGTTGACCAAAGTGTGTTTCTACGGAAATAAAGAGCATATTGGAATTTCTGCAACTGGACTTTTAATTCTACGGACCCACAAAGTCACAGTATGAAGTCCATGCAGTGCTTATTTCTATTGCAGAACTTATCAATGACTCTGGTGTAAAAATCCTCCATCTTAAAGGCAATTCTCTTCTCCATTGGCAACATTGCTAGGGCAGTAAGGCATTCTTGAGACATGGCGTTTCTCAGAAATGTTTTTAGGTGGTTTAAGCATGAAATACGTCTTTCTGGCTCTGCAATGGCCATTAGTGCTGTAACTAACATTTTCAACATGGTGGTAACTTCAGAAAATGAATCTTGCAGGCTGTTTGAGTTTATATATTGCGGTAGTTGTACAGCTCCATCAGTATTTCTAAAATCAGGCCTTCCATAGAAAACGCTGAGCTGTGTCTTCAGCATTTTCTTGTTCACTACTGTATATGTATCAACAGCAGTTTGAAGTTCATATTCAGGAAACTGATGCAGTAAGCTACCAAATAATTTACAGTTTAAGAGCTTGGCTGCATCGAGATAACTTAGCGATTGAAGTCGACGTCTAGCTTCCTCAATGATACGATCACAAACTTCTTTAGCTTCAATTTTCTGAGGCACAACTTTTTGACGCTTACTTGTCGATTCACAGGAAACAAACTCCATACTGTCAACTGCCTCTCGAATATCAGAAATGTACGTCGGTCTTCACTTCAATTGCATCAGTTGATCTCGGCTGTAGTTGGTTATAAAGTATATCAACATATGCCATTAAGTTATGGAAGAACTTCAAACAAGCAAGGAAATGCGTATCTTCTAAATAGCGCCGAAGTCCATTTGCTTCTAGTCTAGTCTTGTCGTTCGTATCTTCTTTTTTTTTGTTGTTGTTGTAATTTACGTCCTCCAACCTTAAGTCATATCGGACGATGAATGGAATGGGTGAAGTGATGCTCAAATGAGCCCTGGGCTCATTAGAGTTACCCGACATTCGTCTATCAGGATAAGAGAAAACCCCGGAAAAACCGTATCCCTGACCGAGATTAGAACTCGGGACCTCTTGAACGTGAGGCAGACATGCTACCACCACGCTACCGAGGCGGGCATCGCTTGTATCATTTTCCAGTTCCACTGAACACTGCAACAGTTCATCTTGATTTTCAAAAACCATATTAACAGTTCTGGATCTAAAAATTCCAGTTAGTTGCAGAACCACCAGCGACTCGTCTGGCCGCCACAGATTGTAATGCATCTAAACGTTGGGGGATCTTGAAAAAAGAAAAAAAGAAAAAAACGCAGGAAGAGCTGACAGATTATGAAAACATATTCTGGCGGATATATTTTTAGAAGTTGCACGTTGATGAGCACAGCAGTGAATGAACTGAACATTTGGATACTGAGATTGCACTTTTGCTTGAGCTCCTCCTACACACCGCTCATCACAGAGACTCCATCATATGTCTGGGCAATGAGTTTCTGAGGCTTTTCTATAAATAAGCCATTAAGCACTTCCAAAATTCTCTCAGAAATTACATCTGCATTTTGTCCCTCTGGGTTCAAAAATGCCCAAAACCTCTCATATGAAAGACCATCTTTCTCGTACCTAAACACGATCGCAAGCCGCAACTGATGAGAAACGTCTGTAGTTTCTTCGGAAATAACAGCTATAAAGACAGCTTCTTTCGCCTTTATCACCTCGCGGCAAACTTCCACCATACAGCCAAGGAGTTCATTCTGGATGGTTTTCGAGGTTCCTTTGAAAAGAGTATTTGCTTCCATGTGTTCTTTCACAGCACTATCGATGCTATTGACGAAATCTATTAAACCCAAGAACACGCCGGGATTTTCAGATCATTAAGTTCCATCATGTCCTCTAAAAGCGCATGGCCGCGCCGTGGCTCAGTGGTTAGACTGCTTGGCTCTCACCAAGACGGCTCGGGTTCGATCCCAGGCGACCGCAAAGTGAGATTTGTGATGGACAACACGGCGCTGGGGCGGGTTTTCTCCGGGATCTCCGGTTTCCCCCGCCATCTCATTCCACCGGTGCTCCATCTTCATCTCATGTATCATCAGTGTCATCGCCTGCGGTGCCGTATGTAGTAAAAGCGGGCGTTAAACACTACACATTTCATTTCATTTTCTTAAAGCGAGCTCAAAAGCACCACAAAACTTTATACAATTATACGCGATAGCATATGCTTGTTTTTCTCAACTTGGTGGTTAGGTATAAACATTTGAATGATGCCGTCGCATGTTTTTCTAAACTTTATTAGTTAGTTTGAAAAATTTCTTAGATAAAAGGTTGATATTGTCGCCAGGCCTGAAATAAAGAGCAGTTTGAATTTCCGCAAACTAGACTTTTAATTTTACGAACCCACAAAGTCACAGCATATTAAACTCTCTACCCATCCTTTTAAACCTAATCTTATAAACGCCTATTATTCCACTAGCTTCAAGTTGGTGGTTGAGCAGTTAGAACGTTTCACTCTCACCAGGGTGGTCCGGGTTCGATCCCAAGTGACGGTATGTGGAATCGACGCAGGGGTGAGTTTTCTCCGAGATCTCCCATTTCCCCCGCCATCATTTCACCAATTGCTCCATTGTGACAGTTCCGTTCATTCATTTCATCCTCATTCTATGTCATTAATTCCTCACTCTCACACCAGGTATCGGGCTGATCACCCATCTCTGCTTTCAAAAGGCATCTTAACATGCACTCATTTGTGGGTCCTTGGGGTATAACTTCTCCCTATGAGGAGGGTAAGCAGTTAAAGAAGAAGCTTCATGTTAATCAAAAGAAACAATTGCAGTAATCATCTCCTTTGCAGTAGGTATGAAAGTCATATTCTTCACTTTGCGATGACTTTGAATTTCCCCTGCTTTTTCTCAACATTCAAAACAATAACAAAAAATATCTTGCCTTTGTAAATGTTGTAGAATCATTCATTTGACAAAATCTGTGTGCATTCTGAGCCTCTTTAGGTCCCTGAGGAGCTAACTAAGGAGCTACTTGATTGATAAGTAACGGACTCTTGCTGCGACGAGCACATGTATTGACCACTGACCAAGTCCCACCCTCCATTACTGCACCCAATCATGAGACGCATGAAGTTTTCCAGAGATAGGAAACACAACGGCCAGGCGGTAGGCCTTGGATAGGAAATGGCTATTGCACCACGGGGCTATTTACATTGTGTGTTTTAACAACGTAGCATTATGTCCTCAGTAACATTTAATTTATTTTTCATGGTTTACAAATGATACCAAAGTTACTCAGAATGAAAAGCACTTAACATGGTACTTCGAGAAAATTTAAATATTCATGTTAGTTGTTACGAAAATACATTAAGCATACCTGGAATATTGTAATCAAAATTGTCATCGTAATTTTCATGACGATTATCATCATCATCATCATCATCATCATCATCATCATCATCATCATCATCATCATCATCATCATCATCATCATCATCATCATCATCATCATCATCATCATCATCATCATCATCATCATCATCATCATCATCATCATCATCATCATCATCATCATTATTATTATTATTATTATTATTATTATTATTATTATTATTATTATTATTATTATTATACACAAACATACGATTTTATAAAGAGTGTTATATTTTTAAATTTTTTCTACCACGTGCATCGTAGGTAGTGAAGGTGAGTCATTCCTTCGAAAAATTCGATACCGATGCTTTCATTGGAAATATGAGTTTTGAGGTCCCTGAATTCAACAGAATTTTCAGAAAGGGCCAACGCGCGCTTGTGTGTGATGGTACAATTTAAATCAAAAAGCCGGTTATATATCAAACTTATGTTACAGCTTTACGATGTACCACAACTTAATGGCCACAGTAATATTCCAGCAGGATGGAACACAACCACATTGGGGATTAAACATCAGAGAGTTGCTGAATAATACATTTCCTAAAAGATGGGCGCGATTGCTTAACACTCTGGCTACCACAGTCACCAGCTATAGCCTCCATAGACTTTTTTCTTTGGAGTTGTGTAAAGAACAGGATATATGGGACACGTGTACCTGATATGAACACTTTGAGAAGAAGGATAATGATGTGGAATGAAATGCTGCAGAATGTATAGCTAGAAATTGAATATGCTTAGATGTTTTGAGGGCAACAAACGGTACACATGTATAAGTGTAGTGACAGTGTTACAAACTTTGTCTTTCATCTGCCACAAACAACACAGGTCTAACTCTAATAGTTTTCAGTTAATAGGAGATTGGAACGTTGGAAAGACTTTATGGACATCCTGTATATCAGAAATGGTTCATTTGACAAAAAATGCATTTAACATAAGTTGTGTCTTGTACAGTAAGATATTTTTTTTTCTATTTCTTTCGTTACCAGTTATGCAATTGTCATCCAGAATGAAAAGGGGCTTTGGGACAATTTCCAGAAAATTCATAATACACATTTCATTTGTCATACAAATATCTTAAACAGATGCTGTTGCAATCAAAATTGTTAGAGCTATTTTTGAGAAAAACTTTTTGAACAATGTTTTATGTGATGCATTGTTCATGGAGGACTTTCTTTAAAATCTTCGTGTAGCCTCCTTGAAATCCATTAAACCTAAATACCAAGTTTCATATACATACATCCTAATTTTCGTATTTGAGTTATATTATTCACAGACATACACAGACTTTTTTTCTGCAAAAATTGTGTTTTTTTTTGTTTTTTTTTTGTTTTTTGTTTTTTGTTTTTAGGAATTTCAGAACGTGTAACTTTTGCGAATTTTGACATCAAATGTTTGGGTAAAACACAACACTTCTGATACTATCCATACGTTGTAGAGAGGTTCAAGAACAAAAGTAGTTTTAAATTTAAACCAATAATAACGAACATTTATATAAAGTGTAATGTAACAAAAATGGTGGCATAAGTAGTATTTTACAGAGATCTACTTCTTTGCTCTGATAGTTTACTCCTTTTACACAATTAATGTAGAATAAAGAGAAATGAATAGAACAAGAGAATAATAAAGAAAGAATCAAATTCTTATGGAATAAATGCATTTCAATTTGATATGAGAATTCCGTTTGAAAACATTGAAGTTTTTATAAATAAAATTTGATAGAAACTTGTGATATAACTTTGAAATGCTACTTAAACACCCAAATCAGAAATAAATAAATCTACTTGTTATGATGCAAATAGTTTCTTAACAGGTGGGTTGACTCTGGCGGAAAAGCTTGGGACTCGCAATCGAGAGATCCAAGGTTGGATGCCCTGTGACCGAACAATTAAACCAAAGGTTTGTTGGTGGTTTTTCTTGTGTATTAAGCGAATACTGGATTGGATATTTTCCTCCATTTAATTTCACCTTTCTTTCGTGGCGATGCGTGAGTGTGGAGCTGCTATGTGGAGATTTTGCTCACTGTAACTGCTATTTCCGTCGTAGGGATGGGGTTGTAGTCATCTGTCCTGATTGGGGAGGGGGCTGTGGTCGAAATCCATGTGACTTCAAGAGAAAGCTGGAGCCGAGATGAACCTCCAGCTTACATTGGGACCATCCACACTGATAAAGACCCCCTCGCCTGTTTTCCGGCACGACCGTAGAGTGATTCCATCACTTACCTTCCTCCCAGCAGTCAGACCGGTTCTGAACTGTGTATGGAATCCCTTTCGCTTCTAGTCCAGTCCAGTACAATACCTTCTTTCTTTTCTTAACATTATGAAACCAAAGATTGGTAAATTGTCTGAAACTGATTCTCTTTTGTCTAAAGCACTAACATTAAAGAAAAATTATCACTTGAACTGTGAACATCTACTTATTAAGTTAAAGTAGGTTACTTTCTCTACTTAGTACATAGTAGGTAGCAAGGCTTTGCATTGCATCCAAATATTCAAAATCTATCCAAAATTATATGTAGGTATATCTTTTTACTATTAAAGGATCCATCCCGGGATCTCTTCAATTCAAGCCTTTCTCTTTTCCCATTCTTTTCTTTGTTCACTGCTCTACTATTATTTTGCTATATTTATTAGTTTACACATCCACACAGAGATTTACAAATACAGAAATACCCATATCCGTGTCAGGACATTCCGTGCTGACATTCTCTGCGCCACAAAGCACCAAAACTAGGCGTTTTAGTGGGAGTGGCCATGAGATTTCAGTAAAGGATTAAGCGCTTTTAAGGATAGTTTGTACAAGAGTGAGTAGAGGAACTCATGTGAGTGCACACATCCGATTTTTTCCCCATTAAAACAACCACTACACATCCGCAATGAACAATCGTCTATATCAAGAAAAATTCAACAGGTGTAGTACGAGAAGCTTGGGAGCCCTGTTTGCCGCTTGCTTTAATGTGATAAAACCTTTAAATATGGGAGAGTACAAAATCCATAATGGCATATAATGAGTAGTCCAAAATCCGTGAAGTAGTGCAGATACTATTGTGTAACCAAGTATACTTTCATTTACAAGAATATTAACTGCTGTTTGCGAAGTGTAAGTTACTCTTGTGAGGGAAGTTAACAGTGTGCACATTATAGGTACCCAGGATATCAATAAGCTGACTTCTCCGCGAGCTGCGCACTATAAATTCTATATTTATATTGCCACATACAGATACTACCTCATAAGTAACGTCGTTTTTTAAGAGAAAAAATTATTTGAAATGTGTTCTGACAAGCAATTAACTAATTTTCAAAGTATATACCATTAGATTCTATGGTCTTTGAGCCATCGTTCTGCGAGGTTTATTATCCCACGATAATCCCAGTCTGGTTTTTGATACGAAGAATTCGGTGACACCCATTTGAACTGCTTCAAAGTTGTCAAAATTTCTTCCCCGCAGAAAATGGGCCATGGATCGAAATAGTTGATAATCTGATGGTGCGAGATCAGGACTGTATACTGGGTGTGGTAGCGGTTTGATTCCTCCCAACTCCTGAATTTTTCCCATGGTTATTCGTGCAGTATGGGGTGCTGCATTGTCTTGTTACAATAGAACTCTATTTCGGTTAACTAATGCTGGGTATCTCCGTCTCAAAATTTCATAAAGTTTTATGAACTCGTTCCAGTTGTTGAGAATAAAGATCCGCATCAATCGCCCGCCCATTTGGAGCAAACTCTCGGTGAATCACACCTTCTAAATTCCACCAGACACATTCCTTTGTGGCCAAACTGACTTTTTTTTAGCGATGATTTTGGCAGGTTGGTGGGGATGAAGCCGCTGTTTCGAGGCACCAGGGTTTCGGTAATATACCCATTTTTCATCACAAGTGACAATTCTCCTGACAAATCTATTATCCAAGGTATTACGGATAAGCTGACAGATATCCATCCTATGTTCAGCCTGTTGAGGTGTCAGTTCATGAGATACAGATCTCATGATTTTCTGTATGATTTTCCAAGTGTCTTAATGTGGCGATGTATGGTATCTTTTCATACGCCAATTTCCTCTGAAAGACTACAGGAGCTTTTGCTAATTTTCTCACAAAACTTGGCATGTATCCTCAATATTCCATACCTAAGGTCTTCCAAAAAGTGGTAAATCTTTAGTGTTCTCGTCTCCATTGTTAAAATGTTGGAACCATCACTGTGCCACAACCTCACTAACAAGATCTTCTTCCACTTCACATATTCTTCGAGCTGTAGCAGTGTCTTTATAATCTTGTTGCCAGTAATGTTTTGGAAGCATTATACGTTCAAACTTTGTTATCTCCATTTTCTTATTGTTTATTAACAACTGAAGACTGATACATGCTCGTAATGTATGCAACACTAGCTATGGCATCCTGCAAATGGCATTGCTAAACCAAAGAAACCCAACAAATTTTCCAAACACCGAAATCAAGAAAATTGACATTACTTATGAGACAACTTAAAATTAGTATATCCTTCTTTGGTCTATATAATGAATGCAACAACACTTCAAGCTTTACCAAAAACTTTTCAAAGTTGCCAGCTATTACATTAGTTCTTCAAATTTGAAGTTTTGCATGTTTCAATATCCTGCTCAAAATAAAACTGTGAAACATCCACTCTTTACAGGTTACATCCTGTTTTACGTATATACACACCGTGCGATTCTGTAAATGTTCTTGCAAATATTCTACTCCAAAATAATGCCTATGCAGTGACAATGATGAAAAAAGAAACCATGCCTATTAAAAGAGACTCAGCAACATCACATTTGTATGGCAGCAATTTTTGATGTTGAGCTTTAGGTCATTTTCAATCCTATAATTACTATCTCTATCCAGGCTGTTACTGGTTCACACACTACCACAATATAATTCACCTTGGTAAAGGGGGAAGTAACTAGAAGTAAGCTTTACCAAATCCTTTGTTACATCAACGAGAACAGCACTGGGCTTAAAAATGCTCACAACATCATACTTCTGCCCCAAATCATCCTTGAGTAAAGATGACATCCTCCCCCCATGGCTAATACCAAACAACAGCACCCTACTTCTATTGGCAAACACTGCACCTCCATCTTGCTTGGGAGGTTTCAGAGGCTGAGTATCAGTTATCGTACCTAATGCACTAAACTTATTGCTCAGCTGAACAGAGCCTTCCTCCCCAGCAGAGCGTCATCTTTCCCTCCTATGCTTGGGCCCAGGCACCACCTTAAACTCAGGCGATTTACATTCCAAATCAGTTGAGGAAGTAGGGCTCCTTGAAATTTCTCTAGCAAGTTCTAAGCTCTTGCATAATTGGAGGATGGTCTCTTCCTGTTATACAGCAAGTTCTTTTTAACTACAAAATTCACAAAATCATTGATCACATTGGCTCACTTTATCACTAGCTGTATTTGCACATAATGAAACCAACATGAACCTCGAGCAAACAATACACCATAACCTACCTTACAAGGTGGTGGCACTAGAGACTTTCTCACACTCGCCACTAATATTAAGTGAAGTTAATTTTTCAGTTTCGCAAACCCATTGTAATTTTCTGTACAACTGCCTTTATTCCCTTCCGTCACTTCATCAGGCATGCCATGGTTAGGAAAGACAGTAATCAAATATATTAGCCTTGTTTTCGGGTTACTGGTAGATAGACATGATACTGCCATAATATAAATATTTTTGGATTCAGAAAGCCTCAAAACATATACTCTTGGAGAAATATCATTATCAAGTTTTAGATAGAATATGGTGGATCTTTTATTAAATGCCAATATGTAGTACAGAAATTTAAACAAAACACAGTTATATCACCAACCACCCACTTCCTGTTGGTAATTTCAGTGCGTTCAATGTAACTGGAGATGAGAAATTACTTAAATAACTCGAAAATAACTGTATTTCATAAGTAAATTATTTAACATAATTTTAAATAAACTACAGCAACAACATCGCAGCCCCTCTTACTTGTACTCTTCTTGTTCTTCTTACTGCATACTTGCAATACTTCCAGCTATACAACGCTTTCTTTAAAGTAAATTGCTTCCTAATAATATTTAACTCATTTTTTTATTTCTTTTTACAGTTGCATTTGTTGCTATGCTTATAAATATAGATTCCATTACAATTTCTGAAAAAGATTAATGTGTTTAAAACTTTCAGGAAACACAGTTTTAACAATAATAATGTTTCAAATTATGATAAAATTACATTTAGTTTGTACTTTAAAATAATAATAAAGTATTAATGAGATCTGGAGTTAAGATTATGTAAAACACAGCCAAAGCTTTCAGTTAATCATCAGGATATTTCCAATGTTCCAGGTCAAGCAGCTCCGAACCTTTAGAGCCAATTATTTCACAAATGCACATGAAGTCCAATAAAATTTGGAATATGTGTAAAACTCTGTAGAGAGGCACAGTGCTACACATTTCACATCATTTACTGGTTGCAGTCTTACATCCTTCAAACATCCTTTAATCAATATAAAAAAGCTGAGAAAGCATCGACTGCACATTAATATAAACTGCCACCGGATGGCGTTAACACATTTGGACGAAAAAGAACTGGAAAATATGAGTTCCATATAGCAGCCTTTCTTCTGAATGTAGTAATCTGTTGCGTCCTTAACAAGGTACGAATCCTGGAACAGAGACAGAGTGACCAAAATAATATACATGACTGATTATTATTTCTTTCTGAATATAGCATCCTCCAATATAGGGCACATGGGACGATGAATGAAATGGAAAAAAATGATGCTCAAATGAACCCAGGGTCCACAGAGCTTAGGGTTACCCAATATTTATCTTTCAGAATAAGTGAAAACCCTGGAAGAAGGCTTATGTAGATATTCCTATGAGTAAGGACTATGATACAATGAAGCACAAAATTAAAATAATTTTGAGTCGAACTAGTACTCAATGCTTCGTATACTGCTAGTGTTTATCTAGAACGGTATCATTAGGACCTTACTAACATTCTCAGCTAGTGTCAACCAATGAATTTTGATTTGGTGAACTCCAAACTCCTTGGAGGCAATGGGGCATCTCTGTTGTATGTTGATGAACTTGAAGTTTGGGTTGTCTTTAAAGGTGGTGACGAAATTGAACAGTTTTCCTTTATATTTCTTTATGAATATTTTTTTCTATGTGGTTAATGCCCTTAGACACTGAACACTTTTTAATAAGTAGGTTTCTTGTTCTATATTGTGATTATCATTCTAAAAATGGTATGCTACCACCAATTTGTCTATTTCTTTGTTCTTGATGTTCCTAAAGTACTCTTTAAGCTTAATGTTCAAATTCAGTTTAGTTTTTCCAATGTAAACTTTATCACAGCCTTTGCAGTTTAACCAGTACACACATGATTTTTTGTCTGTGGGTTTCTTCTTAGTAGAATGTGGTTTCAAAAGGTGTGCACTAAATTTGTTTTGTAGGGCCAAAGTAATACTTTGTCCTTTGAAGACTTTTTGAAAAAGATATGTAGCTCTTGGAAGATGTGTGAATTTTCTGTATGAAGTTTTATTAATGATAGGGGAAAGAGTAGTTATTTGCCTGCATCTTTGTTGTCTTTTATCTTGAAGAAAGTTAAAAGCATGAAAAGCAAATAAACAAACAATATCATAGTCAAGTAGTAAATCTGTCCATTGAAACTTTCACACATGTGGAAATAGCATTCTTAAACAATGGGGTAAAAAGTTACGTAGATTTCTCCGATAACATAGAAGACTACACAGTTGACATTGAAGCAGCTACTGAGGTCTAAATACTGTAGAGAAATCAGCAATTAGAAGAAAATGTGAGAAGATCTTAGAAAAAGTTAAAAGGGAAAGCAGTAAACCAAAACCATATGGGAAAATACTTAAATCACTAAGTCAAAAAGATGTTGTCCATACAAAAGCAGACAAAGGAAATAAGATGGTCATCATGAACAAACAGAACTACATTTCCAGAATGACATATTTACTGGCAAGTGATGAATTATAGGAAATAAAATCTGATCCTTTAAATATGTGTATGACAGTTAAACAAAACAATCAAGGATACAATGATAATCCCAAAAGAAATGAAACAAAGTTTGAAACCGGACAACCCTACAGTAGCTATCATTTACAGATTACCCAAAATTCATAAAACAGGAAATAATATGTGCCCAATCATTAACAACATAAACACACCCTGCTACAAACAGTCCAAATGGATAAACAAGAAATTTAAGAAGCTACCAAAATTTGAAGGCCTCAGTATTAAAACTTCATCGGAGTTCATCAAAAACGCTATAGTCCTAGAATTTTCTCCCACTGACTGAACGGTATCTTTTGATGTATTCTCTTTGTTTCCCAGTGTGCTGAGAGACAAATTCATGGAAAACATGGAAATATGGCTTCAGTCTCTACAGGTAGAACAGAATATCATAGAGGATTATCTTCACTTACAAACATCTGCATTGAACAGTCCTTTTTTACATTCAATGACAAATTTTTCATATATAAATCAGGACTATCTATGGGCAACCCATTGTCCCCATTTCTGGCAGACCTGACAAATCATGGAAAACATGGCAATATGGCTTCAGTCCCTACAGGTAGAACAGAATATCATAGAGGAATATGTTCACTTACAAACATCTGCAGTGAACAGTCCTTTTTTACATTCAATGACAAATTTTTCATATATAAATCAGGACTATCTATGGACAACCCATTGTCCCCATTTCTGGCAGACCATTTCATGAGCTTCTTGGAAAACTATATCACAAGGCATTCCCACTAATTTTCAAAAATTAGTATAGATATGTGAATGATATTTGGGCAATAGTAAATGAGAAACAGGTTGGTTATGTGTTAAAACTACTTAATTTACAGAATCCTGCAATAAAATTTTCCATAGAAAAGGGGACAAATAATGAAATCCCTTTCTTAGGCTTGAAACTAATCAGAAGACATACAAAACTAGAATTTGGCATATGTAGGAAAGAAACATGCAGAAAATTTCATAAAATCAGATGGATATAACCCAAGACAAGACAAGCATGGTGTTATCAACAGTTTAACTTACACGCCGGTTAATGTTCCTTTAACAGCATGGAATATATCAAAAAGTACAAATATATAATTCATATTCAGGGTTGAATTGGTCAGAAAGAAAATTGATAAAATCAAAAGACAACAGAGATGCAGACAAATAACTACTCTTTCCCCGATCAGTAATCAAACTTCATATGGAAAATTTACATACCATTTCATACATAGAGCTACATAGCTTTTCCAAAAAATCTTAAATGAACACAATATTACTTTGGCTCTACAGAACAAATTTAGTGTACAACACTTTTTGAAACCATATAATAAAAGAAGAAACCAACAGACGAAGGATCAGGTGTCTATAAGATAAACTGCACAGGCTGTGATAACTTTTCATTAGAAAAGTTAAAAGGAATTTGAACATTAGGTATAAAGAGCATTCTAGGAACATCAAGAATAATGTTGTTGTTGTTGTTGTTGTTGTTATCAAATGCTAGGCTTTGACAATGCAACCATTAGCTCTCTTGCTCTCAAATATTTCTGTGTAGTCGGTCCAGCAGGTAGGACTTCACAGGTTAAAAGATGTTCTTCAGTCATTTCCTCTTCTTTGGTGCACAGAGGATAATTTGGACTTGTATAAATTCCTATTCTGTGTAAGTGTCTGGCCAAATAATCATGTTCTGTAAGTAATCTAACATTTGCTACTGCAGCTTTATGTGGGATTTCTGGAATAATTTCTGGATTTTTAATTAAAATGTTCCATTTTTTATCTTTGACTTTGTTAGAAATTGATTGGTTTTGTTTGTTTTTATATTTGCTTTTGATTAATCTTTTATGGATGTAAAGGGTAAGTTTTTACTTTTGTTCTGAATTAAATTTGTACCTTTTTTGGCAAGAAAATCAGCTGATTCATTTCCAGGAATTCCACATTGTGCAGGTATCCACTGTAATATAATTCTTTTCTGTAGTTTTTGAAGTTGTTGGATCATTTTGTGACATTCTTTAATTTGGATTGACCTCATTTTATATGAACTTATTGCACATAATACTGCTTTAGAATCACAAAGTATGACAGCATTTTTGAATTTATGTATTCTGTATAGAAGGTGTTGGAGTGAAATATGAATAGCCGTTACTTCTGCATCAAAATTTGTTGTGTGGTATCCTGCTGGTTGATAGAATGAGAATATTGCACACTTAATTCCTGCTCCTGAGTTGTTGTCCAAGTTAGATCGATCTGTGTAGATATGTAACCATTCTTCAGGTGGGTATCTATTGTTCATAGTTTCTAATGCTAGTGCTTTTAGTACAGGTTTGGAAGTTTCAGATTTTGTAACTATTTGTTCTAAATCTAATTGAATATTAATTGGTTCAAAAGTTAGTGGGTTTTCTTTGATAAAATGTTTTCTTTAGAATTAGGAAGATTCAGATCTGTTTTTAATTCCATAACAAACATCAAGAATAAGGAGGTAGACAAATCAGTGGTAGCGTACCATTTTTGGAATGATAATCACGATATAGAACAAGAACTCTACTTATTAAAAAGTGTTCTGTATCCAATTGCATTAACCTCGTGGGAAAAGATATTGATAAAGAAATATTAAGGAAAATTGTTAAATTTCGACACCACCTTTAAAGAGGAACCAAACTTCAAGTTCATCAAAATATTGTGACTTTGTGGGTTCGCGAAATGAAAAGTCCAATTGCACCACTCAAAAATGTTCTTTATTTCCACCGAATTACAATCGGAACACTTGCCGATTACACAGAATTATATAGTGCACACAATTACAACTCACCAGTTCGTCTGTCACAGGTCCACTGCACGCAGTTACGTACATGTACACAGTCCGTTCCCTCACTGGGCGCTCCTCACGCTGCTCGCCAAGAACTGAACTGAACTCTCGGTCGCATCGTCCCTCTATTTATAGGTGGCTAAATGTTCCTAGAGAATTCTTTACCATGGAGGGGAAAAATATTCTGGAGGTTTCGCGTTCTTTCAGGCGGCAGGAGGAGGGGGAAACGAAGATTCAGCCACCCCTGTGGTTTCCCCTCCCACCACTCTGTCACGCCTCCGCAGGCGGTACCGATGCCACACGCCCCCCTCCACTGACCTTCCCCTCGCGTAACCGACCGCTAGTTTGCCGATTGGGTAACACTGCACCCTCCTCAAGGCTGGTCGTCCCGAACAGCACCATCGTAGCGGGCCAGGCGATTCAGGTGTACCACCAATATCTTTCCTCGGGGCACCTTCTGGATGCGGTAGACCACGTCGTTAATCCTCTTCACCGCACGGTACGGTCCTTGCCATGGCTGCTGAAGCTTCGGGCAGCGTCCCTTCGTCCGGGTAGGGCGGTACAAAGAGAGCAGGTCACCTTGCTGGAACCCTTGGCTGTTGGCTTGCCTGTCGTATCGGGTTTTCATGCGGTCGCTCGCCTTCTGGATGTTCTGGCGAGCCATCTCGTGCATTTCGTGGAGGTGGTCCACCAGGTTCTCCACATACTCGGTCGCTGGCTGTTTCACCCCCGGAGGGCTTTCAAAAGCCAGGTCACAAGGGAGGCGTAACTCTCGGCCGAACATTAAGCTGGCTGGCGTCATCCCCGTGGTGTCGTGTGTTGACGAGCGATAGGCCAGCAAGAACAGTGACACCTTGACGTTCCAGTCTCCTTGATGGCTGGCCACGACCTTCCTCAAATGTTCCTCTAAGGTCTTGATGTACATTTCGATCATGCCATCCGACTGGGGATGTAGCGGTGTTGTGCGGGTCTTGCTAACCCCAAGTCTCTCTAGTGCCTCCTTCATCAGGTTAGACTCAAAATTGGTGCCTTGGTCACTGTGCCGCTCTAACGGTACCTCAAATCGGCAGAACACTTGCTCCACGAGGCAGTCTGTGATTGTCCTTGCCTCTTGGTTCGGGATGGAATACACCTCCGGCAACTTAGTGAAGTAGTCCACGACCAGCATCAGGTACTTGTTGCCTCGGTCGGATATTGGGAACGGTCCAGCAATGTCAACGGCGACCCGTTCGAATGGCGCTCCGATGTTGTACTGCTGCATGCGACCCCGGCTCCTAGTCTGGGGGCCGCGACACGCCGCGCACACGTGACACTGACGGCACCATCTCTCAGCGTCTGCTCGGAGCCTCAGCCAGTAGTAGCGCTGCCGTAGTTTGTCAATCGTCCGGTTCGCTCCCAGGTGTTCTCCTGAAGTACCGGCGTGCACTTCCTCCAAGTCTGCGTCCGCCAGTTGCTCCCTCCTCAGGTCTGCGCTATCCCAGCCGTCCGCAGGCACTGCCGTGACTACTCGGACTGCTGCGGCACGCTCCTTCTCTTCCACTCTTACGCAATGGCCGCACTCTTCTGGACAGGGTCTTCGGGACATAGCGTCTGCGTTACCGTGGTTCTTCCCTTTACGATGTTCCGAGGTAAGGTCGTACTCCTGCACCCTCTGGACCCAACGTGCTGTCTGGCCTTCCAGGTTCCTAAAGCTGAATAGCCAGGATAGGGCGGAATGGTCAGTCCTCAGGTGGAATGGCTGACCGTACAGGTACTTGTGGAAGTGCTCCAAGGTTTTTACTACCGCCAGTAACTCTCGTCGGGTGACGCAGTAGTGCTTCTCTGCCTTGGATAGCGTCTTGCTGTAGTAGGCTATCACCCGCTCATGGCCGTCCTGGATCTGCGATAGGACACCTCCAATGCAATGGTCGCTAGCGTCGGTGTCCACAATGAAGGCGCCACCAGGTTGTGGGAAACCCAAAATTGGAGCACTGCACAGGGTCTTCTTCAGGTGCTGGAAAGCGTCTTCGGCGTCCTCCGTCCAAACATAAGGCCAGTGTTCCTCTGACAGGAGGGAGAGGGGTTTGGCGATGTTAGAGAACCCCTTCATGAAGCGTCGGTAATAACTGCACAGCCCCAGGAAACTGCGCAACTCTTTCTTATCCTTTGGGTGAGGCCAATCTTTCACAGCCTGTGTCTTCTCCGGGTCAGTGGCCACTCCGGTTGCTGAGACTATGTGGCGCAAGTAGTTCACTTCCTTGCGGAAGAGCTGGCACTTCTTCGCGTTCAGCTTCAAGTTGGTCGCCTGCAATCTCTCTAGCACCTTACTCAGATTCTCGAGATGGTCTGCAAAAGTCTTACCGACGATGATGATGTCGTCCAGATATAGCAGGCAGGCGTCGTAAGTCAGTCCTCTCATCACTGAATCCATGAGGTAGCTGGTGCGTTGCAGAGGCCAAAGGGCATAACTGTGAACTGCCAGAGCCCTTGGCCTGTTGAGAATGCGGTCTTCTCCTTGTCTCTCGGATCTAGAGCTACCTGCCAGCAGCCCGACTTCAGGTCCAGGGTCGAGAACCACTGCGCACCAGCTGGCGTGTCCAGGGTGTCGTCAATCCGGGATAAGGGGAAGCAGTCCTTCCGGGTGACAGCGTTCAGCTTCCTGTAGTCTACGCAGAAGCGTAGCTTGCCGTTCTTATTCGTCACCAACACTACAGGGGAACACCAAGGGCTGTCCGACTCTTCATTCACTCCCCTGGATCTCATGTCCTACAGAATGTTCCGTACTGCAGCTTATTTTGCCAGCGGAACGCGTCTAGGTGGTTGCCGAATAGGCCGGGCGTCCCCGGTGTCGATGCGGTGAAGCACTTTGTCCGTGCGGTCGTAGTCACTAACACCTTGGCTGAAGACGCGCTGATACCGTCTCAGCAGTTGCCGAACTTTCTCCAGCTGTTCTGCGGTCAGGTTGTCGGCCGTCCTCTACAGTAAGCCTTCTAGCCGGGGCCCCCGGTATTGCGTCGGCACCGGCTCCGGTGTTTTGTCGAGTGCTGTTACGCTCACCACGGGTTCGCACGTTCCCAACTCCGTCCCGGCCAGGACGTCGCGATCAGTGTCCGTTGGATTTAGCAGTCTCATTGGCACCTCCTCTCAGCAAGGCAGCAATGCCCTCTCTACACACAGTACGTGTACAGGCGTCTTCTGGTCCAGCATCATGTTCCTGGTTCTCTGGCCTTCCAGTCGCGCCGTCACCACCCCCTTGCTCCTCGCGGTAACAACCACGACTTCGTTCAAGACGACCCTGCAGATTCCAAGGCACTCTTCGGGTTGTCGGAGTATAACCTCTTCTCCGTTAAGCCGCAGGACCTTCCTGCCGACGTCGACAGTCGCCTCGTGGCTCCTGAGAGCATCCAGTCCCAGAATCACCTCCTCAACCACCTTCGCGACGAACACCCAAAGACGTACGACACTCCTTTCCAAGGTCAACTTCAACAGGGCCTCCTTCTCCACAGCCAAGGTGTCGCCCGATGCCGTCACAAGCTGGTATGGTCGGCTCGGCTTCCTCGTCAGCAAACCCTTCGCCACGTCAGGTCTGATGATGGTCACGGCCACCCCGGTGTGCACCAGCACGCGGCACGGCTTTCCTCTTACCCAACCGTCCGCGATGAGGCTGTCATCCATACGCCGGCTGACGGCGCGTAGTGTCACTCGAGGGGATGGGGGTGATGGCGCCGACTTGCCCCTCTCCACGACGGCCCTTACTCGTTTTCCGGCTGCTCTTCCTGGTATGAGCAGTCTCTCTGTAGGTGTCCGGGCTGTCCACACCCCCAACACAGGCCACTAGATGTTCGCCGGCGTTCCTCAGCTGGTCTTCTGTCTCCGGCGTAGCGGACACTCCTCGTTCTCGACGTCGGGATAGATGTTACCTTGGCCGCCTCCATCTTTAATGCCGCTGTCAGCGCCTCGTGGATGGTTTTATACTCGCCGGGCATTAGGCGCTGACGAATCTCCGTGTCCCGTACCCCGTTGACAAAGTTGTAGGCGGCTTCCCGGGATACAAACTCCAGTGGCAGGTCAACCAAGGCCTTGCTAGCCAGCTGATCAATCGCTATGGCCAACTCCTGCAGCGTCTCCCCCGGCTGCTGTGACCTTGCCTTTAGCTGGCTGCGGTATGCTGCGGCTAAGCGGTGGTTCCCGAAACGATTCTCCAGGGCCTCCCAGATGTCCTTGGGCGCCGCCGTTGTCTGCACCGCGTTTAGGACTTCCGCGGCTCGTCCCTGGAGGCTGGCTATTAACTGTGTGGCCTCCTCCTCCAGTGACCATCTGTTGTGCTTGGCCACTGTGTCGAACTGGCGGCGCAAGATTTCAAACGTTGACGCGCCGTCATATTTCGGAGGTTTGACGCGCGCCGATGTTGTGTCGCGTCTCGGCGCGTCGGCCTTCAAATCCTTCAACCTCCTTCCGACGACGTCCTCCACTATGGCGCTCAGGGACTTGACGCTTCTGTCGGCTTTTCTTTCCAGCTCATTAACGCGGCCCGCCAGGTCTTCGACGCGCTCGCCTAACTCTGTGACGTCCTCTTTTACGCCGGCCAACTGTTCTTCAAATTTGGCGGCGAGAGCCTCGTTCGCCACCTTCATTTCCTTGGTCAGTTCGGCCATCTTTGCGGTCATTGTCGTGGCGAAGTTGTTATTTGCCGCTTCTGATTTTGTTGTTAACTCGTTCATCTTCGCGGCCAAGTTGTTATTTGCCGTCTCCAACTTCTTTTCCATTTTCTCGGTGATGTTGTCATTTGCCGTCTTCATTTCCGATGTCAGTTCGGCCTTCATTTCCATCATCTTCTCCAGAATCTTTTCCAATGCCGCGTCCATGGTTGTAATGTTCGGTGATGTTGTCATCCCACTCCTGACACCAGAGTGACTTTGTGGGTTCGTGACATGAAAATTCCAATTGCAACATTAAAAAATGTTCTTTATTTCCACCGACTTACAGTTAAACTCTTGCCAATTACACAGAATTACGTAATGCACACAATTACGATTCACCAGTTCGTCCGTTTCAATTTCACTTGCACTCGTAATTACGTACAATCCTCCGATGCACTCACGCAGTCTTCTCGTCGTACACTAGCACGTCAAGCACTGACTGACTGGATTCACTCACTGCAGCCCTTTTTATAGGAATATCACAGTCTTCTAGAAGTCTCTGGTTTCCGTGAATCCACACGAAAGTTCCAGATGGCAGTGGGAGTGGGAAAAGAGGCGGCCAAAGACAAATGACATTTCCCTAATCATTCCCCTCAGTTAGTGACAGAGACTAATGAGGTGGGCGTGGTGCAACCTCCGATCCCTTACTCAGCTGTCGTTTGTTGTGCTTCCCGATATTTGGGTGACAATATTATTATTATTATTATTATTATTATTATTATTATTATTATTATTATTATTATTATTATTATTATTATTATTATTATTATTATTATTATTATTATTATTATTATTATTATTATTATTATTATTATTATTATTATTATTATTATTATTATTATTATTATTATTATTATTATTATTATTATTATTATTATTATTATTATTATTATTATTATTATTATTATTATTATTATTATTATTATTATTATTATTATTATTATTATTATTATTATTCAATGCACAATTTTCACCTCTCCGTATCTTTTTCAAAAAAATCCATTCTTAAAATTCAAATTCACACAATGTAACAAAAATAGCAGCAGCATTAAAAACGAATGATTTTAAACTGTATGTGATAGCATTATCTTTTATTATGTAACCACAGAAGTATTATGTCATCCTGTCACTAAATTGCTTGTTAAAGAGGAAAAGGCCTCAAACTAAAGGTTGTCCTTTTCCTAGAAGAAAAACCAATAAATTTCCATACCCATGGGTGGAAATCAACCCATTCTCATATCAGATTGCTTATTGCAAGGTATACACATTACCAATGCTACCACCACCACTCCAGATGCACTACCCTCCAATACAGGTATAATAGAATATTAAGCAAGGATAACAGTGCTCATTCATAACAATTGGTCATTTATGTATCATATTTTGACAAATAAATGATATGTGGCACAAACAATTACACAGTCCTTGAATATGGCACAGCTGGAATAAACATAAGGGGTTTTCTGGCATTGAAATTTATTATAATTGAGCTATTATTATATTTTTCTGTTTATAATTTACATCCTTTAACTTTTTAAGTCATATCGGATGATGAATGGAATGGGTGAAATGATGCTCAAATGGGCCCATGGTCCATGGAGCTTAGAGTTACCCGACATTTGTCCTTTTTGGATAAGGGAAAATCCCGGAAAAGACGTTATCCAGGTAACTCACCCTGACCAAGATTCGAACTCGGGACCTCTTGAACTTGAGGCAGACATGTTACCATCTATGCTACCAAGGCGAGCAATTATATTTTATACATTGTTATTGTATATCATACACAAACTACACTTTTAGATGTCATATGTAGGAATTAAGAATTTATATTACACATTTTACTTTTATTTAAGCACACAATATTGTCACATTGATGGTTGTGCCTGTCCCTAGAAATTAAGTGTTATTCAAACAATGGCACCAGCTTTGTTGTTTGCTGGCAGGAGAAGCAAAAAGTACAATGTTCAAGGACAGCCACTAGCTGATGTGACAAATTTGGAATTGCAAGCTGCATTTTCACTGCACAAAATCCTATAGACAGTTCCAGTTCAGCAAAACAAGGACATTCCACTATCAGAACATTCTCCTGTGGCAGACTATAAAAGCCGGTCTGAAGTATAGTGATTCAAATGAGTTGGGTTGACTAGTGCTTCAGTTTTTATACTCAGTGTCAGTGAGCAGGCAAAGTAAGGGGTAAGCTAGTGTGTACATCAGAGAAATTACTAGCAGCACAAATTGGTGCATGCAACAGAAACATGTAAGAGATGTTTAATCTGTGCATTTTATAAAACAAGAAGGTGATGTACAATAGTATTGGGCTAATTACTTAAGTGAGGAATAAAGGAGTTGAAGTTTATAAGCCTGTATGTTAGCATTATATTATATTGAAGAGCTTTATATTTTTATTTTTAGTTTTAAATATGAAGATTCTATTTATAGGCCTGTTAGTATTTATTGAATAGCTTTGTAATACCATTTTTTTATTGTAATTCAATGCTCATAAATGCCATGTTCTATGTCACTGTGCAAAAGTACATTTTTGATTTATAAAGGATGAATAAACTGAAACTGAAATAAAAGTGAACTTTCGCTGTGTTGTATTTGTCACACTATATTCAGATAGTTTATTAGGATGGCAAGTGTTCAAACAAATGTATACATTAGCATGAGGTAATAAATAAGAATGTAATTTCTTAAAATTAACAGAAGTATTTAATCTGTGTGCGGTGCAGTTTTCATGGTGAGTAATTTTTAAACACCAGACCAGCAACCTTATGGAAAGAAAAATTACTAAACTTGCACAATGGAACATGATTTGCCGTTTGAATACCAGAAGTTAGAAAACTTTTGGTTAGGTATTCTAGCAAGAGTTATTAATATTGGATATGCGTTCTTGAGTGGATTTGCTATTACTAAACAATCTACTTGGAAGTAAACAGAGATAACATATTCATTGCAGCAAACTTTTATGATTTGAATAATCACACATTAGTTTTGTGTACTGCTTTAGTTACTGTTTAGTATATTCATTACATTTTTTTGAAACTTCTAGCTTTATATGCCTTATTGTTCACCTTTACTGCACTTTTTATCGCTTTGTAATGATTATTTGGTGCATTCAAAATATTCACGGTTATTATTCAGTAAATTTATTACATTTCCTTGCTGCTTCTACGTTATAATGTATTACTATTCATGAGTATTATATTTCTATAATATTCACAGTTATTATTTACTTGCATTGCATTTCATTATTGTTTGATTCCTACCAATGTTGTGTAAAATGTTTGATTTTCACGTACTTTTACAATGTAAAATGTTTCATATGTGGCCGCGCTGTGGCTCTGTGGTTAGACCACTTAGCTCTCACCAAGGTGGCCCGGGTTCGATCTCAGGCGACTGCAAAGTGAGATTTGTGGTGCACAGCACGGCGCTGGGGCGGGTTTTCTCCGGGATCTCCGGTTTCCCCCGCCATCTCATTCCACTGGTGCTCCGTCTTCATCTCATGTATCCTCAGTGTCATCGCCTGCCGTGCCGTATGTAGTAAAAGCAGGCATTAAACACTACACATTTCATTTCATGTTTCATACATATCAAATGCTTAAATGTTTCCTATTAAGGCAGTATTTTTTTCTGCTGTGCAGTTAGTAACTATTGGGAAACAAGTATGCAACCATCTGACAGCTACATTCAGCAATCTTTGGATAGGTAGAGGTGAACCCACTGCCTGGCCACCACACTCTCGTGATTTGACGCCAATGGATTTCATTTTGTGGGGCCACATGAAGGCAATGGTTTATGAAACAGCTGTTGACACAGAGGAAATCCTTGTAGCATGAATTGCCAGCACAGCAGCTGAAATCAGGAAAACCCTGACATTTTTGGAAGGGTAAGACAAGATATGGCACAGTGATGCACTTCTTATCAGGAAGTCAATGAACATGAATTCTAGCACTTGTTGATGTGATAAGACAACCAATTGGATAAATTGTCTGTTTTTTTAACAGTTGGGTGAGTTTTTGAGCTTTCGTTTTCTTTTTATGTTTAATTTCTTCTTGCCTGCACAATAAACACACAAATGTAAGTAAAACTGAATGGCTTATTGTTTGCAGAAGCCTACTTACATCCACTCCTTCCAGTAATATCCTTCTTGTATTGAAACAAAGTGCTGCAGCCCATAGGTTCCTTAACCAAACATGCTTAAAAGCAGGGTATCCATCTGCTCCCAAAGTTTGAACATCCTCTATACAAATATGCTTGTGGAAACGTAGAGTCAGATTGAAAAATTCAATGCCACAGCCGGGATTTGAACCACGATTTGCAGCTATCTTTCCATATAAATATATTTTCCAAAAGAGTATGTTCTGTTTTTCTCAAAATACAGTTTTGTATTTTCATATTTCTATTTATACTGTGTTGATTTCATCAACCCAAAAAATATTTAAGCTGCATATGCTATTTTTGGCCCTGAAGAGTAGTTACTCCATTGAAAACATATTACATTTTAAATTAAAAGTGATGTTCCACAGGAGAACAAATCAAGAATGTGCTAAATAAACTGCAATGACTATGAGAAAATCTTTATCAGGAAGACTAAGAGAAACATTAATACAAAAATACGAGGACACACAAGTAACAAAGCAGAATAGGAAGACAAATCTGCAGTAGCTAATCATTTTTAAGGAAACCAACAAAATATTGAAGTTTTAGAGTACTTAAACAATAAATCATCTTTCTAATTTTAAAATATTGGCTGGCAACCTACCACCACAAGGAACTAAGTCAACCACCACAACTGATTGATACAGGCTGTTGAATTGTAGCTGAGGATGGAAGAGAAGGCTCATTAAACATGCTTTCCCTAAGAACAAACAAATAAGGAATGTAATGTTAAAAACTGACTCAATTTCAAATATCAATAATGCCCTATCACCAGCTATTGTCTCCTTTGTTCAACTTAGTTATAAGAATGAAACTGCAGTGAAATGAAGTAAAAACTTGCAAGAGAAAAAATTATGGTAGTGGCACCTCTTATAAAAAGATAAAATATTCCAGAAATATTGAATGTTGTTGTTAACGATGAAGATGATGATGATGATTGTTAAAAATAAAGTAATTTTGTTACTTACTAGCGGCAGCACTGTTAAGTGATAAGTGTGTTGATTACTGATGATAGTTTCTCGGGCTAACAGCCAGGTCAGATTAGGGTAACTACCCAAGCTGTTAGTGTGTTAGTCCAGATAACGTATATTTATATTAAGTGTAATGAAGGAGGAAGTGTATGTTAAAGATGTATAAGAATAAAGTATATATATTAAACTACATGTGTAAATGAGAGTGATCAGCAGAACTCAATTGTATCCCTGATCCATGGACTTAAACCTCTGACATATATTAACATTAAATGATAAAAATTCAAATAATATAATGATTCAAATGATAAAATTTAAAATTTTACTAAAGGTCAAATTCATTCCTTGAGTGTTCTGGCATGTATGAAAAGTCAGGCATCCTAGTGTTATATCTTCCATTTCTAAAATAACCTTCAACAGACTATGCATCAATTAAGTATCAAGAAAGAACTTTCAATATATTTGAAGTTTCAAAAGTATGTTGTAATAGAAATAAATATCAGAAAAGGGCATTTTGAACTTAAATTTTTTATATAAAATGAGGTCAATCCAAATTAAAGAATGTCACAAAATGATCCAAGAACTTCAACAAAACTACAGAAAAGAATTATATTACAGTGGATACCTGCACATTGTGGAATTGCTGGAAATGAATCACTGATTTTCTTGTCAAAAAGGGTGCAAATTTAATTCAGAACAAAAGTAAAAACTTACCCTTTACATCCATAAGAAGATTAATTAAAAACAAATATAAAAACAAACAATACCAATCAATATCTAACAAAGCCAAAGATAAAAAATGGAACATTTTAATTAAAAATCCAGAAATTATTCCAGAAATCCCACGTAAAGCTGCAGTAGCAAATTTTAGATTACTTACGGAACATGATTATTTGGCCAAACACTTACACAGAATAGGAATTTATACAAGTCCAAATTGTTCTATATTCATAAATCTAAGCTTCTATAAATAGCATTAATTCTAATGTTAAAAATAGATTACCCCCAAATCAAGTGAATTTTATTTCCCATTTAGTTTGGTAGTTTGCATCGCCCAAGCTTAGCAGGAGGTGTTTGGCTACGTTTATCACATGGGAGTTTTTCCTTTATCTACTACACAAAGTAATTTGAGGTTGGATTGTATTACACTCAATAATTCAAAGGAGAGGCATTATAGGAAACATGATTTGAAATTCCCTTACTCCAAAAGAGATATTTTTTAAGAAAAGGCTATATTAGATTCACATTATTTTCTCTACATTTATTGTTTATTATTATTATTGTTATTGTTATTGTTATTGTTATTATTATTATTATTATTATTATTATTATTATTATTATTATTATTATTATTATTATTATTATTATTATTATTATTATTATTATTATTATTATTATTATTATTATTATTATTATTATTATTATTATTATTATTATTATTATTATTATTATTATTATTATTATTATTATTATTATTATTATTATTATTATTATTATTATTATTATTATTATTATTATTATTATTATTATTATTATTATTATTATTATTATTATTATTATTATTATTATTATTATTATTATTATTATTATTATTATTATTATTATTATTATTATTACTATTATTATTACTATTACTATTACTATTACTATTACTATTACTATTACTATTACTATTACTATTACTATTACTATTATTATTATTACTATTATTATTACTATTACTATTACTATTACTATTACTATTACTATTACTATTACTATTACTATTACTATTACTATTACTATTACTATTACTATTACTATTACTATTACTATTACTATTACTATTACTATTACTATTACTATTACTATTACTATTACTATTACTATTACTATTACTATTACTATTACTATTACTATTACTATTACTATTACTATTACTATTACTATTACTATTACTATTATTATTATTATTATTATTATTATTATTATTATTATTATTATTATTATTATTATTATTATTATTATTATTATTATTATTATTATTATTATTATTATTATTATTATTATTATTATTATTATTATTATTATTATTATTATTATTATTATTATTATTATTATTATTATTATTATTATTATTATTATTATTATTATTATTATTATTATTATTATTATTATTATTATTATTATTATTATTGCTGCTGCTGCTGCTGCTTCTTCTGTGAGACGTTTGCAAGGCACATTTTTCACATCTACTAACTTTATGCAGTCTTACCAGTAGCTTCAGCATTCTCTTGTTTTACAGATGTAACTGGGATAAATTTCCTTTTCTGCTTGATAGATCAGCTCCTCAACCTAGGTAACCAAGAAAAGTACTGCTGAGCACTTTTCTTGAAGTACTGCATGTCGAAAGCACTGCAAATTTGCCATCAAAGCACTGATGATAATTTTCCTAAAACATAAAATCAGTACCATTATTACTGAGCGGTTGTTGCCAAGCACAATATGAGTCATACTAAAGTCAAAAGAAAGACTTTCTTAAAATTAAAATTAAAACAATATAACAAAAATAGCTACAAGTTCATAATCTACACATGTAATCTCCTTATCTTCTATCAGTGACCACAAGCAGTATCAAGTACTATAAATAAATTCATGTTAAAGAGTTACTGAAATTACCTCAAAGTTCAGCATTTCTGTGGAGATGTCTACACAATTAGGTCAAGGATGGGACAGCCTCGTACTAGTCATCTTGGTACTGCTTCTATAACATGCAACAAGAAAGGATGCATATACTTATTACACTAGTTAACAAATTTTAACTTTTTTTCTGCATCTGGTTTGTAAGTGGGTGGATTTACCTAATTTTGGGGTGCTAAATATACTGGTAAAATCAGTTTCTCTCTATGATGCCACGTTTCCTACATACACAGTAGAATAAAGAATGGTAATAGCAAAAATTGACAAATTAAGTCAAAAATACACATTTAGAAAGTTTGAAATCAATACTATTTGATATGTATATATGGGCATGATGCCAATAAAAGGTAAAAATTAGTTCAGAAGATATTTTCACCTTTAATTGTCTTTGGTTTTTGAAAAATGTGACAGTGCAGATCTTCTTTCGTCCGCCATTTCATCACTCTCCCTAACAAGTCCCCAGTAGTAAGTCACCCATCATAAAAGGGTTCCAATTGCCTTGGTAATGGTGTTTCACGATAAGAATATCTTATGAAAGCATTAATTTCGGAAACTTTTCTTTTAAGTGATTGAAGGCCTTACTTTCTTTATCTAGAGCTTTTACGAAGTTCTTGATAAGGCCCAACTTGATATGAATGGGAGGCAAAACGATTTTATTGGGCTCAACCAATGAGGTATTGTTCATATTTACGTTTTCAGGAACATATGAACATAAAAACAGCAGAACATAAAAAAGCGAAATCCTGAATATGAAAAATAAAGATCTTTAAAAACTCAAAAATGGTACATGCTAGAACATTTTTAAAGGTATATTCAGATTCTACACATCAAAATACATACTAGTTGATGTATCATATCCCAGATGCAAAATGGCTGTTGACTAGTGTTATAGAAGAAAGGCATGTCACTGTGAATGAAATTGCTTGACTGGAACATAGTGCAGTACAGCAAATGATTGAAACTCGCGTGATCATAACGTTTGTGGGAGCCTAAGTTTATTGCTCAAGGAACCCCAATTTCAGAGAATAACTTTCCAGGGAATAACTATAACTTTTCAGGGAATTCAAAACAAAAGTGAAGATTTCTGATGTGTACTTTAGAGGTGATGCAAGCTGATTCCAACACCAAAACCTAAAACAAAATACATATTATGGAATAGCACCACTTGGAACGCAGTTCTATTGTAAGGGTATTTACAGAAATATATAATACATCTGTCCAAAGAAATGGAGACTATGTTAAAAAGTGACACAAAATGTTCTCTAACAAATAAACATTAAGATTTTAAAAATATGTTGAAGATCATACAAGTCAAACTTTGTGCATAAATATCAGCTTTAATGTAAATATTATTTACCTGAAAGCAAAAAGCATTGTGTATATCAGTAAACAGTCTTAGAGAGCACTTAAATATTTAAATTCCAGACAAAATAATTAGCTTCAAAGTAAAGATCTTAATTTTCATGGAAGAAAATAAGACAGATTTCTGTACTAAATGGTTGCAAATGAATGCTTTCCTCTATTCCCTATCAGATTATGCATAGCACGGATACAGAAGTATTAACTCATAACTGCAGTAGCACTACCCCCAAATTCAGGCTAACTAATACTGCAATACCAACTAGACAGCTGTCAACATTGTAATAGCAAAGCACTCGAATGAATCAATCATGAATTTTTTAATGACACTTGTGAACTCAATAATTCATTTCAGCCCATATTTTTAGGTTATATTTATTTTTATTTTTGTGCAAATATAGGTTCATTAGCAACTACACGAGGCATACATATATTTCATATCTATGCACAATTGATGTTTATGAGTGACTGTTTATATAAGGTTAGGTTTGCTTCATGGAAGGTTAGATTAGGATTAGCTTTCCTCTTTTACAAACTTCGGTTAATTAGCTAGCACTGTTTACATACATCAAAGCTTGTGAGTGAAAAGAACATTTACTCCTAACAGTGCAGAAATGATTTGCATAATTCAGAAGCCTAAGCTTATGTAAAAAGTCACAGTCAGTCACAAATTTTGATTATGAAACCAAAACATCCCTAATCTTGTAAAATTCGCTTCTTATTTAGGTTGGTAGTTCCCATTGTCCATTCACAGTAGCAGGAATTTAGCTATGTTTGTTTTCACATGCTATTTGTTCCTTTGTCCACTATGTATAGTAATTAAGAGGAGTATTGCATGCCACGCAATAATAACTAAGAACTTATAGCAAATATATGGTTTGAGACCTCAGAATCCATAAGAAGTATTTTTAAAGGTATCTGGAGTATAACATTCACATTATATTCTCTGTATATTATTTGTTTTGTACTTTACATTATTTAAAATAAATGTTCACAAAAATCCATTTCATCTAAGGAATATTTAAAATGCAAGATATTTTGGGCTGCCACATTATTTAAAAAACCTTTATGCAACATAATAAAAACAAAAGAATAATGACTTAGTACTTAAAAATATATATGATTAATAAATTAAAATGTTCAAACCAGCAGCACTGAATGAATATCTTGGTAATTATTTTCACTAGCAAAAATTGATTTGACATAAATTGCATGTTTTAAAGAGAGCTATATGTTTTGTGCAGCACGTTTCTGTCTAGCTGTCATGCTTTACTAATTACAAAACTTCATTTATTTTGAGCAGTAATTTTTGCACAAAATCCAAACTATCCAGTTTCTCAGGGATATAAGAATATTATTCTATCTTTAATCAAAAGCTTAGAGCCACTTTTGAGAAAATCAAATGGTACATTTAAGAATAATTAAGTTTATAAGCTGTTTCTTGAAAATATTTGTGTCACTTGGCTGAAGACCCTCAAATTACATATGAAGTTTGGTATGTATGCAAATGGGAAATGAAATATGTAATGTTTAACACCCACTTTTACTACATACAGCACTGCAGGCAGTGACACTGATTATACATGGATGAAGATGAAGCACCGGTGGAACGAGATCAGAGGAATCTCGAGTACCCAGAGAAAACTTGTCTCAGCATTGGAATACTAAGTATAAATCTCACTTTGTGATAGCCTGTGATCAAACCTGGGCTGCCTTAGTAAGAGTCGAGCAATCTAACCATTCAGCCAAGGCAGCTTGTTGTGTTTTGATTATACTGCCTCTCATGCTCATACACATGCATATACACACAGACCCTTTTGAAAACGTTATTTTTATACGCGAGGGACCTCAAGACATGAATTTCAGGTAAAATCTCAATATTGAATATTTGCATAGTATGCTGTAAATCTTCTACCAACTTCAATCAGGTATAGAGAAAGTGAAAGGAATGTATGTATATGCTTTAGTGTTCCTATGGACTGAAAAGCAAAATTGTAAACTTCAATGTAAAAGAGGCAAAATTATATAATAAATATGAACTGTAAATTATTTTTTGTATTTGTATATGAAAGAAATTATTGTTATTTTCCATTTCTTCTGTTTATAGTTAGTAAGTGGTAGATCTACAGTTTTTCAAATTTGCATGAAAAGCTTTTCATGTAAAATGAGAATTTCCAGTTACTGTTGCCTTACTTTTTTTAATTAATGAAAAGCTGCAAAGGAAACCCTGTTGAAATACCTTATGAAAATTGAGTTAATTCTGTTGGAAAACCATTACACTTATGAAACCTAGAACATAATAGTACATTAATCTGGGATAATAGGTATGCATTCCTAACAATGTGACATTATAATGTATAGTACTTTGGCAAATAAGTAATATATAAGATAAACAATTGGACAGCCCTTGAGTATGGGCACAGCTAAAATAAACCTAAAGTGTGTACTAGCATATAAATTTATAATAACATGCTTATTATTACAGTTTACATTTGCTTTATAACATACACAAATTTCTATACAGGATTCTGTAAGAAGTTATATACAGAAATTAAATATTAAGATTAGTTAGATATAATTTGATAAAATTCACAAAATTATGTAATCTTGCTGCAGATTTGCACTTGTCATATTGGGCACCTTGGAACATCAGGCAGACAACCTTTTGGAAGGGAAGATTGCTAAGATTGCACAAGTGAACATATTTTGAGCTTTCGAATACCAAAAGTTTTACACTATTTCTATTTACATATTGTGGTATAAGTTATTTAATTTTGGGTATGTGTTCTTGTGATCTAATTTTTCTTCTTTCTTTTTCTATTTTTAAATGAACTTGTTCTAAAGCAAGTCATTCAGTCATTTCAGAAAATGATCAAAATGGGTGAAATGTTGCTCAAGTGAGTACACAGTCTATAGAATTTAGAATTTATAGTTGCATGACATTCATTTTTCTGGATTAGGGAGAACCTTGGAAAACATCTTATCCAGATAATCCACCCTTAATGAAATTTGATCTTCAAACCTCTTGAATATGACAGACATGCTACCATCATGCTATAAAGGTCCACACATGAAGTAAACGTAGGCAACTTATCCATAATTGCATACTTTATCTTTTAACAATGACACATTAGTTTTGTTGCTTTTTAGTTTACTTATTTGAATTCCATGCTACTTCCAGTTTTATGTATATTATTATTTACCTTAATTATTCTTTTTACTGCTTTGCAATTACTTGGTGCATTCATTACCTTCACAGTTATTATATAGCAAATATAGTACAGTTCCTTACCAATTCTAGGTAAACATGTAATACTATTCACCAGTTTCACCATTTTGCCAAGATGGTCGTCTCCCGAAAATTGGCTCTATGGTCGTTATCAAAACAATGCTCTGCCAGCCCAGACTTCTCAGGTTGCATTAAACGAATGCTCCGTTCATGTTCGATTATTCTAATAGCGATGGTCCTTCCGGTTTCTCCTATATATATTCCCTGTGAATGTGGGACACCAATGCGACAGTTACTGGGAGCGGAGAATTAAGGAGGCTTTGGCAATTTCCTCTGAAAGGAGCACACTTAATCGTGATGCTGGATTTCAGTTCAGCTCCTCTTGGAAACCGGCCTTAAAAATGGAAATCCATCGAATTAAGAAGCAAAGATCATTACAGCTTGATGATCAAGTTAAGTAGTTACGTTTCTTTGACACAATTTTCTATACTCATGCCATTTAATTTACAGAAAACAGTCTTTTGTTCAGTAATGCGAATTTTGATAGTGTTTTGTCTTTGTTTATAGTTGTGTTATATCCAGTATTTCATTTGTGGTTATAACATTTTATAAATATGCTGATGATGGGAGAGATGTACACTCCCAAAACGTTGATATCTAATCATCTTTCCACCTGGCTGGCTGCCCGAGAAGAAAGTGAGCATATTCGTCGCCAGGAAAGCTTCAGGTCTTATTTTAGCTGCATATTAGTTTTGTAGAATAGAGAAACTTTATAAAGATAAATGCCAGAGGCAGGTAAAATACCGTTTTGTATGGAAACTTGACAAAGGGACTCCCTGGGATGCAAACTAAGAATTACGCTGAATAATATTTCCTGACATCTAAAAGCTTTTTGAATATTGGTAGCATGACCCCAGATTAAAATATAAAACATTAAGGACCGATCCAGGGTAAGATAAACTGTCAGAAATGCCTCTATAGTTATAGTTCCTCAACTTGTGTAGTATATAATAAAATTTACTAAGTTTAGAGCAAACATCATTTGACTGAAGGTACCAATCAAGTTTTACATCCAAGGAAATCCTAAGGAAACAACATCAGTGAACATCTTCTAAAATATATTATCACAATTAAAAGAAAACATTTTAAAGTGGTCAAATGGCATAGTTCTTTTTAACATTAAAAGTTAAGTTAATTGCTGTACACCATGGTTTAAATGTTTTACAGCATCTAATACTCTTTCATATAAATATTTTCACAACTGATGATGCAGCAAAATAAACATCAGCATACATTGTGCTGCATTCCAGAGCAGTTTTAAACTTCAAATCATTGACATACAAATTAATAAGCAGAAGTTCCTAAACAGACCCTTGCAGAACCAGTCTTTTGAACATTTGGTATTATAAATTTTGATCAATCTTTGCCTGTTTTTTTTTTATAAAAGACAAAATAAGACTAATTATTGTCCCACTAAAGCCTAGATTACTTAATTTTTTTTCAAAAATATATAGTTAATGCAGTCAAATGCAACAGATATCTCAAAGAACAGACCCACTACAAATTGATTATTACAACACAATGGTATACATACCAGCACTCTCAGTTGACTTGTTTTCCTTGAACCCAAAATTACAATTTGATAGCAAGTTGTATTTTATTAAAAATTTCGAAAACTTTTGAAATAAAGGACAGCAAGAAGATGGCTCTATAATTAGCTTACTTTTGTTAAAACTTGTCTTTGAGCTCCACTAAGATAGTCTGAAATGACAAGTATATTTGCATTCTTCTTACTCTGTATTTTTTTAAGAAAATGTATCTATTAAATAGCAACAATCCAAATGTTCTATTACAAATGCTTTGACCTTTTACTGTATATTCATAACATATAGCGCAGACAAAATTTCAATGAGCAAAGTCAAAACATCGTTAAGACATTTATTTCTTTATTAATTTTTTTGTAGATAATGCTATATGTTCCTTGGTCCCTCTGTTCACGGTATCACTTCCAAATTTTAATTAAGGTCTTAATGTACAAACAAATATAAGGAACTGCCATATAGATGTTTCTTAAATTTAATTTGTTACGAAAAAAAAAATTGCTTATATGCACGCCATTGGAGTTTTCAACCATTTCAATATGAATTATCAAAATTAATTTCAGGCTAAATATGTTATATATATTTTACTACTGCACAATAATTTTTAATGCCATGATGCTTTAAATTATGCTGAAAATTTCAAGTATATGAGTTGTAAACTGTGATTCAAGGAGCATTTTAGAATATGCTAAATAAAGGAGTTAAAGAAATTGGAGCTAAAGGTCAACGTTGTGCTATACCTAAATGGTAAAGGCCCAAATACATAGTTATTTTTTAGATTAAAATTGCTTATTTAAGAAAAACAATTGTGCAGAATTAAAGTACAGATTATAAGTGCACTAAAAATACAAAATTCTAAAATATTTTCTTATGTTTTGTTTAATTTTATGCAGAGTGGTTTATATAGAACTGATGTATTTCTTTCATTAATTGTTTCAAAATGAATTATGCTAGTGACTACTTATTATACCTAAAATGTAGAGGAATTTTGGGAGATTATTTACTTCTATAGCAAATGTTGAAAATGTCCTCCATCCTGCATAAGGCAAACTCAACACGTCGTTCCATGTTACTGGCCACTCATTGGAGGATTCTGTTGTCAATAACTTGAATCTCCTGTGGAATGTTGTGCTTAAGCTCATCCAATGTCTGGGGATGTGTGGCGTAAACCCTGTCTTTTAAGTAATCTCACAGAAAAAAGTCCAGCAATTAAGTTAATTGGGAGTCGATTAATAACACAAAACAACACTGTTATTAATCAACTTGTGTTATTAATCGACTCCCAATTAACTTAATTTATACAACAACACTGTTTTCAACACTTCCATGAAAGGATTTAAGTCCAGCAATGTCAAATCCAGAGATCTCGGTGGCCACAGGTTCCTGGAAATTATGCGTTCATCAAAGAAACTTGTAATTAGTTCCATGGATTCATTTGATGTATGGCATGTAGTGCCATCTTGCTGAAAATATCCTTCACTCAGCTCTATATCATCCAGTTGCTCAACAAACTCCATGAAAATCAGTTGGTACCCTGCAGTGTTCACAGTCTGGTTAAAAAAAAATTGGCTCCACTATTCTCTGTGTGGATATTGCACACAAACTCTGATTTTAACCGGGTGCATAGGTGCTTCATGGATGACATGTGGATTTTTGATGGCCCAATGGCGTGAGTTCTATGAATTCACATAACCAGATAAATGGAACCATGCTTCATCAGTGAACCATATGATGGACAACATGGCAGGATTTTGCACAGCGAACGTCTGAAACCGACAATAATTCAATCTTTTATCCTTATGTGGTTCCTGTAACTGATGCACAACCATAATCCTATGGCTTTAGGCCTGCATTTTTGGCACCTCTCTGACACATTCAGTAGGTGTACCCTGTCTCCTGTGACAAACGTCTTAATGATAGTTTGGATGTCTGCTCCAGTCATGCTCTTATATCAACAACAACTGTGAGAAGCCTAGATGAATGATGTTGCCTTTTTCACTCACCAGAGATCCAGTAGTTTTCAATTTGTTTACCAGTCTCAGTATTATGTTTCTTTTGGGAGGATTGTGAATACCAAATTCTCTCTGCTATGGCCTTTGAGTAGCTGTAATTGAATTTGCAGTCCAGTATTGCTTCACAAGGAAGAGTCGTTGATTTAATGTGTACTGCATTTTCATGTTGACTAGAACAAAATGTCGAAAACAGTTGCCAACAATAGCAATTAGGAATAAAGCATAAACATCTGCACATCTAGTGACAAGGAATCAAAACTCCAGCATATTCTGCTTAATTTGGTGCTAAAATTGGACCATTGAAGGAATTTCCAATGGAATAATTAAAGAAAGAAATGTGTCAGTTCTACAAATCACTCTGTAGCCAAATTGCCCTATAACTGATTTTAATTCCTGTTTCTACACACCTTACCTTCATTTAATGAATCAATGATAATCTAGTATGTTCCTATTTGAAGTAAACAATTTTGTGTTTTTTACTTTAGATGAATCGGTACTAGTAACACTAACATCACCTTTTTTACTCTCTGTTAACATGTTTCGGAAGCATGTGTTCCATCTTCAGAACGCATCCAACTGACCGATGTTTGTTGTTTCTGTTGTGGTGATTGTCCATAATGGCGGCATCATGTGGAGGTGACATGTACTTCCAGAGGGTATTTGATGCCAGTAAATCAAACTTCATTATCTGCCATTTGTGTTTCTAAATGAAGATCTTGTCCCATGTGTCCAAATCTGTGCATGACTGGTTGGTTTCATTAGTGTAATGTTTGGCTTCATGTTATAGTTGGAAGTCCAGAAATGGTGAGAAACAGCAGATATGTCCTTTGTGTGTATTTTAAGCATCTCATGTGTTCCCCTATTCTGGATTCCATATTTCTTTTTGTTTTTCCTATATATACTTTATTACTATTGGAGAAATTGAGTTTGTAATTTCCAGCTTTGTTGCCTTTTGGTACAGGATCTTTTAATCTATAAGGAAGTAATTTCTCTATGCTAAATTCATTCTGTGAGGCTAAGCTGATGTGCGTCATGCAAATTTTCCAAAATTTGTAAAATGTTTTTGGATTATTGATTATATTTCAATTGTTTTTCTTCTTGGACAAGATTTGTTGTTTCTTTGATAGCTTCTATCATTTAAATTTTGTAATTTTTTTTGTCCATTTTTACTCTGTTGAAACCAATGTTTTTGACTATATTTACTATATTAGATGATATTCTTGTTTTGATTTTAATGCATTGTTTCCAAGTATATCAACGGATCAACTCTGATGCCAACTGAAGAAATGGCTCTATCAAACTACCATTCCTGAGTATGAAATAGAAGACCTCTCAAAAATAGCCAACTTGTGCATCATACAGAACAACTTTAGCTTCAATCAGAAAATATACCAACAAATAACAGGGCTAAAAATGGGAAATCCGCTCTCACCTTTCCTTGCAGAATTATTTGTGGGCACCTGGAACTACATATAATAACTTCCTTACCATGTATTTTCAAAGTTTGGTAGCGATATGTTGACAACATATTTGCCATTGCACCCTAAAGGTGCATACAAAACTCCATTAAGTTACTTAGCTTACAAAATTGCTCAATAAAATAATCCTATTGAAGATACTATTTGTAGTCAGTCACTTACATTTTTATATTATTGAGGGACTAGTTTCAGAAGCCATTGCTTCCATACTCAACCTCCCTCCAACTGTTGGAGAGTTGGAGAAAGGTTGATGATGGAAGAGATGGCTTCTGAAACTAGTCCCTCAATAATATAAAAATGTAAGTGACAAAGTGTCGAAAAACCGAATACAAATAGTTTTTTCATTTAAATTTGACGTCATTGTTAATTTAATTCCTCCAGTAATGCATAATTTTAATCCTATTCTTTCTAATTCTGTAAGGACCAAGAATACCAAACAAAATATTGCAAGAAAAAGCATAAGCCAAACCCCATTAGCTGTGGACCAAATTTACCACAGTTTTGAAATATAATATAAAGTTAACGACATTTTGGATACAATTTGATCACAATTCCAAATAAATAAAATGTTAAAAATGAAAGCTTAAATGAATTTTGTTTCCATTCATTTGTAAATTTGGTACATTTATTATAAGAACAATGTTTACTTAGCTATTTCAAATAAGTAAAAAATCCATTGCCTTTGATTTACATAGGAACAAGCCATTTGTATAAAATTTCTGCTAATGGAAACATTTGTTAGATAATCTTTAAAGTGGAGCTGTATACTCCTATATTAGAAAATATCTATAGGATAATTTGTTGTGAATGAGGAAATAATATAAATGTTACTTAAATACCCACTCTGTCATCTAAAGGTAAGAGCAAGTCTGGTACTCTATCCATATTTTGAGATTTCACCAGAGATATATGTTGGAAAAACTTAAAAAGTACACATGCATGTGCAATATATCTGTCTCTCCTGAACAACTTGACTCAAATATCCGATGTATGGCACTCACATGACTTTGTCTACTCTTGTACAAACTATTATTACAACTGCTTATTCCTCTATCTACCTCTGTTAACCAAGATAAACATTATCTTATTGCTAATTCCCTCGTATTTGCAAGAGGAATATGGACGTACATTAGTCGTTAAGCACTTTTAAGAGCTGATAGCTATGTAAGAGCTTTGATAGCCCATTCCTTTCTCTTTGCATTTTCAAGAAATAAAGGACGAATAGACAGTTCAAGCAATTAACAAGCTCCAGACTTCTTGTGTATAAGCTCTCTTACAGAAGGAGATCACTGCCTAACAGACACTAACAGGAGCTATCATTTTTTAAAAATACACAAAAATGAAAAGGCTGTACGAGTGCTTCCAGCATATTTCAATGTTAACTTTTTGAGTGGAATGCAATAATTGCCCTACCTATTATAGTAGTAGAGATCGTAAAGCGAGTAAAATGTCTATGTGTGTCATCAATATTATAAATCAAAAAAAAAGTTGGTTAAACACCAACTTGATATTTAAGTGTGTGTGTGTGTGTGTGTGTGTGTGTGTGTGTGTGTGTGTGTGTGTGTGTGTGTGTGTGTGTGTGTGTGTGTGTGTGTGTGTAGCGTTTAACGCCCGCTTTTACTATATACGGCACCGCAGGCGATGACACTGATGATAAATGACATGAAGATGGAGCACCGGTGGAATGAGATGGCAGGGGAAACCGGAGATCCCGGAGAAAACCCGCCACAACGCCGTGTTGTCCACGACAAATCTCACTTTGCGGTCGCCTGGGATCGAACCCGGGCCTCCTTGATGAGAGCCAAGCGGTCTAACCACTGAGCCACGGCGTGGTCTTGATATTTAAGTTCACCACTCTCAAGGATTGCAATATGATGGTTTTCATGAAAAATCCCCCCCCCCCCACAAGCTCCAGACTTCTTGTGTATAAGCTCTCTTACAGAAGGAGAACAGAGCTCACTGCCTAACAGACATTAACAGGAGCTATCATTTTTTAAAAATACACAAATATGAAAAGGCTGTACGAGTGCTTCCAGCATATTTCAATGTGAACTTTTTGAGTGGAATGCAATAATTGCCCTACCTATTATAGTAGTAGAGATCGTAAAGAAAGTAAAATGTCTATGTGTGTCATCAATATTGTGACTTTGTGGGTTCGTGAAATGAAAAGTCCAATTACACAAACTCAACAATGTTCTTTATTTCCACCGACTTACAGTTAAGCACTTGCCAATTACATAAAATTACTTGCCTCAAACAATTACAATTCACCAGTTCGTAAGTTAACGTTCCGATGCACGTACACAGTCCTCTCGTCCGTTTGCTAGCTCGTCAAACACTGACTGACTGACTGCCCCTTGCACGACGTGTCGCTTATATAGGGTCCGCTTGCCCATCTAGAAGGTTCTCGATTAAATTGAATGTCCCGTAATTTCCAGACCCTAGTAGAAGGGTAAAGAGACGGCTCAGGGGCCCGACATCCCTCCCCTAACCATCCCTTCAGTTAGTGACAGAGACTAATGGGAGGCGTGGCACGGCTGCCCTTTGGTTTCCTGACAGCTGTTGCCCTCAAGCCTACCGCTAATTGGGTGACACTGCTCCCTCCTCAAAGCTGGTCGTCCCGAACAGCACCATCGTAGCGGGCTAGTCGATCCAGGTGTACCACCAACATCTTTCCTCGGGGGACCTTCTGGATGCGGTAGACCACGTCGTTAATCCTCTTCACCACCCGGTACGGTCCTTGCCATGGCTGCTGGAGCTTCGGGCAGCGTCCCTTGGTCCGGGTAGGACGGTACAACCAGACCAGGTCACCTTGCTGGAACCCTTGGCTGTTGGCTTGCCTGTCATACCTGGTCTTCATGCGGTCGCTCGCCTTCTGGATGTTCTGGCGAGCCAACTCGTGCATGTCGTGGAGATGGTCCACCAAGTTCTCCACATACTCGGTCGCTGGCTGTTTCGCTTCCGGAGGGCTTCCAAAAGCCAGGTCACAAGGGAGGCGTAACTCTCGGCCGAACATTAAGCTGGCTGGCGTCATCCCAGTTGTGTCGTGTGTAGAGGAGCGATAGGCCAGCAAGAACAGTGGCACCTTGACGTCCCAGTCTCGCTGATGGCTGGCCACGACCTTCCTCAGGTGTTCCTCTAAGGTCTTGATGTACCTTTCGACCATGCCATCCGATTGGGGATGTAGAGGCGTAGTGCGAGTCTTGTTCACCCCAAGCCTTTGTAGTGCCTCCTTCATTAGGTTGGACTCAAAGTTGGTACCCTGGTCACTGTGCAGCTCTAACGGCACCCCAAATCGGCAGAACACTTGCTCCACGAGGCAGTCTGTGATTGTCTTTGCCTCTTGGTTTGGGATGGCATACACCTCCGGCCACTTGGTGAAGTAGTCCACGACCACCATTAGGTACTTGTTGCCTCGGTCGGAAACTGGGAACGGTCCAGCAATGTCAACGGCGATCCGTTCGAATGGCGCTCCGACGTTGTACTGCTGCATGCGACCCCGGCTCCTAGTCTGAGGGCCACGACTCGCCGCGCACACGTGACACTGACGGCACCATCTCTCAGCATCTGCTCGGAGTCTCAGCCAGTAGTAGCGCTGCCGTAGTTTGTCAATCGTTCGGTTCGCTCCCAGGTGTCCTCCCGAAGTACCGGCGTGCACTTCCTCCAGGACTTCCGGGACCTTACTCCGGGGAAGTACCAACTGCTCTCTCTGCGTCTTCCCATCGGGTGATTCCCATACCCGGAACAGCACGCCCTCTCTGGTCTTCAACGAGTCCCATTGGGCCCAGTACGACTTGTAGGTGGCGCTCCTCGGTGCGATGTCCTCCCAGGTTGGTCTCATCCCTGCCTCCACTTCCCTCAAGAGTGGCCCCAAGTCTGCGTCCGCCAGCTGCTCCCTCCTCAGGCCTGCGCTATCCCAGCCTTCAGCAGGCACTGCCACAACTACTCGGACTGCTGCGGCACGCTCCTTCTCTTCCACTCTTGTGCACTGGCCGCACTCTTCTGGACAGGGTCTTCGGGACATGGCGTCTGCGTTACCGTGGCTCTTCCCTCTACGATGTTCCGAGGTGAAGTCGTACTCCTGCAGCCTCTGGACCCAACGTGCTGTCTGGCCTTCCAGGTTCTTAAAGCTCAATAGCCAGGTTAGGGCAGAATGGTCAGTCCTCAGGTGGAATGGCTGACCGTACAGGTACTTGTGGAAGTGCTCCAATGTCTTTACTACCGCCAGTAACTCCCGTCGGGTGACGCAGTAGTTCTTCTCTGCCTTGGATAGTGTCTTGCTGTAATAGGCTATCACCCGCTCATGGCCATCCTGGACCTGCGATAGGACACCTCCAATGCAATGGTCGCTGGCGTCGGTGTCCACAATGAAGGCGCCACCCGGTTGTGGGAAACCCAAAATTGGAGCACTGCACAGGGTCTCCTTTAGGTGCTGGAAAGCGTTTTCTGCGTCCTCCGTCCACACATAGGGCCGGTGTTCCTCTGTCAGGCGGGTGAGGGGTTTTGCGATGTTGGAGAACCCCTTTATGAAGCGCCTGTAATAACTGCACAGCCCCAGGAAACTGCGCAATTCTTTCTTATCCTTTGGGCGAGGCCAATCTCTCACAGCCTTTGTCTTCTCCGGGTCTGTGGCCACTCCGGTTGCTGAGACTATGTGGCCCAAGTAGTTAACTTCCTTGCGGAAGAGCTGGCACTTCTTCGCGTTCAGCTTCAAGTTGGTCGCCTGCAGTCTCTGTAGCACCTTACTCAGATTCTCGAGGTGATCTTCAAAAGTCTTCCCGACGATGATGATGTCGTCCAGGTATAGCAGGCAGGCATCGTAAGTCAGCCCTCTCATCACTGACTCCATGAGGCGTTGGAAGGTAGCTGGTGCGTTGCAGAGGCCAAAGGGCATAACCGTGAACTGCCAAAGACCTTGGCCCGTCGAGAATGCGGTCTTCTCCTTGTCTCTCGGGTCTAGAGCTACCTGCCAGTAGCCCGACTTTAGGTCCAGGGTCGAGAACCACTGTGCACCAGCTAGCGTGTCCAGGGTGTCGTCAATCCGGGGTAAGGGAAAACAGTCCTTCCGGGTGACGGCGTTCAACTTTCTGTAGTCTACGCAGAAGCGCAGCTCGCCGTTCTTCTTTGTCACCAAGACTACAGGGGAACACCAAGGGCTGTCAGACTCTTCAATCACTCCCCTGGATCTCATGTCCTCCAGCATGTCTCGTACCGCCCCTTGCTTCGCCAGCGGAACGCGTCTATGTGGTTGCCGAATAGGCCGGGCGTCTCCGGTGTCGATGCGGTGAAGCACTTTGTCCGTGCGGCCGTAGTCACTATCACCTTGGCTGAAGACGCGCTGATACCGTCTTAGCAGTTGTCGAACCTTCTCCAGCTGTTCTGTGGTCAGGTGGTCGGCCGCCCTCTCCACCAAGCCTTCTAGCCGGGGCCCCAGGTGTTGCTTCAGCGCCGGCACCTGGGTCTCGTCGATAGCTGTTACGCTCACCACGGGCTCGCACATTCCCAACTCCGTCCCGGCCTGGACGTCGTGATCGGCGTCCGTAGGATTTAGCAGTCTCACGGGCACCTCCTCTCGGCACGGCAGCAATGCCCTGGCTACACACAATCCGTTTACAGGCGTCTTCTGGTCCAGCATCATGTTCCTGGTTCTCTGACCCTCCAGTCGCGCCGTCACCACCACCTCGCTCCTCGCGGGGACAACCACGTCTTCGTCCAAGACGACCCTGCAAATTCCAAGGCGCTCTTCGGGTTGACGGAGTATAACCTCTTCTCCGTTAAGCCGCAGAACCTTCTTGCCGACGTCGACCGTCGCCTCATGGCTCCTGAGGGCATCCAGTCCCAGAATCACCTCCTCAGCCACCTTCGCGACGAACACCCACAGACGCACGGCACTGCGTCCCAAGTTCAGCTCCAGCAGGGCCTCCTTCTCCACAGGCAAGGTGTCGCCCGATGCCGTGACAAGCTGGGATGGCCGGCTTGGCTTCCTTGTCGGCAAACCCTTCGCCACGTCAGGTCTGATGATGGTCACGGCCGCCCCGGTGTCCACCAGCACGCGGCATGGCTTCCCTCTTACCCAACCGTCCGCGATGAGGCTGTCATCCATACGCCGGCTGACGGCGCGCAGTGTCACTCGAGGGGATGGTGGTGATGGCGCCGACGTGCCCCTCTCCACGACGGCCCTTACTCGTTTTCCGGCTGCTCTTCCTGGTGTGGGCAGTCTCTCTGCAGGTGTCCGGGCTGTCCACACCCCCAACACAGGCCACTAGGTGTTCGCCGGCGTCCCTCAGCTGGTCTTCTGTCTCCGGCGTAGCGGACACTCCTCGTTCTCGACGTCGGCATGGATGTTATTTTGGCCGCCTCCATCCTTAATGCCGCTGTCAGCGCCTCGTGGATGGTTTTATATTCCCCGAGCATTAGGCGCTGACGAATCTCCGTGTCCCGTACCCCGTCGACAAAATTGTAGGCGGCTTCCCGGGATACGAACTCCAGTGGCAGGTCAACCAAGGCCTTGCTAGCCAGCTGCTCGATGGCTATGGCGAACTCCTGCAGCGTCTCCCCCGGCTGCTGCGACCTTGCCTTTAGCTGGCTTCGGTATGCTGCGGCTAAGCGGTGGTTCCCGAAGCGATTCTCCAGGGCCTCCCAGATGTCCTTGGGCGCCGCCGTCGTCTGCACCGCGTTTAGGACTTCCGCGGCTCTTCCCTGGAGGCTGGCTATTAACTGTGTGGCCTCCTCCTCCAGTGACCATCCGTTGTGCCTGGCCACTGTGTCGAACTGGCGGCGGAAGACCTCAAACGTTGACGCGCCGTCATACTTGGGAGGTTTGACGCGCGCAGATGTTGTGTCGCGTCCCGGCGCGTCGGCCTTTAAATCCTTCAGCTTCCTGCCGACGACGTCCTCCACCATGGCGTTCAGGGACTTCACGCTGCTGTCGGCTTTTCCTTCCAGCTCATTAACGCGGCTCGCCAGGTCTTCGACGCGCTCGCCTAACTCTGTGACGTTCTCTTTTACGCCGGCCAACTGTTCTTCAAACTTTGCGGCGAGAGCCTCGTTCGCCGCCTTCATTTCCGTGGCCAGACTGCCGTTCGCTGCTCTCATTTCTGCGGTTAACTCGGCCTTCATTTCTTCCATCTTCTCGGTGATGTTGTCGTTGGCCGTCTTCATTTGTTTCAGTTCCGCTAAAATCTTTTCTAATGCTGCCTCCATTGTGTTATGTCGCACTTCTGACACCAATTGTGACTTTGTGGGTTCGTGAAATGAAAAGTCCAATTACACAAACTCAACAATGTTCTTTATTTCCACCGACTTACAGTTAAGCACTTGCCAATTACATAAAATTACTTGCCTCAAACAATTACAATTCACCAGTTCGTAAGTTAACGTTCCGATGCACGTACACAGTCCTCTCGTCCGTTTGCTAGCTCGTCAAACACTGACTGACTGACTGCCCCTTGCACGACGTGTCGCTTATATAGGGTCCGCTTGCCCATCTAGAAGGTTCTCGATTAAATTGAATGTCCCGTAATTTCCAGACCCTAGTAGAAGGGTAAAGAGACGGCTCAGGGGCCCGACATCCCTCCCCTAACCATCCCTTCAGTTAGTGACAGAGACTAATGGGAGGCGTGGCACGGCTGCCCTTTGGTTTCCTGACAGCTGTTGCCCTCAAGCCTACCGCTAATTGGGTGACAATATCATAAATCAAGAAAAAAAAAGTTGGTTAAACACCAACTTGATATTTAAGTGTGTGTGTGTGTGTGTGTGTGTGTGTGTGTGTGTGTGTGTGTGTGTGTGTGTGTGTGTGTGTGTGTGTGTGTAGTATTTAACACCCGCTTTTACTACATACGGCACCGCAGGCGATGACAATGATGATAAATGAGATGAAGATGGAGCACCGGTGAAATGAGATGGCGGGGAAAACCGGAGATGACGGAGAAAACCCGCCCCAACGCCGTGTTGTCCACGACAAATCTCACTTTGCGGTCGCCTGGGATCGAACCCGGGCCGCCTTGGTGAGAGCCAAGCGGTCTAACCACTGAGCCACGGCGTGGTCTTGATGTTTAAATTCATCACTCTCAAGGATTGCAATATGATGGTTTTCATGAAAAATCCCCCCCACCCCACAACGTTACCCCTTATATGGAAAAATAATTTGAAAATATTGATTTCAGCAACACGAAATATTGTTTTGCAGGAAGATGGGATGATTAAGATTCAAACATTTTAGATATTCCTTAGGAATAAGTTTATAATCACTGAGCAGATTTTACTTACCGCTTCAAAGATGCCAAATGTCTTATTTTCCAGTTCATCTCCATCAAAATGTGCTCCAACCATTCGTTTAAGCAATTTATATTGTAGTACAGTTGATGGGTTCTTAGCTTTTTATATTGATTAAAGGACCCTTGAAGGTCATAAAACTTCAGTCAGTAAATTATCTGAATGTTTCGTGCTGTGCCGTCTTACAGAATTTCTTTACAGATTTCAAATTTTATTAAATTCATGTCCATCTTTGCAATAATTAACTATAAACGTACGGAGTCACTTGATCTGGCACATCAGAAAATATCCTGTTGATTAGATCAAAACTTTGGCTGTCTTAAATCGCCTTAAATCCAGATCTTATTAATACTTCCATTATTATTTTACTTTGACGTAAACAAAATGTTTGTCATAATTTAAAAAATTATTATCGTTCAAAACTTGCTTCACTGAAACTTTTAAAGCACATTAATCTTTTTCCGAAATTATAAAGAAATCCAGATTTATAAGCATAGCAACAGATGCAACTGAAACATGAAATAATGAAAACAAAAGAGAGAGAGAGAAGATTTGAGGAGGCTTTGGATTACGTCATAAGTCTAATTTGTTTTTGTTTTCTCTACGATGTACTTAAAATTTGGTAGACGAGGAATTGGTTTTACCCACAAATTCGATTAGGTCTTACTCGGAATACATGTTTCAAGACTCTCTGAAATAAATATAAAAAGCATTCTAATAGAAAAAGAAGCCTGTTCATGTGTATCTGTCTCAAAAACATAGAGAGCTCAAAAACGAAAAGTTTTGGTATTTAATTTCAGGAGTTTTTTAAGAAACAACACAAGGTTTGAAGACAACCCCTCGCATACACCAAAGTAATCGTAAGTGGAAAACTTTCAAACATTTTTATTTTCTTGAAATGGTTGTAACCATTTCGCTTAAAATGTCTAAGTTAATTTTCGTCTAAGATATTTTTTGAGAAACAAAATGCATATCTTGACTTTCACGGCTGTAACTGCTGATAATACGTGTTTTAGTCCAGTTTCACACGCAAAATCCTTAAATGAAGCTTAAAATGGAAAATCACATCACAATTTTTAGATATTTTAGATATACAGTGTAAACGAGCTCGTGCACCAGCCGGGAACACGCATGTCATAGGTTGCGCACACTTGTCCTACACGATTACTTAAGCAGGTGCTTACTTACAAAGTGTAACGATGAAAACATGCTGTACAGTTTATCCAAGACTGTCAGGTACACCAGTATTAAATTTGTCTGTACCACAGAAGCGGACAATGCAAAGAGGGAAGTCCAAGTAGACACTTCTAGCTGGATGTTGAAATGTATACCTGGATGGGTATTTTTCTTGTAAGTTTTTAACGCTCGCTTTTACTACATGCCGCACCGCATGACGTTGATAATACATTAATACATGAGATAAAGATGGAGCACCGGTGGAACCAGAAGGCGGGGAAACCCGCCCTTGCGCCGTTTTTTCCACTCCAAATCTCACATGCAGTCGCCTGGGATCGAACCCGGGCCGCTTTGATGAGTGTCGAGTGGTCTAACCGCTTGGCCATGGAGCGGCAGGGGTGGGAATGTCACAGTATACCTACATGTGATTGTATATTTCTAAGCTTAACGCTATATTTTGACGAAGTCATGAATACTTTGGAAATTCGATGGAAAATAAATTAATGTAACTGCTTCCCAATTAACCGATATTCCTGCTCTTGTTTCTTCAATGTTTTCTTTCTCTGTTACTTACCTATAAGCTTTAGAGGAAGTATTGCGCTCTACCCGATAATTTGCTACCGAGATTCCATAGGAAGTGCACTTTTAGTATCTTACTAAAAACTAAAACTAAATATTGGTATTTAAGTTCAGCGTCTTCCAAGGTTGTGAAAACAAGATTTTCAACAACACAACAAAATATTTTTTACATGGAAAATGAGTTATTACTTTTGTTTTCCCAAAAGAGGCTCTAACATTTGTTATTAAATTGCCAGTCGTTTAAGATATTTATATGAGAAATAAAGTTGGCATATCTTGAATTTTCTAGGAATAGCCTGAGTAGTCAGTCCTCTTCATTTTGAATTTACATTTTTATAAGTAATCAGTAAACCGTAAGAGACAAAGTGTTATTGTACACCCAAACGTAGAACACGTTTGGGCATATAATTTATGTCTAGTAAATATTTTCTATGGCGCTAAACTTCCTGAAGGTTCTTCATTAATTATTTAAATTTTCAGATGCTTACACAATTTCATTTTCTGATCAGTATCCGTTTTGTATGAATCGGATATACAAGGAACATGGAACTTGCTCTCCTTGAAAGCGGAGATGGTAGCGTGTCTGTCTCACGTTCAAGATGTCCCAAGTTCGATGAGTTATCTGCATTAAAGTTTTTTCCAGGGTTTGTCCTTATCCTGAAAGATGAATATATGGTAACTCTAAGCTCTAGAGAACCTTCACTCATTGAGCATCATTTAAACCAATTCATTCACCTTCCAAACTGACTTTATAATTATTAATTATAATTATTAATATAATTATATACAGTAGAACCTTGTTAATCCCGATCAACTGGGGCTTAATATTGTCCGGATTATCAAAATCCGGATTAAGTGAAATGAACCCCACAGAGAAAAATTGTGAATGAAATTTGCTGTATAATTTTATAAGAAACAATAGGACAACCTGATTTTAATTACACAATCTTTATTTGTTTGGCTTGATGAAACTATCAATCTTCTTTTGTGGTTTATCACACATCTCTTTCACAATGAGATCAAGAAATCTGCTTTTTGTCAGTTTTCTTGATGAAATCTATTACACAATTCAGATGCTGTTTAACCTCACTAGTTCCTTGCATTGCTTACACCTTCTACAATTTCTTTGTCGGTCATGATGTGATAGCCTGGATCATCTTCATCTCTGTCAAATCAGTCTTTGTGACAGCTTCACAGCTACTGTGGAATCTTTCTCGCCAGCCCCAACCAGTGTTTGGTGAAAGTCATTTAATTGAATTACATTTGTGTCCAATTCAACACTGTCATCATACAAAACCTTTTTCCACACATTACTCAATATAGAGTTCGAAATGCTGTTTATTGCACTTGCTAAAGTGAAAATCGTGGATCTGATATCAGACACACATGCACTCTGTACATACAAATGCAAGAGGAGCACCATTTTCAAGCCTTTCCATAATTTTCACTTTCTCATGTATTGTGATTTATGCTTGCATTTCCCTGTTGACATTGTAGGTTTACTAAACAACATAGTACACTCAATTTGTTTCTTCAGCTAATGGCTGAGAAAAGCAAATGTTATACTAACCTTTCTGACAAGAGTTGCTAGCCCTATCACATGTACAGCAAGACTGTGGGAAGGTGGAAATCTAATGTAGGTACCATTATCACTAACACCTATATTCCTGGTATTGCTAAAAAAATTCCTATTGTGCAGTCTGTACAAAAATAAAATGGACAATTTCCTTAAGTTTTTCTTAGTGCAGTACTATAAGTTAGCAATTCAGAATATTTTTAAGGACGCTAGTCCAGATTAAGTGAAATCTGGTTTAAAGGGGTCAGGATTAACGAGGTTTCACTGTCTATATATGCTTATGTGCACATGTGGTTGGGTGGGTTGATGTGTGTGTGTCTAAGTGTGTATGTGAACATCCAAGGATGGCATAGGATTTTCTAGAAAATCCTCTACACTAGACCATGCTCTACAAGTTTTTTTTTTTTTTTTTTTTTTTTTTGCAAATTGCATTTTCTAAAAATGGTGTTAAGGTTTTTGACTAAAATATCATAACTTGATATTATAACAAATTAAATGTATACTTTGAATTTTTGGAATGGCCACTCCTTAAGTCCTCTTCATTATGAGTTGACTTTTGCATAACTGGCAAACTGTTAGATAGACAAAAGCTTACTACACAAAAAATATAGGAGATCATTAAGCACATAATATCAAATGCATTTGCTATGGGCTTAACTATTTCCGAGATTTTCCCTTGTAGTTATTTGAAAGTTCGCATATTTTTGTCAAGTAAGTGATTATTCATTTTTTATGACCTGGACATGCAAAGAAAGTAGAAATTCAGCGTCATTATTTAGTGATCAGTTCTTTAAAATTTTATTTTCACTTAAACCTACTGTATTCTTCTATTATAACTGTACACCTTTGATAACATATAAGACATTAATTTCTACCAATATTATCTCAGATAAAGTAGATAGAAGAGAAGTATTTTAGGAAAGGTGTACACATAAGTGATAAAATAAAATTAATTGAGTGCACACATCAGATTATTTGTGTAAGCTTCCACATAAGTTGGAATCAAACAACTTTAAACAATACATGAGTAGAGGTTGGATTTATATACACTATAAAGTATGAATGTCCTGTGTCATGGCATAGCGGACTAAGGCATCATGCTTTGGTTCTCTGCCATGGAAAGCGACCCAAGTTCAGTCCTACTCCTGGGGTGCAGATTTTAAATCCTGAGTAGAGGACTGGTGCCCACTCAGCATCAAGGGGAAATTGAGGAGCTTACGCTAGGAAGCAGCCCTGGTCAAGAAAGCCAACTTTCCGGCTAGGATTGCTGAGATGCTGATCACATCTCTTCCCTGTATCGGTTGGATGATCGCTCACCTCTACCTTGCATATCAGGTCGTGAGGCTGGCAGTTGGGTTGGCAGGCCTTGGCCCTTTATGGGCTGTCACACCATGGGTATGTATGTATAAAGTATGAATATATGCATGCATTTATGCACTAAAATCTGTTAAATGTTCTCTAAAACTTTATAATATGCACTTAAAATGTGTACAATATTGTGACTTTGTGGGCTCGTGAAATGAAAAGTCCAATTACACAAACTCAACAATGTTCTTTATTTCCACCGACTTACAGTTTAACACTTGCCAATTACACAGAATTACGTACTGCACACAATTACAATTCACCAGTTCGTCCGTTAAAGTTACACTTGCACTCGCGATTACGTAAACTCCGATGCACATACACAGTCTTCTCGTCCTTACACTAGCACCGAACTCTTACGCTGATTGCCAAGAACTCTGACTCACTCCTCTTGCATGACGTGTTGGTTATATAGGATCCGCTTGCCGATCTGGAAGGTTCTCAATTAGAGGAAATATCCCGTAAGTTCGAGAACACAGGTGGAACAGAAAGAGACGGCGCAGTTATGTTTTTTTCCTCCCGACCACCCCTTGTCACCACTATAAGACAAACGAGGAGGGGCGTGGCTAACTCCAACCTGCCCTGCTTGGCCGCTCTCAGCTGGTTCTATAGGGTGTTCCAACGCTCGGGTGACACTGCTCCTTCCTCAAAGCTGGTCGTCCCGAACAGCACCATCGTAGCGCGCCAGGTGATCCAGGTGTACCACCAACATCTTCCCTCGGGGAACCTTCTGGATGCGGTAGACCACGTCGTTAATTCTCTTCACCAACCGGTACGGTCCTTGCCATGGCTGCTGGAGCTTCGGGTAGCGTCCCTTGGTCCGGGTAGGACGGTACAACCAGACCAGGTCACCTTGCTGGAACCCTTGGCTGTTGGCTTGCCTGTCATACCTGGTCTTAATGCGGTCGCTCGCCTTCTGGATGTTCTGGCGAGCCATCTCGTGCATGTCGTGGAGATGGTCCACCAAGTTCTCCACATACTCGGTCGCTGGCTGTTTCGCTTCCGGAGGGCTTCCAAAAGCCAGGTCACAAGGGAGGCGTAACTCTCGGCCGAACATTAAGCTGGCTGGCGTAATCCCAGTTGTGTCGTGTGTAGACGAGCGGTAGGCCAGCAATAACAGTGGCACCTTGATGTCCCAGTCTCGCTGATGGCTGGCCACGACCTTCCTCAGGTGTTCCTCTAAGGTCTTGATGTACCTTTCGACCATACCATCCGATTGGGGATGTAGAGGCGTAGTGCGAGTCTTGTTCACCCCAAGCTTTTGTAGTGCCTCCTTCATTAGGTTGGACTCAAAGTTGGTACCCTGGTCACTGTGTAGCTCCAACGGCACCCCAAATCGACAGAATACTTGCTCCACGAGGCAGTCTGTGATTGTCTTTGCCTCTTGGTTTGGGATGGCATACACCTCCGCCACTTGGTGAAGTAGTCCACGACCACCATTAGGTACTTGTTGCCTCGGTCGGAAACTGGGAACGGTCCAGCAATGTCAACGGCGATCCGTTCGAATGGCGCTCCGACGTTGTACTGCTGCATGCGACCCCGGCTCCTAGTCTGGGGGCCACGACTCGCCGCGCACACGTGACACTGACGGCACCATCTCTCAGCATCTGCTCGAAGTCTCAGCCAGTAGTAGCGCTGCCGTAGTTTGTCGATCGTTCGGTTCGCTCCCAGGTGCCCTCCCGAAGTACCGGCGTGCACTTCCTCCAAGACTTCCGGGACCTTACTCCGGGGAAGTACCAACTGTTCTCTCTGCGTCTTCCCATCGGGTGACTCCCATACCCGGAACAGCACGCCCTCTCTGGTCTTCAACGAGTCCCATTGGGCCCAGTACGACTTGTAGGTGGCGCTCCTCGGTACGATGTCCTCCCAGGTTGGTCTCGTCCCTGCCTCCACTTCCCTCAAGAGTGGCCCCAAGTCTGCGTCCGCCAGCTGCTCCCTCCTCAGGCCTGCGCTATCCCAGCCATCCGCAGGCACTGCCGTGACTACTCGGACTGCTGCGGCACGCTACTTCTCCTCCACTCTTGTGCACTGGCCGCACTCTTCTGGACAGGGTCTTCGGGACATGGCGTCAGCGTTACCGTGGCTCTTCCCTCTACGATGTTCCGAGGTGAAGTCGTACTCCTGCAGCCTCTGGACCCAACGTGCCGTCTGGCCTTCCAGGTTCTTAAAGTTCAATAGCCAGGTTAGGGCGGAATGGTCAGTCCTCAGGTGGAATGGCTGACCGTACAGGTACTTGTGGAAGTGCTCCAATGCCTTTACTACCGCCAGTAACTCCCGTCGTGTGACGCAGTAGTTGTTCTCTGCCTTGGATAGCGTCTTGCTGTAGTAGCCTATCACCCGCTCATGGCCGTCCTGAATCTGCGATAGGACACCTCCAATGCAATGGTCGCTGTCGTCGGTGTCCACAATGAAGGCGCCACCCAGTTGTGGGAAACCCAAAATTGGAGCACTGCACAGGGTTTCCTTCAGGTGCTGGAAAGCGCCTTCGGTGTCCTCCGTCCACACATAAGGCCGGTGTTCCTCTGTCAGGCGGGTTAGGGGTTTTGCGATGTTGGAGAACCCCTTTATGAAGCGGCGGTAATAACTGCACAGCCCCAGGAAACTGTGCAACTCTTTCTTATCCTTCGGGCGAGGCAAATCTCTCACAGCCTGCGTCTTCTCCGGGTCTGTGGCCACTCCGGTTGCTGAGACTATGTGGCCTAAGTAGTTCACTTCCTTGCGGAAGAGCTGGCACTTCTTCGCGTTCAGCTTCAAGTTGGTCGCCTGTAGTCTCTGTAGCACCTTACTCAGATTCTCGAAATGATCTTCAAAAGTCTTCCCGACGATGATGATGTCGTCCAGGTATAGCAGGCAGGCATCGTAAGTCAGCCCTCTCATCACTGACTCCATGAGGCGTTGGAAGGTAGCTGGTGCTTTGCAGAGGCCAAAGGGATAACTGTGAACTGCCAGAGCCCTTGGCCCGTCGAGAATGCGGTCTTCTCCTTGTCTCTCGGGTCTAGAGCTACCTGCCAGTAGCCCGACTTAAGGTACAGGGTTGAAAACCACTGCGCACCAGCTAGCGCGTCCAGGGTGTCGTCAATCCGGAGTAAGGGAAAGCAGTCCTTCCGGGTGACAGCGTTCAGCTTTCTGTAGTCTACGCAGAAGCGCAGCTGGCCGTTCTTCTTCGTCACCAAGACTACAGGGGAACATCAAGGGCTGTCAGACTCTTCAATCACTCCCCTGGATCTCATGTCCTCCAGCATGTCTCGTACCGCCCTTTGCTTCGCCAGCGGAACGCGTCTATGTGGTTGCCGAATAGGCCGGGCGTCTCCGGTGTCGATGCGGTGAAGCACTTTGTCCGTGCGGCCGTAGTCACTATCACCTTGGCTTGACGTTACTAGTGGAACTTCGGGCCGAACAGTCGAGCCCCTCCTTCGGGAGTTGTTCGGATGGGTAGGTCTCGAAGGGGCGGTGGTTCCCGATACCCGTGGGAGATTGGGTACGTCTTTTGACGGGGTTGAGGGAAGCCATTAAGTTTCCGGGTACTAGCCTGCTCAGCTAGTAGAAGGTGTGCTAGATCGCAAGCGGCCCCACCGAGGTCATATCGGTAGTCTTCACCTTGAGTGTTGACGAGCGTAAGTGGCGTATCCACTTCCGTCCTGTCTGGTCTTCGGACCAGATGGAGGGCAGTTTAGGAAACTAGGTACTGTCCTAATGGAAAGCCCCACGGAGAGACCCTTTGGGATACTCCCTGGTTGTAAGAGACCCGGGTCTTGTTCCTACGGGGACAGGGCTAATGGGAGTAGACTCTCTGCACTCAGATATCGCCTTGGCTGAAGATGCGCTCGTATCGCCTCAGTAGTTGTCGAACTTTCTCCAGCTGTTCTGCGGTCAGGTAGTCGGCCGCCCTCTCCAGTAAGCCTTCTAGCCGGGGCCCCAGGTGTTGCTTCGGTGCTGGCTCCTGTGTCTTGTCGATTGCTGTTACGCTCACCATGGGCTCGCACGTTCCCAACTCCGTCCCGGCCTGGACGTCGTGATCGGTGTCCGTTGGATTTAGCAGTCTCACTGGCACCTCCCCTCGGCACGGCAGCAATGCCCTGGCTACACACAGTCCGAGTACAGGCGTCTTCTGGTCCAGCATCATGTTCCTGGTTCTCTGGCCTTCCAGTCGCGCCGTCACCACCACCTTGTTCCTCGCGGGGACAACTACGTCTTCGTCCAAGACGACCCTGCAAATTCCAAGGATCTCTTCGGGTTGACGGAGTTTAACCTCTTCTCCGTTAAGCCGCAGGACCTTCTTGCCGACGTCGACCGTCGCCTCATGGCTCCTGAGGGCATCCAGTCCCAGGATCACCTCCTCAGCCACCTTCGTGACGAACACGCACAGACGCACGGCACTCCGTCCCAAGGTCAGTTTCAGGGGTCCTCCTTCTCCACAGGCAAGGTGTCGCCCGATGCCGTGACAAGCTGGTATGGTCGGCTCGGCTTCCTTGTCGGCAAACCCTTCGCCACGTCAGGTATGATGATGGTCACGGCCGCCCCGGTGTCCACCAGCACGCGGCACGGCTTTCCTCTTACCCAACCGTCCGCGATGAGGCTGTCATCCATACGCCGGCTGACGGCGCGCAGTGTCACTCGAGGTGATCGTAGTGATGGCGCCGACGTGCCCCTCTCCACGACGGCCCTTACTCGTTTTCCGGCTGCTCTTCCTGGTGTGGGCAGTCTCTCTGCAGGTGTCCGGGCTGTCCACACCCCCAACACAGGCCACTAGGTGTTCGCCGGCGTCCCTCAGCTGGTCTTCTGTCTCCGGCGTAGCGTACACTCCTCGTTCTCGACGTCGGGATAGATGTTACTTTGGCCGCCTCCATCCTTAATGCCGCTGTCAGCGCCTCGTGGATGGTTTTATACTCGCCGAGCATTAGGCGCTGACGAATCTCCATGTCCCGTACCCCGTCGACAAAATTGTAGGCGGCTTCCCGGGATACGAACTCCAGTGGCAGGTCAACCAAGGCCTTGCTAGCCAGGTGCTCGATCGCTATGGCGAACTCCTGCAGCGTCTCCCCCGGCTGCTGTGACCTTGCCTTTAGCTGGCTGCGGTATGCTGCGGCTAAGCGGTGGTTCCCGAAGCGATCCTCCCGGGCCTCCCAGATGTCCTTGGGCGCCGCCGTTGTCTGCACCGAGTTTAGGACTTCCGCGGCCCGTCCCTGGAGGCTGGCTATTAACTGTGTGGCCTCCTCCTTCAGTGACCATCCGTTGTGCCTGGCCACTGTGTCGAACTGGTGGCGGAAGACCTCAAACGTTGACGCGCCGTCATACTTGGGAGGTTTGACGCGCGCAGATGTTGTGTCGCGTCCCGGCGCGTCGGCCTTCAAATCCTTCAGCTTCCTGCCGACGACGTCCTCCACCATGGCGTTCAGGGACTTCACGCTGCTGTCGGCTTTCCCTTCCAGGTCGTTAACTCGGCTCGCCAATGCTCGACGCGCTCGTCCACTTGGCTCATCCGCTTGCCCAGCTCCGTCACGTCATCCCTCACGCCGGCCAACTGTTCTTCAAATTTGGCGGGGAGAGCCTCTTTCGCCACCTTCATTTCCGTGGCCAGTTCGGCCATCTTTGAGGTCATTGTCGTGGCCAAGTTATTGTTAGCCGTTTCCGTCTTCGCTGTTGATTCGGCCTTCATTTCTTCCATCTTCCCGGTGATGTTGTCGTTGGCCGTCTTCATTTGTTTCAACTCTGCGGTGATGTTGTCGTTTGCCGCTTCTGTTTTTGCAGCGAGGTTTTCATTTGCCGTCTTCATTTCCGAGGTCAGTTCGGCCTTCATTTCCATCATCTTCTCCAAAATCTTTTCCAATGCCGCGTCCATGGTTGTAATGTTCGGTGATGTTGTTTTCCCGCTTCCTGACACCAGTGTGACTTTGTGGGCTCGTGAAATGAAAAGTTCAATTACACAAACTCAACAATGTTCTTTACTTCCACCGACTTACAGTTTAACACTTGCCAATTACACAGAATTACGTACTGCACACAATTACAATTCACCAGTTCGTCCGTTAAAGTTACACTTGCACTCGCGATTACGTAAACTCCGATGCACATACACAGTCTTCTCGTCCTTACACTCGCACCGAACTCTTACGCTGATTGCCAAGAACTCTGACTCACTCCTCTTGCACGACGTGTTGCTTATATCTGCTTGCCGATCTGGAAGGTTCTCAATTAGAGGAAATATCCCGTAAGTTCGAGAACACAGGTGGAACAGAAAGAGATGGCGCAGTGATGTTTTTTTCCTCCCGACCACCCCTTGTCACCACTATAAGACAAACGAGGGGGGGGGGGGCGTGGCTAACTCCAACCTCCCCTGCTTGGCCGCTCTCAGCTGGTTCTATAGGGTGTTCCAACGATCGGGTGACAATATTTTAACTTTCTCACATTCTATTGTTACCCGATTGTTGGAGGCACGATAAAACCGACTGGCAGGAAAGAGACAGATAGCATTAAAGCCATTCCTACACCAATGAGCTAGTGCCTGTGGAGGAGAGACGGAGTGGGGAGAGGGGAAGCCATGGATGTGGCTGGACCTTTCGTTTCCCTCCTCCTGCCGCGTCGAAAGACCGTGAAGCCTCTCGTATGATTTCTTCTCCATTGTGGAGAAATCTCAAGAACTGCTGACTCGGGTATAAATAGGAGTCTTATTTTAAAATGATTTTTAATTTTTATTTAATTTATATATTAATATTTTAAGTTTAATTTGAAAGTTTTAAAAAGTATGATTTAATTAGTACAATTTTAATTTATTTAGTATATAAAATTTTAATGTTAATATGAAGAATTAGGCAAATATTTTACTGTGCAGAGTCAGTGTTTCTGGCAGGAAGCCATAAGGAGAGCAGTTGCTAGTCAGCAGTGTGCAGACAGACTGGAAGATTGCATAATGTGTGAGTTATCAGAGGTGTATGAAGCGTATTTCTATGAAAATAAAGAACGATCTGAATTTCTGCAGGTTTGACTTTTAATTCTACGAACCCACAAAGTCACACTACTAATCTTACATTAAGCAATAGAACAGTAGTGAAAAGAGGGTAGTCACTTACAAAATAAGCATTAAGTTCATTTTCAGATTCTGCTTGTATCTCCTTATTCACCTTCCAAAAGAACATTAAATTTGGATTTCTTCCTTCAATTTTTTCAGCTACACTTTGAGGACATTTTTCTATTTTCGCTGGTATGTCTCCAGTGACAGCTGTTTCATATACCTTAAGGGTAGAAGTTAAAGATATCACTTTTCTTCCAAATATTGGATTACAGATGGGATTTTACTAAAACATGTGCTAATAAACATTAATTTACTCTGGAGACTCTCCTCACTGCAAGCACTTTCTGCAGATACTTGCTAATTCATTTCTGTCCATTCAGCACCTTTATCACCTCTTTCAAATGATTACTGTAATACCCAGCTGCTACAATGTGTTCTCCTCTCTTGAGGACTGGCTCTGGGGATCAAAAAGTATCTTGCATCATATAAGTAAATGATTTCACACTTGATGGTGCCTTTACAGACACTTTTTTCACAGATGAAATTAAGGCATTTACTTTTGGAAAATTCACTCCAATTTTCTCTTTCAGCCGTGGAAAGCATGTGTTAAACAAGTCATATGAACTGCCTCAGGATAAAATAACTGCAAAGTTTTAACAGCCTTAAACATATATGCTGCTGCATCTCTGTCACCAAGACTCTTTAATTTCCTTTAGTAGGCCCAAAAAAACATAACGAATTGCAAATGGTTTGCTACTTCCAATAAGTATCCTGGAGACAATGAGATTGGGTGTTCCTGGTACAGATTCAGTAATTTTTTCCACCACGACTTTGGCAATAAATTTACCACATGAGTCAGCTGCTTCATTCATAGATATCCAGAAGTTTAAGCCACTGATGTCATCTCTTATTTATTGTATTACCCAGATATAATTATTTCATTGAAAATTAGTAAAGATTAAGGGTGTGATTTGGGATCACAATTTTCGGGGAAATAATTTTAAAAAATATGTGAAAAACGTAATTTCTTCATCTTAAACTGAATAATTCAAACTCTGTGGCAAACATACATAATGTTGCCATATATAATTTCCCTTCCAATTGAAAATATTTAAGTACAATATATTTAAAAGTTTTAAATAGCTGATAAGATTTTATGAAGTCCAAAATATTGCAGAGTGAGTGGGTTAGTTGATACACAACTTAATTTGACTAAAGAAATGTTTGTATATTTCTCTTCATAAACTTTGCCAAGGTAGTTTTTCCTTATTGTTGATTCATCAGAAAGTTTACTTCAGAATATTTTTCACAAAAGTGTTTGAAATTCTATATTTTCTAACTTGTTCAAGGGGATGTTGGCTGAAATTAATACTTTGCAGATATCTTTCAAAAAATTATATCTGTCATTTCTATTTCTGCTTGCAGAAAATGCTCCTGGTGACGTTGTTAGGATCTTGCCGACTTTGTTATTAATAGTATTTCTATAAGCAGCTGTTTGTACATGTTGCGTAAATTGGAATTTTTGTGGCCAGGTGCCTATAATGATGGTATGAAGATCATATGAGTATTTTAGTTAAATAAAACTAACAATCACTAACTTGAAAATCACATTGAATTTTAAAACATTCTGAAAATACAACAACAAGATATATGTTTTTCACACACTTGGCACATTACCATGTGTATTTCCATCTTTTATAAAAGTAGGACTACCATCAATTCACTGTCAAAGCAAATGAGCTTTACTGATCTTTAAAGAATAAAATATCATCTTGGCATCTAAAAATAGTTACTCAGTATTAAAATTGTTAAATTAAAAAACATAAGATGAAATCCCACTAATTAATAGATCTGGAATATACTAAATAAGTTGTAAGAATTGTGAAAAATACTACATAGATCAAACTAAAAGAAATCTAAAAACCAGAGCCAAAGAGCATTTCAGAAACATCAAATTGAAACAAGATTATTCAGCAGTAGCATTTCATTTCTGACAAAAAAAAACAAAAAAAAAAAACCATGACATTGACCCTATTCAAAAATTACTAAAAGGGGTGATAAACCAAAACAAACTGACAACATGGGTGAACATATTAATGTGGTAAAATAAGGACCGAATAATGAACTTTGAATCTCACCAGTTGATAATTCAATAAAGAAGTTCATAATTCCACCACCAGTGAGAAGAGAGCAGACGACAACAAGAGACAATGGTTGGATCTTCGAGGTTGAAAATGGACACAAGGGCTTTTCAAACTAATCCTTAAGTATGATAAGATAAGATACTTTATTGGTCCCATACTTTTAGATATTTGGGCAAAGACTCAGTAAACTGGAGACTCGTCAAATATTACAGTTCACCAACATATTTACAGGTATTTATAAATATTTTATACACAATTAATTTTACATATTTCCCTATGTTTAAATATTTGTACTATACATATCTATTATACAGCTTAATATAATATATGTGGTTCTAGAGGCTGTCTTCCATATATTCCTTTACTGAATAATAAGCTTTGTCAGCGAGGACCTTTTTAAGTGTACCAAGAAACACATTTTTGTTTTCAATTTCTCGATACTTCTTTGGCAGTTTATTATAAATCTTTATACCAGCATAGAATGGGCTTTTTTCAAATAGGGCAAGTCTATGAGCTGGTACTTTAAGGCAATTTTGTGTTCTAGTCCCATGATTATGTACATTCTGATTTAGGTAGTATTTGTCAAAATTTTCATATATGTGCTTAACAAATTCATAGATACATTGAGAAGGCAGGGTGAGTATGTTTAGTCTTTTAAATAAACTTCTGCACGAAAATTTGGGACTGATAGGGTCATAATATGGATAATTTTCTTCTGTATTTTAAATATCTTATCCCAACCTGTCACTGCTCCCCATAGTATAATGCCATATGCCATTATAGAGTGAAAGTAGCTGTGGTATACCATCTTTCTGGTTTCTAAGTTTGTAATTTTTGTCAGGCAAAACATATTAAAGCAGGCGCTGTTTAATTTCTTACTAATATATTGAAAATGTTCCTCCCATTTTAGCTGCTCATTTATGTATGCTCCTAAAATTTTTCCTGTAAGTGATGAATTGTTAAAGACTGACTACAAATAGTTTTTTCAATGAAGAATAAATTTCATTGGCATCCTTATAAGCTATACATTCATGCTACATGCACATGAAACTGTCACCAATATCACCTACTTGAACAGATAGATTTTAATTTGAAAGCTGTCTAGAATAGAACATGTTACTATGAGACAGAGTTGGATAGAAAATGACAAGCTCTAGGTCCATTGAAATACAGAATATTTCACTATAAGTAAGCTGGGATTCATTCATACTGTTATTTAGTAGCTGAAGTGCCTTTTGGGCCTTGTGATGGTGAAAAAAGTACAATTTAGATTGTGTAACATAAGGTATAAAGTTTAATAGTTATTTATGCTATAAGGGAGGTAGGTGTAATCTAACATAATTTGTATAAAGGTGTCGCAACATATTGATTTTTTGTGTAATTATGAATGTCAGCATAGAAGTGACTGCAAATGCAGTTTATCAATTTCTACTTTCACAGAAATCTAAATCAAGATATGAGAATGCATGTAAGTGCTTCAAAGAATGGTGTTCTATAAAAGATATCAACATTTGTCAAACTTCGTTGTTGGCATATTTCCTAGAGGAGTCTACAACATTTTACTCCCCAGCGAGTTTATGGTGTTAGTATTCCATGTTAAAGACGACTGTTTTAATTGAGGAGAATGTAGATATATCAAAGTTCTCGAAACTATGAGCCCTTTGAAACAGAAAAATGATGGTTATAAACCAAAACAATTATAATTATAATGTGTTTCTGTTAATACTCTATTTCAATTAGTTATTTATGCAATTCAGGAAGTAATCTCTCACATCTGTTATTGTTTTTCAAGTTACACTTGTTTCTTTCGTATTTAATTTTGTTTCTATTATTGAATAATTTTCATAGGTTAGCAATAAATAAATATGAGTATTTTCTGAATTGCATAGAAATATTGTAAATGACTTCAGCTCCTACAACAAATTTAGTCCTTTATAGCACGGAGGTATGTAGGGAAGTAAGGCGCGAGGTCAGTTGACTTACTTCCCTTGAGAGGCAATTTCTAATTACTCATAAGGATAAAATATTCATAATACTATGATTACCACAACATTAGTGGAAAAAGCTTTTATTTCACATATTGAAATCACTGTTAGCTTTTTCATTACATTTACATAAATATATCACTGGACTAGTGTCCTTTAAAAATGTGTAGTGTTTAACGCCCGCTTTTACTACATACGGCACCGCAGGCGATGACACTGATGATACATGAGATGAGGATGGAGCACCGGTGGAATGAGATGGCGGGGGAACCCGGAGATCCCGGAGAAAACGCCCCCCCCAGCACCGTGTTGTCCGCCACAAATCTCACTTTGCGGTCGCCTGGGATCGAAACCTGGCCGCCTTGGTGAGAGCCAAGCGGTCTAACCACTGAGCCATGGCATGGCCTGTTAGTGTCCTTCTTATGCAATTACTATAATAATAGATTTCATACTTTCAAAAGTGGTATAACGTTTCCAGGTTTTTCTTTTCCTTGTGGTGTTGCATATGCCTTTCCATGTTGTCTCTGTGATTTATTGAAAGCTTCACTCTTCCATTTACTCATTTTAGTATATGTTTAATTCATTTTGGAACATAATTTTTCATCAGTTTCACTAAACTGTAACAGAATTCACACACAAGAATACTGCTACATTAACAGCTGACATACAACCACCAATTAATACCAGATTGTTATTTTGTCAACTTAATGGTGGGAATTTATGCTATATATAGAGTGGCTTTCATGATGTTTCAAGTGACAGTTTCTGAACTACCATTACTGTCAGTAATGCAACCAAATGCAATATCAATCAGTCACAGCTGCTGCTTGCTGCTGGTCCTGCCCACTGCTTTTGAAATGTATGGCAGCAAACTGAAAGGAGTGCAAATTTAAATAAAATCTTCAGCACTTTATACAGAGAGTAGAGTCCATCAAGAATTGTATGATGATAGCACTACCACCCCCTTCCCCCCAAAAGAAAAACTTTTTTCATACCTCCATGATAAAAGTGATGCTTAAGGGAAAATATGTACTGGTTTTGAAAATTGCCACTGAAATCTTCTATCACCTCAGGTTAAAAAGATATGAAGACATTTAAATACTGGCCTACAAGGTTTCAGATAAGAAATTATGTTGCATTTATTATTTTGATATAATGATATATGGTATAGTACTATATATCATGATGAATAAAGTTTAATTCAAAATGTTGTTTTACATACATGTTCTATATATTGGACTATATATTTAAGGGACATATCTGTAATTGTGCTTAGAAGTGCTTGGTAGCTTATGATTGTCTCTTGTACTTCTGTCTGCTTTCTCTCACAAGAAACCAACAATAATCCCCAACATTACTGGCTTTTTAAGACCCTGGTACCTCTTCTGCATTACAGAAATACCCTGATAAAACCATTCATCTTGTTCATCATTAAATTCATTCAGATTTTCCAGAAAAAATTCTAAATGTGAGTGGAGGAAAAGAATTTTCAAAGACATTCTATAACCCATGTCTTTCTAGCATTTCATCAAATTTGAGACCAAAGTTTCATGGTCTTTTTCCTTTGTGTTTCCAAAAAAGCCATGCACAACCCTTGTAAATGATTAGGAAGCTCTTGATTCTACCATTTGTAAAGTTTTTCCAAACATTTCATTTTTACAAGTTTTCGGATTTGAGATCTAACAAAAATAAGTTAACTGTGGAAACTCACCTTGCAAATATGCAAGTCCACTACCATCCTTCTAGAGTGCCTTAACAAAAATCTTCATCAGCCTCAGCTTTATATGTATGAGAGGGAGAAAAATCTTATCAGGTTGAACCATTGGTGTTTGTTTTACATTACCCTCCCCTGGAACATATTCCTGCCCCATAACACACTGTTGTACCACATAATGCTTTTGTGTATCATGACTGTCCCACAAGCAATAAGGTCAACAATATTTTGTGAATCCTCCTTTTAATCCTGGAAGTAAATCAAATACTTTATCACTCCATATTTTGCAATCCTAAACCTCATATTTTAAAACATGTGCAGTCTTGATCATACTTTCATAACTTTCTTAAGACCTACAGAAAACTGGAAAACTGGAGCAGATGGAAGTTTGCTAACATTATGAAGTAACACAGCCTTTAAGCTGAACTTTGATGAATCTATAAACAATCACCAGCCATCTGGATTATGCTCAATTCCAACTCACACATTAAGCCATTGACATCTATACAGAAACATATATCCTCTTCCATTGAAAAATATTTTCCAAATTTCTTATGTCTATTTCAGAGCTGAGTAATTTTTGTACCAGGTGCAAGTAAGTTCCATTGTTGCAGCCTGGAACCTAGAAGTTTGAATTCTTCTTTTCACAAATTTAAGTTGTATGCCAAATCATTCAAGTTTACCTGCTCTATAAAATGTCTTTCACTTTCAGAAGTTTCTGGTTGAAAGTGAGGGCTTTCTAAGTAGAAGCCAGATTACATTATAAAGCATGTTTTCATCTTTATATTTTATATGTAAGTAATCATGTTGGACAAGGGTGAGCTACATATGACATATGTGTTAACTGGCAGGTATGCAGACTCATTTTTAATAACGTATATCTAAAATATCTAAAAATTGTGACATGATGTAACATTTTAGGCATTATTTTCAGAATCTATGTGTGAAAATGGACCAAAAACACGTATTATATTTGCAGAGGTACATTTCATGTTGGGTAGTATAATGGAATAATACCGTATGTATGTTAGACTTATTTAATAAACGTACAATTTTATTCAAATACTGCAGGTGAGCATAGTGCATATCATGAATATTTTTTACTAAAAATTACAGATGTGTATAGTGGTGTTTCTGCTTGCTAAAACCTTCACATAGGAAAGTTTTGCTACATTTCCTGGGAATTCTAGAATCAGTTAATCACCACTATGTGATAAATAATAGTTATATAAAGAGAGAAATTAGTGTTTAATATATTAGTCAACCAGTATTTATAAATAACAAGTAAGAAGACTATTCTTCTTGAAGGTTACGGATTATACACGTAATGAAAAATGTTATATTGAATAGGTGGTGATGTGAAATCATTTCCCTGTTTTGTGCATGTTTAATTTGTCTTACTGTGATAGTTCCTATATTATCTGAAAAGAGCCATAAAATTAATAAATAACTAGATAACTTAATGTTTAGAATTTCCCTCTGCTGTGACTATCAAAAAATGACTTCACCATACAATGATTCTTCCATTTTTAAAATACCGGTTTTCAGAGTTCCTGATAGGCTTTCTTGGCACCCATAGCAGTCATAGTGCACACCACATCCGTGCCATATATTACCCTATCAGGCACACCTTTACTCACCATTGCCCACCCCTCGGTTGGATTTTGAAATTTATCCTTAATATTTTATAAGCAAATAATAGCTCATGAATTGATAGAGTGTAAACACTGTTCTTTAGGAAAATTTAAAAGAAATCAAGCTCCAATGCATTTGAGAACATTTACAACAATGACATATATATTTTATATTCTGACAATCCTAGGTAGATTTTCTTTCTTCCTTTTGTAATTGCCTTTGGCAGTATTATAAGTAGGCAGTTGTGTAAATCTCTCCCGGCTTCTGCAACACAGCTTGATTTGACACTTCAATCCATATGATGCATATTTTCAATAAGGTTGACCTCTTCATTTTAATCACTTAATCAACTTTTTATTACTTTCTCTATTACATACTTACTAAACATACTATTACATACTACTTCCTCTACTAGATTTTTGTCTTGCAGAAGTTATTCTATGCCAGTATATAGAGTGACATTAGACTGTTGCTTTTAAGTACATTTAAAAACCATCCGTCTAGGCTGGGCTTTGAACCTGTGGCTTTGGGAATCAGTGAGCCTACACCTAATTAGCCAAAACAGCCAGACCAAAACAATGCAGACAGTGCTAGTAAACAATCTTCACTGATCATTTAAAGCTAGTATCCACAGAATGTTGCAATAAAGAGGAAAAAGGTGAATAAACAATCTCCCTTCACTATCTGTATTTGAAACAAATTTTCATTTTATGCTTGGGCAAATAGATATTCAATTTAAAACCATTAACATTATTTTAGAGTGTTATAGATATGTTATTTTTAATAAAATTAACATGCTCATATTGAGTATTCAGTAAAAGGCATATTAAACATGTTTATTCACACAGAAAGTAATTATGCCAAAATGTGAAAAGAAGATAAATGCCAATGTTTTGACATATGTTTATAATTGTGTACCTCCAAGTCCAAGTCGTATACTGACAGCCTGTTAACAGCCAGAAGGTTTTTGCTGCGTACCCACCCAGGTTTTGGGTCTGACCGCAGGTTGGTAATTCTGATGATTACAGGATGATGTGTTATTTTTTGTTGAGGGAATTTGATGAGGTAGCTTTTTGCTCCTCTTTCAACTGTGTACCTAACTTCATAATAAAAGTTATATAGTAGAAAGCTAAATCACATTTCATGTTTATTTTTCATACAAAACTGTAGCAAACACTTGCTTCAATAATGAATTCCAAACAATGTTTCTTTACCAATCTCTGCTTATCATAGCCTTGAATTTAAGTACAATAAAATGTATAATCTTGTGATTCTGTAATGTTTGAGCTCATTTTAATTTTAGATGAATCATCACTATATGGAGCTAATTGGTTGCCTAATCTTGCATAAAATACATTAATACAATCAACTCAAAGAGTGTCCAGAAATATTTAAGGGAGCCAAAAGTATAATTATAATTAAGGCTGGCTACTTGGGTAGTCCTCATGGCTACTGCTGTCATGAAATACTGCAAACTACCTTAGAGTTAATGCAGGTCCATGATCAATATCCACAGAGAAATATAGTGTCACAGATGTTAGGCAACAATGAGTATATAGCTAATATATACAATCTTGGCTCAGGCAGTAAATCACTTACATTCACAGTTGTGATACCTGGTACCAAAATGAATAAATGATGGCTAGAGTCACTGTGAAGTTGAGAATGCTGGAGTATCAGGCCAACATAACCAGCCATCCCAAGTGTGAAGGTACATTGAAATGTTTGTAATGAAAAGCAAAATAGAATTACCAGTAATTTAATAGGAGCTTTTCACATGAATTAAACTGGTGTTTTAACCTGAAAGTTTTTGAATAATTCTACTTTCTTAGCTAATTTTTATTTTCATTTTTTATTTTAGTGACACTTAATTTTCAGGGACATATCAAAACCTCATCTGAACAGTAGTTGGTGACCATGTCTCATAGTACCATAAAACACATTGTGCTTTATCCTGGTTAGACTGCATGTTAGATTATACCAGAAAAAAGCAACAACAAAACTTTAAGAGCTTGTCTGTCATCTGCCAAAAGCCATACAACTCTAGCTGTAATAGTTATCATTCTATAGGAAGTTGTAGTATTGAAAAGATTTTATGAATATCCTTCATATTGACAGATAGAGTCAACATGAAAAATTCAGTGCCATAGCCGGGATTTGAACCACAGATCTGGTTTCCATCCGGTTGGTCTTACTCTTCTTGATGGAAACCAGGAGATCCGTGGTTCAAATGCCGGCCATGGCATTGAATTTTTCATTTTGACTCTATTTATCAAAAACCTTAGCCTATATACGACTAGTGTGAAGAAATGATTAATTTCCATCAATTATTAGCTAAAGTCCTACATACTGTTAAAAATTGAGAATTATGCCTTTATAATATACTGTTATCAGTCTGTTATAGTCATATCTCCTACAGGTATTTGGACATTGATGAAGTTGCAACGAAGGCTGCAGCTATCCAACCTACTACTTTTGTCAGTCTCCTTCATTATTTAATGCTGGTCAGGTATTTTCCATATCACTAAGAGAAGATCCCTTCCATTCCACTAATTGCTTTTACCCGTAATCACAGCATATGTAATAACCTTCTAAAAATAATGCTTTAAAGCAGTTTTATGCTTTTACATATAGGAACAAGCTGTAGGAACAAACACTGTATTTAAGCTAAGCAGAGTCTGGATTGTGGCTTTGTATATTCACAAGCATATTACACATTATCACCATTGATGAAATAGGAGGTTCATACCTGATAAATTACATATTTGTTGATTCCGCAGCCTGAAAGGCAATGAAAAGCTAATTAAATATTTTAAAAAATCTTAGGAGGGATAAACACATACCTATGTACAATAAACAAGATGTGATTTAAGCTTAGAGGGGAATTTCTTTTAATTGTACAGTCATAATTCTACAGGTATACTCATTTAATAAGTTTTTGACAGTTGAGCTGCTGCAACATAAAAATGCAAGCAGTTTAACTTTTCTGTAATATAACTTGAAAATACACTGGGAAACAATGAAGATAAATAGATCTTATCTTAAACGGTAGTCACACAATACAAAACATTAAGCCATATGCTGAAAATAACTTTGAATATAATATTATTATGAGCTTAATCATTTTATTTAATTAACTGTGGTCATTTAGTTCACAGAATGTTCAGATAAAAGTAGTGTTTTGTAAATACAAAAATTTATTGTGATAATGTTTAATATTTTATTTAATTTGAAAAGATAAATTGGAATTAATAGTGTGAAGTAATGTAATAGTTAAAATTATATTATGAGTTGACTGAGAAAATTCTTGACAATTGATGGATAGAGTCAACATGAAAACTTCAATGCCATGGCCGGGATTTGAACCACGGATCTCCTGGTTTCCATCCAGTCGCTCTTAACCTTTGAGCTACCATGGCCAATATGCCGTCCTGACATTAAATTCTCCATTTGACTCATATATTTCCCCGGTAGAACACTAGTCAATAGTAAGTCGCCACAAACGGTGTATCTCAGATGCAAGAGCCCCTAGTGGTCTACTGGAGAAATATATGAGTCAAATGGAGAATTTAATGTCAGGACAGAATGTTGGCCATAGTAGCTCAAAGGTTAAGAGCAACTGGATGGAAACCAGGAGATCTGTAGTTCAAATCCCGGCCATGGCATTGAATTTTTCATGTTGACTCTATCCATTAAAAACCTTAGCCTATATACGGCTAGTGTGGAGAAATGATTAATTTCCATCAATTAACTAAAATTCTTGACAATTTCTTGATAATGCCTTCAAGTGGAGGCGAAACGTGTTGAAAAAAAGAAATTGTTGTGTGAATTACAGAGTGTCTCAGTTGACTCATAGTATAATTTTAATTATGTAATTTAATGCTAACAAAATCACAATACAAACATATAGTAAATGATTATGAGAAAATTATTACAGATATATGTATATTATTGCAAAAAAATATATACATATATAGCTTTTGTGACATAGTGTATTACTACCTTCTATGGCAGTGGTAGTAGACAGGCTTCTTCACAAACTTAATGCCCTGTAGTTGGTCTTCAGTACTCAAGAACATGAAACAGAATAGTAAATAATACTGTAAATGTGCATAGAGCATTTTATTTTGGATGGATAGATTGAAACTGTTTACTGGTTATGATATTAATACTTTATTTAGCATTATTTTGCATGTAACTAGAATGGATAATGTTACACATTAAACAATGTGTAAGAGCATTAATTGAACTGTTTAATTTATTAAACATATAATCATTGTGTCAGCTAAAATACATAATAATTATATTTAAAAAACAAACTGCACTACCCAATATTCTATATAAGAATAAAGAGAAATCAGATATTGCATTATAAAAATTTGATATGTTGAACTCAAATGACTTTTGGAAATAATCTTTTTCTGTCTGGCTCCACTCATCCAAACCTTAGCCTACACATGACTAGTGTGGAAGAAATTATTTCCATCAATTTACCTAAAAACATAGTGGTTTAACTATGAAGCCTGGGACTTAATTACTTACAGCATAGTTAGTCGCCACAAAATTTGTGTGTCTCATAGCATATGAGAACCCCTAGTGGTTTACCTGGAAACATATGAGTCAGTTGGAGAATTTAATGTCAAGTCGGCATGTTGGCCATAGTAGCTCAGTGGTTTAGAGCAATTGGATGGAGACCGGTAGATCCATGGTTCAAATCCCAGCTATGGCATTGAATTTTTTCAGCCTGGCTACTCATCCATCACATGACTTTTCCTAGTCTTATACATATTATTCTTGTTAATCTGAATAAAAATTTGCAGAAATTACCTTATAGCAATTGTCTTGTAGGTGCAGAGAGAATATGCAAATTATGCACACTGTAAGTAATATTTGAGTCTTTTAAGAGCTTGGCTAGACATTATGTGATAACTTTGATGTATGCCCAAGAGATTAAAAAAAGTAAACGAATAAATAATTCTATTTGGGAAAAGTATAACTATTGGAAAATTCAACAAATATCAAGGAAAATCAAGGAACTGGTTCATCTCGCAAAGATAATGCATTAGACATAAATTATGTTTTAACCAAATCTATTTGTTTTGGTAAGATCTTGCCAATCTCTTACGACTTACCAGTTATGCAAAAGATATCCAGAATGAGGACAGCATCTAAAATTCCTAGAAAGTTCAAAATATGCATCTTTTACCTCGGATTTGTTGCAAAATATTTTAATAAAAATCATTAGAGCCCTTTTTGAGGAAATCTAACTTTTTGAAAAATGTTCCATGTAAAGGAAAGTTTGCAGTGTGGGGAGTTTTTGAAAATTATTTTGCATCTTTGGAGGACATTGTACTTACCAAGTTTGGTATTCAGCTGACTTATTGTTTAAGGCATGCCCCTCACTGACATGGACAGGGATACCTAGACGTGGAGCTTTTCTTCCAATGACTGCTTTTATTGAAGTGTTTCCAATGAAATCTCGGTATCAAACTTCTGCATGGAATATAATGGCTTTTCTACCTACCATGTACATGATATAGAAAGTAAAAGTACAGTAGAGTAAATGTAATTTAATATGGTCATTACCACCAGTGCTTGTAGGAACCTAATGGTTATGTTTGTTCTATTCACAACTGGTACAAAGTTGTTGTTGTTTTCAAATGCTAGGCTTTGGCAATGAAGCCATTAGCTCTCTTGCTCTCCAATATTTGTGTGTAGTGGGTCCAGCAGGTAGGGCTTCACAGGTTAAAAGATGTTCTTCAGTCATTTTCTCTTCTTTGTTGCACAGAGGACAATTTGGACTTGTATAAATTCCTATTCTGTGTAAGTGTTTGGCCAAATAATTCTAAGTAATCTAAAATTTGCTACTGCAGCTTTACGTGGGATTTCTGGAATAATTTCTGGATTTTTAATTAAAATGTTCCATTTTTTATCTCTGGCTTTGTTAGATACTGATTGGTTTTGTTTGTTTTTATATTTGCTTTCGATTATTCTTTTTATGCATGTAAAGGATGAGCTTTTACTTTTGTTCTGAATTAAATTTGCACCTTTTTTGGCAAGAAAGTCAGTTGATTCATTTTCAGCAATTCCACAATGTGCAGGTATCCACTGTAATATAATTCTTTTCTGTAGTTTTTGAAGTTGTTGGATCGTTTTGTGACATTCTTTAATTTGGATTGACCTCCTTTTATATGAACTTATTGCACATAATCTGCTTTAGAATCAGAAAGTATGACAGCATTTTTGAATTTATCTATTCTGTATAGAAGGTGTTGGAGTGAAATATGAATAGCTGTTATTTCTGCATCAAAATTTGTTGTGTGGTATCCTGCTGGTTGATAGAATGAGAACAATGCACACTTAATTCCTGCTCCTGAGTTGTTGTCCAAGTTAGATCCATCTGTGTAGATGTGTAACCATTCTTCAGGTGGGTATCTATTGTTCACAGTTTCTAATGCTAGTGCTTTTAGTACAGGTTTGGAAGTTTCAGATTTTGTAACTATTTGTTCTACATCTAATTGAATATTGATTGGTTCAAAAGTCAGTGGGTTTTCTTTGATTAAAATGTTTTCTTTAGAATTAGGAAGATACAGATCTGTTTGTAATTCCACAACTTTGTGTAGGAAACTTGTTTGTGTTTTCATCTTGACTGGTTGTAGTAATCTTTTTTCCCATTTTGTTGTTTTTAACCGCAACATTTTTTCATGTTGTAGTAGTGTCTGCTCCTCTCAAGTTAGATGTATTGGATAGTTCCGAGTTAAGGCTTGCATTGCCGTGATTGGACTTGATTTTGCTGCACCAGTTATTAGTCGCCGGGCATGATTTTGGCATACTTCAAGGTGATTCATGTTAGAACTGTTTGCTGTAATTATTACCTCTGCATTACAAAGAAGTATTGGCTTGATGAATGTTTTGTATGTGGTGTTCAGTGTCTCCTGATTACTGCCCCACTTGACTCCAGCTAATCTTTTCAAAATTGAAAATTTTGTTGTTGATTTGTTTACTACTGCTTCAATATGATGTCTCCAAGATAATTTTGAATAAAAAATTGTTCCTAAATATTTTGTTTCATATGTTTGTTTCAGGTTTGTTTTCTTGAACTGCAGATTTTGTTTAGGGATTTTCTTTTTGAAGCTAAATATTTGGAATGTTGTTTTATCAGTATTTATCTTCATCAAATTGTTGTCAGTCTACTTTTCCAATAGTATCAGAGCCTTTTCCATTGAAGTTTTGGATTTCTCTATTTGTGCGGAAGATGTTCACATGGTCATGTCATCTGCAAAAAGTGCTGTCTTTATTTCTGTGTTTGATACAGCCACGGAAAGATCATTGATGTAGATGTTGAACAAGGTTGTACTCAGTACTGCACCTTGTGGTAGGCCCATTTTTATTTGTCTGAATTTGGATGTACTGTCATTGTATTTTGTAGCACAGAAATGTTGAGAGGAAAACTGAGTGATCCAATTTAACACGTTATCTTGCATGCCTAGTTTTGAAAGTTTCTCAAGAAGTTTATGCCTCCATACTGAATCGAATGCTTTCTCAAATCAATGAAAACTGACAGCATATCTTGATTTTTGTTGAAAGATTCATGACATCTTGGGATAGTTGAATTGTATTTTCTTTAGTCGATAAGTGTTGTCTGAATCCTGTTTGAGCAGTTGTTAATATGTTATTACTTTCTTAGAACCAATTTAGCCTTGCTGAAATCATACGTTCAGCTGTTTTTGCAATGACACTTGTTGAGGAAATTGGTCTGTAATTATTTATTTTGTCGGGTGCTTTGCTGTTTTTTTAGAATAGGAATAATTATTGCTTTTTTCCACTCTATAGGTACAGTAGAGGTCCATGATATTTTAAATAATTTCAGTAGTACCTTTCTTTCCTTTGAACCTAGGTAATTCAGAAATTCAGCATGTATTTTATCTGGTCCAGGAGACTTTTTATCTTTCAACTCATGGATAGCATGAATTAGTTCCCTTATGGTGAATTCTTTGCTGAATATATCGTTTGTTTGTTCTGGGCACTTTTTAAATTTTTTGAGATCTTTTTTAATCTGCCTTTGTTTTCTTTTTGCTTCAGAGGAAAGTTTATGCTGAGAGCTGTAATACTTATTAAAGGCTTCAGAAATAGAGTAATTTGAAGTAAGTGTTTTCTCATTTATTTTGAGTGGTTCTTTCCTTGTTTCTTTCTGACAATTAGTTTTACTTATATATCTGTATACTTTTTTTGCATCTTTTCTATAATCAGCTTGTTCAATAAGTTCACTGAAAGCTTTTTTTTGGCAATATGAATTTCTTTTTAACATTTTTGCCATTCTTTGCCATTCCTGTGTATCTGTTGGGTTATTGGACAATTGTGCTTTTTCCCTTGCTATGTTCCATTCTTCTTTTAACTTTGATAGTTCTGTATTCCAAAAGGGTTTGTAATTTTTAGTTTTTCCTCTTGGGATCAATTTTTTTGCTGCTTCAAGAATTATATTTGTTATTGTTTTATTGAGTTTATCTACAGATGCTTCATGTTGAGCGGAGTAAAGAGTTTGTTCAGTTTCCTCAGTAAATTTCGTCCAATTTGCTTTTCTAAAATTCCAAGAGTATTTCAACTTTGGCCTGTTAATATTTTGTTTGTCATGAAGTATTATGGATGCAGTAACTGCTCTATGACTAAATGTTGGAGGACGTAAATTACACAAAAAAAGGAGAAAAAGTTTTACACTCACGGGAATGGATGCATAGGAGAGCTGTTTGTAAAACATTTTTGTGTTACAGTAAATAATTAGTGTTTTAAAGAAAATTAGAAGTGTTTTAAAGAAAATAAGCATCTTTTAGCAAATTGATTCTAAAAGAACTTATTAATCTGAGACTAGGATCTTGAGATAAGAATTTCACGCACCGACTGAGTCCAAGCTAGGACAAAGAAAATTTGACTTGTTATAAATGAATTACATCTAAGTACAAAATTTTAAAGTTTGATCATCGCTCTATATATTCAAAATTATAATTACTAAACCAAATAAAAAATTATGAAAATTAATCATCGCAAATCTTCATCGCAGCAAAATCCCAACATGGATCAAATTAATCTTCCTTTAAAGCACCTTCCCAACGTTGAGCGAAATAAAATATAAATTAATCTCCTCCAACCCAAAACATTGTTCACAAACTTTCACCGGAAATATATATATATATATATATATATATATATATATATATATATATATATATATATATATATATATATATATATATATATATATATACAGAGAGAGATTTCCTAGGAAAAGGGAGAGAAAGAAAGAAAGTAAAGAAAGGGAAACAAAACCCAGTTTTTTTTTTAATCTACATCGAAATGTGCAAGGAAACTGTTTCTCCCAATGTTTATCTCGATTAACATGTAGTGGATATAAAAATATTTCCTCTGAGAATAGTTTGAAGAACCTATATAGAAAGTTATATGTTACATTCATATGCCTTTTTCTACCGATTCTTCAACAAAGTATTCTTACGAAGGTATACTCTTCTATCTACAAGATGTTAATCGAGATAAAAAATTGTTAAAAAATGTTCTATTACACATTTACTTTTAGGTCCAATGAGAATAGAAGAATAGAGTAGCCTTTGAAGAAAGAATCATTTTTAAGATCTGGCATCTATGTAATAGCTTTGAAATCACGTTCCCTTTACATGATGATAAGAATGAAATATAGGGAGACAAATAGCGATGAGTTTCTATTTGAGTAACATATAACTTTTATGTGTTTCAAATGGGAAGGCTTCTGGAGTCCAGCTAATCAGATGCCTTATCACACTCAGCATTGTCAGCTTGTTAACCCACTCCTTTTATATTTCCCTCTCTCTCGCACACTCATACAACATGCAGGTCTGCTTGGCGCAGATGAAAGGGTAAGAAAATTATATTTTACAAACTTTTACAGTTATGCAGTTGCCAAAATCAAAATTGGAAAAATCATTTTCGCAAATTATGTATATTTTAAAATACTATAACTATAATTATAGTTCTGAATTACCTGTTTTTCTAATCCAATGGAAGTGCAAGTGGCTCATCCATTTCGCTGTCTATGTCACTTCCGTTAAGAGACAATTCGTCATTGTCACTGTATTCATCGTCTGAGTCTTGCAAATTTATGATTATAGGTTCCAAGATCTCGTCACGTGCTCTTTGCTTCTTCAAATCGTCTTCTTGAAGTTTTTCTGCATGCCTCACGCAGTTTTCCCAGTCCTATTGTGTTACCTTGTCAATTTCCTCGTAAACAAGTCGTTTAACGCCCATCAGTTTAAAAGTATTATTTATTTTTGCAATCCTCCTTTTTATTTGAGCCCACACCAACTCAATTGGATTATATTGGCAGTGGTAAGGTGGGAGGCGTATTACTTCGTGTCCCGTTTCAATTGCAATTTGATCCAGTTGATGCACTTTTTCCGTGTTTTTAAATGGAAGTACTCTTTGCAATAACTCATTTTTAGTTTCTGTTTCCGAAAAATTTTTGAAGAACGTGTACACCTTAAAAATAGTACTTCGAGCCTGACTTCACAATACCTGCCTTTTTGACTCGCCACTAAATTCACCGCAAGAAGCCATTGCACTATTTAACTCTTACTCTACCGTTGTGCAAAGAACAACTGAATGATATTGATCTGAACTCCCCTGAGTAAATATTGTTATTATTGTTATTATTATCATTGTTATTATTGTTAAATATTGTTGTAAATCTAGTATTTGTAATTTGATCTGTATTCTTAACTCTGCCACCGGGTAGTACCCAATTGCAGTGAATACATACATACATACATACATACATACATACATACATACATACATACATACATACATACATACATACATACATACATACATACATACATACATACATACATACATACATACATACATACATACATACATACATACATACATACATACATACATACATACATACATACATACATACATACATACATACATACATACATACATACATACATACATACATACATACATACATACATACATACATACATACATACATACATACATACATACATACATACATACATACATACATACATACATACATACATACATACATACATACATACATACATACATACATACATACATACATACATACATACATACATACATACATACATACATACATACATACATACATACATACATACATACATACATACATACATACATACATACATACATACATACATACATACATACATACATACATACATACATACATACATACATACATACATACATACATACATACATACATACATACATACATACATACATACATACATACATACATACATACATACATACATACATACATACATACATACATACATACATACATACATACATACATACATACATACATACATACATACATACATACATACATACATACATACATACATACATACATACATACATACATACATACATACATACATACATACATACATACATACATACATACATACATACATACATACATACATACATACATACATACATACATACATACATACATACATACATACATACATACATACATACATACATACATACATACATACATACATACATACATACATACAATGCCTGGGTCCGTCAATTCCCTTAAAACTCTGTAACTCAGCAATGCCCGGTTCAACTAACACGCACACAAAGAAACAGCCTCACAAAAAACATTATGAAATGCCGAACACAAACAAGTACTTGAAAGTCACGCCACTAACACCGAATAATCAAGAGCACACACACTCGCATTCTTCCTCCACGAATATCACGGCCTCCTATATGTATGTATGTATGTATGTATGTATGTATGTATGTATGTATGTATGTATGTATGTATGTATGTATGTATGTATGTATGTATGTATGTATGTATGTATGTATGTATGTATGTATGTATGTATGTATGTATGTATGTATGTATGTATGTATGTATGTATGTATGTATGTATGTATGTATGTATGTATGTATGTATGTATGTATGTATGTATGTATGTATGTATGTATGTATGTATGTATGTATGTATGTATGTATGTATGTATGTATGTATGTATGTATGTATGTATGTATGTATGTATGTATGTATGTACGTATGTACGTACGTACGTACGTACGTACGTACGTACGTACGTACGTACATACATACATACATACATACATACATACATACATACATACATACATACATACATACATACATACATACATACATACATACATACATACATACATACATACATACATACATACATACATACATACATACATACATACATACATACATACATACATACATACATACATACATACATACATACATACATACATACATACATACATACATACATACATACATACATACATACATACATACATACATACATACATACATACATACATACATACATACATACATACATACATACATACATACATATAGGAGGCCGTGATATTCGTGGAGGAAGAATGCGAGTGTGTGTGCTCTTGATTATTCGGTGTTAGTGGCGTGACTTTCAAGTACTTGTTTGTGTTCGGCATTTCATAATGTTTTTTGTGAGGCTGTTTCTTTGTGTGCGTGTTAGTTGAACCGGGCATTGCTGAGTTACAGAGTTTTAAGGGAATTGACGGACCCAGGCATTGTTCATGGATTGAGAAGCATAGAAACTAGTATTCAGGAGGCCGTGAACCGCACGACTAAATCGAGAAATACAAAGTTATATCTTAATTGGAATGTTTCGTTTGAGTTAACAAGGAATAATAAACAAGAGATTTCAAAATGGTGGATGAAGTTAGTGAGGGTATTGAGAGTGCCTTTAGAATGCTCTTAAATGTTACGGAGGCTAGTAAAAACTTGCGTCAAGATTTGAAGCAGGATATTGTGAAGTCGGTAAGTAGTTTACGTAAATATTTTACAAAAATGAAAGACATCGTGAATCAGAAGGAAAATGAAACCGAAAGTTTACAAATGGCAGTGCAGAACTATCAGGAACAGTTGAGTGTTGGCAAGAGAGCGAGAATAGCATCACAAGTGACACCTGGGGTGATATCTTCCGAACGGGTTGTGGAGCAATTTGGGGTAGAAAGGAGTTATGCTTCGGTGTTGACTGGCGCTGCACGTACAGGGGACTCTAAGTGCTTTAAACTGCTTGTTCGGAGCAAGAATAATCAAAGTGTAGAATATATAAAGACACTGGTGAAAACTAAGGTTAATCCTGTAGAGATGAAGGTTGGTGTTCAGTCTGTAAAGGCATTGAGGAACGGACAAGTTCTAATACAATCGAACAATAAAGCTGAAGTAGATACTATTTGCAACAATATTAATAATAAGTGTGGAGAGGAGCTTGAGGCTACCGTCTCGAAGAAAAGAAATCCAAGAATAATTATTTTCAATATACCAGATGAGATAACAACGGAGAATGCTGTGGAGGTTTTAACAGCACAAAATACAGAGCTGGAGAATTTCAGCACAGAGATTCAGCCTAAATTTTCCTTTCATGATAGGAAAAAGAATTTGAATTTGGTTGTTGAAGTCACTTCAACTGTACGGAGGGAAATACTTGGCAAAAGATTAAAAATAGGATGGAATATGTGTAACTGGGATGATTATGTCAAGGCTGGGCGTTGCTTCAATTGCTGTAAATATAATCATCGTGCGCAGGACTGTAAAGGACAGCAAACATGTCCAAATTGCGCAGAGAAGCATGCTCTAAAGGAATGTACTGCTAACAGAGCTGCATATAAATGCATTAATTGTGTAACGTATAATAAATATAACAGAGACAACAAAGTGTCAGAAAATCATTCTGCACTGGATACGAATTGCTCCTGTTATCAAGCAACACTTAGGCGGCTAAAAGACAATACCGACTATTAAAATGGATAGATACAGATTAACATGTTTTCAGGTTAACTTGAAACATTCAAGGATTGCGACTGCTAATTTGGTACAGCTTGTGAATGAAAAAGCTATAGATATAGTATTTATTCAGGAGCCCTACTTGATTAACAATAAACCAGCAGGTGTACCATTACATTTTAGAATATATACAGTTGGTACTACGGGTAAACGAGCAGCAATATTTATAAACAACAAAAATATTGACGTAACTACCATTGGTCAGCTTTCCGACAGTGATTGTGTTGTTATACAGGTTGTATATAATAAGAAAACATTTTTTGCAGCTTGTATGTACTTTGATGGGCACTTGAATATAGAAGATGACATTAACAAGATTGAAAATATTCTCCAGCATATTAAAGGAAAGGGTCTGATAATACTAGCAGATAGTAACGCCAGAAACAAACTTTGGCATGATATAATAACTAATCAGCGTGGTAGAATATTTGAAGAATTCATTACAGCAACAAATTTACATATCATGAATGAAAACAACGGCTTGCCAACTTTTGAATCCCAAACTGGAAGGAGTTGGGTCGATTTGACTATCGTTAATGACAAACTCCTTAGAGATGTAAGGGAATGGACCGTTGGAGAGCAAGAAAGCTGCTCTGATCATAAGATAATATCGTTCACAATAGGAAATGCAATCAAAACCCAAACTCGTACATTAAAGGGAATTAAATATATAACTAGACCAGAAAATTATAAGACATTTGAGGAAACGTTGCCACGAAAGCTGACCAAAAATTTTAATTGTCTGGGCAATGGACAGAGTGTGGATGAACAGCTCGCCCATAAAGTAAAAGAAAATAATGTTGAATATACAATTGAAATGTTCTACAATAGTATGGAAGCTGCATGCAGGGAAGCGTTTAGAGTAAGCAGGGGTAAGAAGCAGGCAATTAAAGGCAAATCAGTTCCCTGGTGGACCATTGAACTAACCATATTGAGGAAAAAGGTAAATGCATTAAGACGACGATATCAACGAACTATTAATAATGAGCAGTTAAGAGAAGAAAGAAGGAATCAGTACTTGGAAGGTAATCGGCAATACCAAAGGAAAATAAATGACGAAAAGTTTAAATCCTGGAGGGAATTTTGTAATGTAACTGATGGGACTAATCCTTGGACTGTAGTCTATAAGATCGCAGCCAATAAAATAAGATATCAGAATTCACTTACTACATTGCAAAGAGAAGATGGAACCTACACTGAAGATATACCAAGCACATTAAAGTATATGCTGGAGAACTTCATTCCGGAGGATAGGGTACAAGATGATACTGAACGACAAAAAGACCTAAGGAGGCTTGCAGAGGAAGTAATTAGTACCCCAGATGACAAGGAATTTACACCTAATGAGATTTGGGTTGTATTAAAAAATTTCAATCCAAAAAAGTCACCGGGAGAAGATGGAATATCTAGTGATATTCTGTTAAATGCTTTTAAAATGTTCCCATATTTCTTTACAGCAATATATAATCAATGTCTTATGGAAGGAATTTTTCCAGAAAGATGGAAGCGTTCATCTATAGTTCCTATAGTAAAGCCAGGCAAAGAAGATAGTGTAACGATAACAAAATATCGACCAATCAGCTTGTTGAACATATGCGGTAAAGTTTTAGAAAAGTTAATGATAAATAGGATTGAATATCATATTAACACGAGAAACCTTTACAGTACAAGACAATTTGGATTTAAAGCTCAGAAAAGCACGACAGATGCAGCAATGGCGCTGAAGGTATTCATTGAAGATGAGCTAAAATCTTTTGGTTATGTTGTTTTGGTGAGTTTGGACGTGAAAGGAGCTTTTGATGCATGTTGGTGGCCTAGTGTCTTAAATAACTTAAGAGAGATGAAGTGCCCAAGAAATTTGTACCAACTTACAAAGGATTATTTTAAAAATAGGAAAGCAACTCTCTCTACGAATGAATTCAGGACTGAAGTACAGGTCCAGCGAGGCTGTCCGCAAGGATCTTGTTGTGGGCCTGGACTTTGGAATATACTATATAACTCTTTGCTAAAATTGGAATTTACAACGCGGACAGAGGTAATAGCATTTGCTGATGATTTACTTGTCATGACAAAAGGAAAAAGTATATTAGATGCTGAAAATTATTCAAATCAGGACATAAAGAAAATTGAGTTATGGGCTAAAGAAAATAAAATCCAGTTTAACGACTCAAAATCAAAAGTTTTGGTAATATCAAAGAAGAAAACTAATCATAATGAAGCAATCAGCATATATCTGAACAATAAAACTCTGGAACAAGTGGATGTTATTAAATATCTTGGTATTTACATTGATAGGAAGTTTAGCTTTGATCACCACATAGATCAAGTACATGACAAAGCACTACGACTACTGCATAATCTTTCCAAGTGCGCAAAACTCACTTGGGGACTGGGAAATAAGGCGCTAGAAACTATTTATAAAGGCGCAATAGAACCTATTTTAACTTATGGTGCTCCTGTGTGGGGATTTGCCCTAGAAAAGCAGAAGAACATTAAAAAATTCGAGAGGATTCAGAGATTGTTCAATATAAAAATGACGAAGGCATATAGGACAATTTCTTATGATGCATCTTGTGTTATTGCCGGCATCCAGCCAATTGGTATAACAATACAAGGCAAAATAAAACTGTATAATGATATACACAGTGAACGTGACTATGATGCACCCCTACCACCAAGCGTCTGGAACCATCCAGCAGAACGACCTCATATAAAAGCAGTTGAGGAAGATGGGGCATACGTCTTTCAAATTTTTACGGATGGGAGTAAATCAGATGAAAAAGTCGGGGCTGCTGTAGTTCTGTACAAGCACAATACTGTAATTCGACAACTGCAATTCAGGCTGGATGGAAGGTGTTCAAACAATCAGGCCGAACAACTGGCTATTTTGAAAGCACTTGAAGAGCTACAAAACATGGCAAATACGCTGAACAAAGAGAAGACTGTAGCCATATTTACAGATAGTCAGGTGGCACTATCCACCTTACAAAACAACAATAAACACAATTATATTCCTGAGGAGACACTTAATAGACTAGGAACTTTAGAAAGAAATCAGTGGACAATACACTTTAGTTGGGTGAAAGTACATGCAGGAGTTACTGGTAACGTGCTAGCAGACATATTAGCAAAATCAGCTGCTGAAGACATCGAAATAAAGACTATTTACAACAAGGTACCAAAATCTTCTTTGAAAACTGAAATAGAGAGGGCAGGACATCTACAGTGGCAACAGAGATGGAGCAGTACAAGTAAAGGAGCCCTTACCAAATCATTCTTCCCTTTGATAAAGGATCGTCTTAAGACAAAACTACCATTAACAGCGACATTCACTGCAATGGTATCAGGACATGGAAAAACTAAAGCTTACTTGTATAGATTTCATATCATAGATGATCCCCAATGCACCTGCAATAGCCCACAGCAGACCGCAAACCACCTCATTTATGAATGTAGAGACACAAAACATCAGAGGGACAAGTTGATTGAAGAAGTACACAAGAATGGAGGAAATTGGCCAGTGTCAAACCAAAACCTTATAAATAAACATTTGAAAGCTTTTTGTATATATGTTAATTCAATTGACTTGTAAACAATTTTTATTTTAAAACAATACGTGAATTGAACATTTAAATTCTAATATTTAAAAAACTATTGTAAAATAATATCAAAATGTGATTACTATTTATAATGTATCTATGTAATTAAATGCATGTAATGTTACTCCGTAACGGGGCATGCTGTTAAAGTTCAATAAAAAAAAAAAAAAAAAAAAAAAAAAAAAAAAAAAAAAATACATACATACATACATACATACATACATACATACATACATACATACATACATACATACATACATACATACATACATACATACATACATACATACATACATACATACATACATACATACATACATACATACATACATACATACATACATACATACATACATACATACATACATACATACATACATACATACATACATACATACATACATACATACATACATACATACATACGAACACTTCTTATCCAGCATTCATTCATAAACATAAGCATACAGCATTCCACAGGCTAACAGGAAATGTGTTTGCTCTTTCTCGAATTTAACACCTTGACTTATTCACAGTAATTCTTTTATCCGTCATGTCAGTAGTTTAAATTTCAGTTCTGAGTAATTAAAAGTATATGTACATACATACATACACACCAACCACTTTGAACTCTCTAGAGTAAATAGAGATTACGAACCATTCATAAACAAAGATATAATGTGACCAGACACGTTCTGCCAGGGCAGCCGGAAATTTGTTTCCTCTCGCTCGAATTGGATTATTCAAAGCAATTCTTTCATCACGTCATGTCAAACATTTACGTTTCAATTCTGAGTAATTACAAATATACGTAGAAGCATACATGCCAACCAATAATGATATTCATACAGTGCTTACGTCGCGATGTATTGTTATAATACAGGTAATAGTGGCTTATTTATTTGTATTAGAAAAACTATTTGAGCTAAAAATATGGGGTTTACATGATTGTGTTAGATACATTACTCTCTGCATTCCACATGAATCAGTTTCGACAAAATCTGAATTTTTGTCTTAGCGCGAATAGTATTTCATACAGATTGATAAGGTTGGCGCTCCTCACACACCACTTAGCGGTAATGTAATACGACAACACCGCAGGACTCCGATTAGTTGTTCACCTAGTAGCGCTCAAATACAAACGCCTTCCCATTTAAAATACATAAGGTTTGTTTCAAATAATCTTTCCCCGCTGACATGCATCCCTTCCCGAAATACTACCTTTTCTTTGCCCAAATTGGCTAATGCTTTCGGCACCGTACGACAAAAGCAAGGTCAGCAATAAAAGCCATAAAAACAAATATGTCACCAATACCGATAAACGCACCTGCTTTCGTCAGTCATCCCAAAGGAAGGTTTGAAGCAAAGGATCCTCCTCTTTATTTCGTTTAACAATTAACATGCATTCCAAATAAATTAACTTTGTTGTGTAACATATTTAATTCATGCGGTTATGAAAATATAAATCTGACAATTTTCTTCGCACATATTAAGATATACCTTCATGTTAAATAAGAAACTCATTTTTACTGCACAACAGTCTATGCCACGACAGCACCCAATGACAGGTGATACGGTCACGAGATCGTTAAGAGATACGGGTCAAGCTTATGTGAAACAAGGATTAATGGGAAATACAAAACAGTAACAATGAATACCTTGGATATCATTAACTGAAACATTTGACATTAACTGTGTGTTTTAACGAGATTTGTAATTTTTGTGAATTAGGAGTACAACTTTGCGTCTAACGGTTTACAGTTATGCAAAAGCCATCCAGAGTGAAGAGGACTTCAATGACTATTCCCCGAAAATTCAACATACCTACCCAGTCGTTCGTATATGCATATACATATTGTCATTATATTGTCTGAAACAAATGACATTTTAATAAAAGTCATTAGAACCGTTCCTGAGAAAATCAAAGTTCTGAAAAACGTTTCATGTAAAGCGTAGTAGGTGTTGAGAGATGTTTTTGAAAATCTTCATGCCGTATCTTAGGAAGATGCTGAACTTAAATACCAACTTTAGTACTAGCGACTTTTCTTGATAGGGTTCTGCTATTCACAGAAGGACGCGCGCGCGTGCGAGAACACAGTCACACAAACACACACACACACACACACACACACACACACACACACACACACACACACACACACACACACACACACACACATACACACAAGCACACACACGCACACACACGCACACACACAGTCACTCACACGTACATAGACACAGATAAATCGAACTTTTGGTATATAGATATCTCAAAGCAAATTTCCGGTGAAATTCCGATATCGAGTTTTTGGGTGGAAATTCAAGACATATATTCACTTGTCAGGAAAATATTTTTCAGCATATGATATATGAAACAATTCTTCAACCATGTGAACTCTATCTCTAAAGCAGTGATTCTAAGCGGTTCTAAATAAGCACTTCAAGCCCTATCCTTACTGTACCCTAACAACAATAGAATACTTGAAATTTACAGTTCATTATGAATACTACAAGGTCTAAAAAAATAAATACACTTCCAGTGGATTCCATCCCACTGTGGAATTACAGGCAATAAAATAACAGATTCTTTGGCAAAAAAAGGAACACAAATAAAACAAAGCTGCCAACAAAAAACCTCATTCCACACATCAAAACTACATATAAACAATAAATAGAATCAACTTATTCTGGAAAGAAGAATGCAAAGAAAAAAGTACCAACAAGCAATGGAAAATTCTACAAGGAAGTAAAAGTCCCATCCCAGACTACCCAAAAAGAAGTACTGTTGCCATCTTCCGACTGATTACTGGCCACGACTGTTTGGCCGCTCATCTACACAGGATTAATATTTTTGAATCCCCGACCTGCAAACTGTGTAGGGACCCGAACTCATTGATGGACAGAGATCATCTCTCCAGTGTAGTGCCCTGACAAAAACAGATGGAGAACTGACAGCACAACTAGTCACAGTTATTGGGAGGCCAGAAGGAAAATGGAAATTCTCCAACCCCATGAGCATTAGCAATTAACCAACCAACATATGATATTTCAGTCAAAGTGATTATAAATCAATATTTTCGAAACTTTTTCCATGAAAAATGGTCTCATTTAGTGGAAGTTATTTGAAAATCCTTGTCGTAGTCTTGGAAGATGTTGAACAGAAATACAAGTTTGGTATTTAACTAAATTTTTGGAGGCTAGCTCCGTAGCTCAGTTTGTGGAGTACCTGCCTGTCGTGCTGTGGATCATATATGATGATTGGAGTTAAAGCCGGGGTATAAACGGAACAAAAACAAGCTTTTGCTTTTGAATAATGCCCTTAACACACATATGTTTTTCAACATGCTCTTTTGTAATTCGTTCACACCACCGCATCTAACATTTTACTGAAATGCAATACTTCCCAGCATATTATACTTACTAGAGAACATTAAAAAGGTATGTTTGTGAGCGTGTGTGATTCTTCTAAAGATGTAACACTAGTTTGAAGATTCCTGATTACAAACTGAAAATTGAACATTTGTTGTTAATTTTGAACATCCTGAAACGGCTCCACAGATTTTTAATTGAAATACCGCATGTTAAAGACTGCAGTATTGCAAATAAAGTGATAATTTGAGTTGTTTTCGAATAGTCTTTGAAGAATTTTCATTCTGACTTATCAATAATTGTTAAAATCATAAATGGTAGACAAGTTCTTACTAGACTCTAAATTTAGATCTTCTTAAAACAACCTGTTGCTGATGAAAATTTTTGTAGCATAAACCATTTCCGAGATATTCTCTGCTAATGGTTTGGATTTCAAGTTTACCCAGCAAGGTGATTATGGCAGTGGCCCCATTGTGGAATTCGTGAGTCCTATTGCCGAGGTCAACCTTCCTGACCCAGAGTTTTACTGGGGATTTCCCGGTGTCGCTAGAAAATGAAATGCGTAGTGTTTAACGCCCGGTTTTACTACATACGGCACCGCAGGCGATGACACTGATGATACATGAGATGAAGATGGAGCACCGGTGGAATGAGATGGCGGGGGAAACCGGAGATCCCGGAGAAAACCCGCCCCAGCGCCTTGTTGTCCACCACAAATCTCACTTTGCGGTCGCCTGGGATCGAACCCAGGCCGCCTTGGTGAGAGCCAAGTGGTCTAACCACTGAGTCACGGCGCGGCCCCGGTGTCGCTAGGCTAAGCTGGAAATTGTAATTACATTCACCAAGTTACATGCCAATCGAATTCATCTCTCTTTTCTTCCTGATTTAGCTTTTCGGGCTTCTAAATTTCGAGAGGGAGTTTCGGTGTACGTGGCAGGGAATGTGTTCCCTGTACATCCTTGCCCTCACGATGGGCGAAGTCTCCGAGAATATGTAAGCCCGCAGGTGAGAGGGAACCCAGTTTACCAATTGCCAGCGGTTAGATTTTGGGCACCTTCCTGCTGGGGACTTTCGTGCGTCTTTGTGGCACGTCACTTCGTCCCTTCCTTTTGGTGGAGGGGCGGGGTGTTAGCTACAATAGAGCTAGGAAGGTCGCAATGTAGGAAGTATCCCGTCCGTTGTGTACCCCAGTGTTTCTCAAACTCCTCTGGCTCAAGGACCCCCTTATCATCTAACAACTTGTTCGCGGACCCCCATAGGTTGGCAACTCAATTTATATAAACGAGTCGACTTCTGGTTGAATTTTATAATTGGAATTTAAATAATTACTGTATTTATAATTTAAGATATTTTCTTGTATATTTAGTTTTAAATTTAATTACCAATAAATTAAAAAAGTAAAGTTAAACTAAATAACTAAATAAATGTGTATAAAATGTGTTTTAAATAAAAAATATATTTTTTTAAGTTGTATCTATTAATTTTTTTTTTCACTTTGAAGTAAATTTTATACAAGTTTGCCCAACTAGACTTTTATTTAACTTTAGCCTTATATCAGTAAAAATTTGAAATACCGAACTCTTTGGATTAACCAAGGATTAATAACATTAGGCATATGTTATAAAACTGAATTTATTTTCCATGTAAATAAACTTTTTATACATATTAAAAGTTATTCATAATGTTCTGATTCCACCATTTGACCATTTCAACCAAGTTAGTATTGGGTTACTAAAAAAATCATGTTATGTGGAGAAAGCTTGAAACTTTGTTCATTGGAATATATTAATGTGAACAATGTAACTGCTTTTTTATTGAATAAGCTCAGTTAAGCTGGGCATAATGTTGGTGATTTTTACTCTTAAGTCAATTGGCAAGCACATTGGCAAGTCTGTTTCTCTTCAATGGCTTGATGTTGCACAACACTGAAAATGTTTGTTCGCACAACAGTTGGTTGGAAAGGTCACGTTTAACTACGTATAACTGAATCATTTGATAGTAGGGCTGTGTTCAGCTGTTTGGCAGCTGAGTAACCAATTATTATACCACATTCCTTTGCAATGTTATAAGGCTTGCCACTTTTAGCAATGGGTAGCACTACTTCATAGGAAACTAGTGTTACTTTTTCACTACTGGTTCCAGTAGAAATTTTTTCTATTCTAGATTTGCTCATTTTCATCTCTTTACTCTTTATTTTTAAATAATCAAGTGTCTTACCAATGCAATTCGGATGTTTCGTCTCTAAATCCCTTAGTAGCTTAACAGGCTTCATTGAGTTATTGCACAGTACATCATAACAAAAAGCACATTGAGCTTTTTATTCATCTTCAGTTCCAGCTCGAAAAAAATTCGAAACTTAAATATTCTTCACTGTATTTTTGCCGTTTTGCCTTTCGCAGATCGGCAGAGCAGCAACTAGTTAAACAAGTAGGCTCACTATTACCACTGGCCTCTTGATCGCCAGTTATTGTAGGCGCACGTTTATTTGATCCAGTCTGTAACCAACGATGCATGCTGAACGACGCGAACAAATTCTCACGATTCACAATTACAAACTGTCAGAACAATCAAATACTGTCAACACTGGCTTCAACACAGCGAGGACGGTTGGTTTGTTGTGCGTGCGTACAGAGGCCGAAATGTGTAGTGTTTAACGCCCGATTTTACTACATACGGCACCACAGGCGATGACACTGATGATACATGAGATGAAGATGGAGCACCGGTGGAATGAGATGTCAGGGGAAACGGGAGATCCCGGAGAAAACCCGCCCCAGCGCAGTGTTGTCCACCACAAATCTCACTTTGCGGTCGCCTGGGATCGAAGCCAGGCCGCCTTGGTGAGAGCCAAGCAGTCTAACCACTCAGCCACGGCGCGGCCATACAGAGGCCGACATAAGGATTCGAATAATATAACATGTAACATTGCACGCACTATGAATACTGTAATATTTATTTGGCAGAGTTGAATTGTTAAACACGTAAACATTAACCTTTTGTGTCTCGGAAACAATATTAAAAATATCACTTTGCATGTATTTATTATACAATCTGTACTGTATTTATTCTGTTGTCCCTCTTATTGCAGGACATTAGTATTAGAACGTACCCGATCGAACAGAGAAAAAGGTGATTGGACGTACCCTACACGCCCCTACCACATAGCAGTTGTGTTTATGCTATGCCTCGAGACAGTGTGCTCAAAGTTATTCAGTCGATTGTGAACTCACAGGTAATATGGGACATGAGACAACGATGGCAGAGAGGAATATCGTGATAAATATGTGAAAACAAAACAAATCTCTCTCAAATTCCCAAAACCATTAACAGAAGCAAAACTACAGTGTTCTGCATAATTCAACGCTCCAAACAGACAAATACTGTTGTAAATAAACCTAGAAATGGCGCTTCTTTTAAACTCACCACCAAAGACAGGAGGCAAATGATAAAAATGGTGAAGCAGAATCCGAGAGTCACTGCATCTGAGATTAGAGAATGCCTTGAGCAATATTCTGGTACTGTGGTTCACACCAGAACAGTTGAACGGGTTTTAAATAATACTGAGTATAAGGCCCGCATTCCTAGGAAGAAACCATATGTTAATAAGGTGAATAAGAAAAAGCGTATAGGATTTGCCAAACAGTATGTGGTGAAACCAACAGAATTCTGGGTTAAGTTTCTCTGGTCGGACGAGAGCAAATTCTGCTTATGCAAGAGTGATGGAGGTCTTAAAGTGTGGACACTGCAAAATACAGAATGGGAGTTACAGTGAAATATGTTAGCAGTAGTATGATGGCATGGGGCTGTATAGCTTCATCTGGTTTTGGAGAACTGGTGTTCATAGATGGGATCATGGACAAATTTGAATACAAGGGGATTCTTGAAAACAATCGTAAAAGGAGTGCAGAGAAGCTGTGATTAGGGCATAATTATTACTTCCAACAGGGCAATGATCTGAAGCATACTGCTGAAATTGTAAAGCTTTGGATCGTGTACAACACTCCTCACATCTTGAAGACACCGCCTCAATCTCCAGATTTAAATCTTATAGAGAACATCTGAAAGGAACTCGAGGAGCGTGTTAGGAAGCATCACATCAGAAGCAAGGATCATCTGATAGAACTTCTTCAAGCAAAGTGGAGAAATATGGACTCTGCAGTCACTAAACAATACATACAGACAATGTCCAAACAATTATCAGCAGTAATTCAAAGAAAGGGGATGAAAACTAAATGCTAGCTGTTCTCTGTTCGAATACTTATGTCCAGATATAAAGTAACCGTTTATTTCTCCTTGTAGTACAAATTAGTTTCAGTTGCTATTTATGGGTTTACATGTTTAATGGAAGACTCAAGTTTATTGTGTACCAGTTGTATTTACGTATGCTTACTCTGCGTAGCTTTAAAATAAAATACGTAATAAATATGTTTACGTTCGAATACTTATGTCGGCCTCTGTACGTGCAGCTGTTGCCAGGACAACGCTGACTCAGAGGCTTGGCTGACTTCACCCGGATCGCAGCTAACCGCTCACGCTCGTACGGTTGCGTCGCTATTATAACGTTGTACTACACGCTCCCAACTGTTACGTTGATTGCACCTCTCAACTGCGTTTCATCGTTACGACATAGCTGCATAAAAAATGTCAAGTAAAACGTATAGTTCGGCACCGAGCAGATAAGTGACTCAGTAAATACAATTCTACGTTTTCTATAGTTTTAATTCAACATTATAACTTGACCTAAGGCAGCCCTCGCGAACCCCCGGACATCCTCTCGCGGATCCCCGGGGGTCCGCGGACCACACTTTGAGAAACACTGGTATACCCTATGCGTGATGGATAGAACTACGCCACGTGACCATTTCTCAGTCACAGCTTTTTATACACTATCCAGAGAACTAACCCAACTGGGCACTCATATTTTATTTCTATATCGTATAAAGCTACATTCTGAATTCTGAAAAACATGGGATATATGAACTTTAATTAATAGTTCCGATTTACCATTTGGCATGTTGTCATTCATATGTTCACGATAGCCTTAAAGGTGATGGATAATAGAAATAAAACTGTAACGCATTAGTGCAGAGTACTATAAGCACACAACAGAAAATTCAAACACATCCAAGTATCTGTTATTGTTTGCCAAATTTTAGCTTAAAGTCGTTACAGCCATTTCTGACATAATTATAATCAAATATTAATTTTACAAGTAAAGTTTAGTATAAAATGGGGTAATAAACTTACATTATTTATCCTTTCATTCCTAAGTAGGGACTCTTTTTTTTCTTTGTAATTTACGCCCTCCTACGTAGTCATATCGGGCGATGAATGAAAGGGGTGAAATGATGCTCAAATGAGTTCAGGGTCCATGAAGCTTAGAGTTACCCGACATTCGTGTGTCAATATAGGGGAAAACCCCGAAAAAACCCTTATCCAGGTGACTCACCCTGGCCGAGATTCGAACTCGGGACCTCTTGAACGTGAGGCAGACATGCTATAGGGACTCGTTCAATTATTATTGCAAGCTATTGTGCCAACTTTATAGGACTGGCTTGAATTTCCTGATAAGGCCTTTTAAGTCTTCTTCAATCCAATATATATATATATATATATATATATATATATATATTTTATAATTTGTAAACATTAAGGGATGGAGAAAATCTTACTCAGAAAAGACAGATCTCGTTAAATCATTAAAATTTAGTTCAAAACTTTTTTGAGGTACTTTTTTCCAAATGGATTGACTTTTATGTCTCAAAAAAGAAAGTTACCTGGCCATACAAAGAGCATGTAATATCATATCTATCACATAGCAATCAGCACTAAAAACTTTGACTGTTATTTAAGCCTAATGTATTCTCCTGTTTCAATTGTACCTTCAAATGTATGTAATGAACTATTTCTGCAAATGTCTACCTAAATTATCTTGCAGATAAGGGAGGTATTGAGGAGTAATATTTTAAGAATAGCTGAAGAATGTCATGTAAATGTAACCCATCAGACTTTTAATGTCCAGGTTATGCAAGAAGAATAAATAGATCGTCAAAGGTGATCATACAGCTAAAAGTTCTAAAGAATGTAGCTATTACCTAAGCTCGCAGTATGCTCCTACTGTCATTGCACTAATAAGGACATAAGTAAAAAAACCATTTGTACAAATGTTTATTGCGACTGTCATTGAAGTAGAGGAATAAACGTCTTTAGGAATAGTTTGTACAAGTGATGAAAGTCATACATCAGAAATGTTTCCTGGTTATACAAAGAGAATGGTATTTGAAAGTTATCATATAGCTATCAGCGTTTAGATTTTTGAAATAGCACTCAAGTCTACTCAGTTTCCCTATTCACAGCGTATCTACAGGTATAAGGAAATATATAATAAAATCGTTTGCACATATGTTTCTCTGGAATTTGTAGAAATAGTTTGGACAGGGGTAGAGAAAGTTGGGTGAGCGAAATATATCAGTTTTGTTTATGTCCTGGCCACTGAAAAATAACTGAATTTAAGAGCTATCAGATGTGAACAGTACTTAAAGGAACAGAATATTGCTTAAACTTAAGGCATTCTGCATTTTATTTATAAGAATATACACAGTAAAAAGTTTGTGCCAAAGTTCATCTTGATTAACATGAATAGATGGAAGGATAAACGTTTGTACGAATATTTTGTACAAGAGTGCACCACAGCAAACTTTTTTTTAAATATAACCAACGTTATTAAAGTAGCATCACATTAATGAAAATCGTTTTATTATACTACACTTGAGTTTGGTTCTGTTTTCTAATTTTGGAGAAAACATTACTTATACCAGAATGTCATTCATAGTAAAAGCTGTTCCAAGCACAAATGGAGAAAACAGAGTTACCTGGATAAGGTTTTTTCCGGGGTTTTCCCCTTATCCTGAAAGACAAATGTCGGGCAACTCTAAGCTCTATGGACCCCGGGCACATTTGAGCAGCATTTCACCCATTCCATTCATCGTCCGATATGAATTAAAGCTGGAGGACGTAAATTACCACAAAAAAAAAATTATTTGATTAGCAAATCGTCCCCTTAAAAGATGAATTAAAATTTACTTTTTGGCTACAAAGTGTACAGGACTTATATATCATGTGCTACGAAATTAACAATAATAATTCCAAAGAAAATACCATTTTAAAGATACATTTAAGGTGGACATGGTTTTACAAGAGTTATAGGTATTAGGAAATTCCAATAGTTTTACCTAATTAAATAAAATTCATTGAAAATGAAGTTAACCTCACATGTCTTTAGCAGAAAATTCAAGGTATTCATTTTGTAATTCAACTATCTTAGAAATATGGTATCTTAAACTCTTTACTGCCATTTTGAGATTTTAAAAAATTTCGGAAAAGTTTGCATGTGAAGTTAGTTGCCGTGATAAGATATTTGCATGTCTCATCCTTGAAAGATTCCTAACTTAAATCCCAACTACATTGTTTACCTGATATTTCATTTTTGTAAAACAGTTTTACATGCAGGAGGCCTCAAAATGTGTATTGCTACTGGTGGGTCAACTGCAATATTTCCTCGACCTTCTATAGATGATAGAGAAAGTAAAAATTTTAGTTAGAGGTGCATTTTAAATTCACTCCCAGTTACTTTTTGCTATTTATTATGAAACTTTACAGCAATATAAATATGAATCACAATAATTAAAGTATTTAGAGATAAATGCATAACAATATATGGTTCCTATCATTGGCAAACGATTAGCTTATTATATCTTGGCAAATTGTCAATAAGAATTTCTCCCTTTCCAAGTAACAGGGCAAAAAATTAGTTATCTTAACCATATCAGTAATGCTATTGTTAAAACTTAAGATTGTTTAGAACATGATGGAAGGTAAATATTATTTTATTGATTTTCTAGGGCGAGTTCATGTACAATTTGGGAATAAAATTATATTATACAGTACAAATCCCAGGGTCACTATCCATACGTCAATTGGGGAGAAATTCATGTATTATGAGAAAATCTTCAAAACCAGGTTTTCATTCTAAGAAGAGTTTGGGTGGACAAGATTTTCATAAACAAATTGAGATTCATAGCACTCAAAAATGGCTAAAATCGTCATGTTTACCCAAGCGGAACAAACGCTTGCCAGCTTCATCAGAATTTAGTATGTAGTGCAGAAATGGTCTATGCTTAAAGCTGTATTTTTGTTTTGTCCACCTCGGTGGCATAGATGGCAGAATGTCTGCCTCACATTCAAAAGGTCTCGAATTCAGATCTCTGCCAGGGTGAGTTACCCGATAAGATTTTTCCAGGGTTTTTCCTTATCCTGAAAGAATAATGTCAGGTAACTCTAAGCTCTGTGGACCTTGGGTTCATTTTAGCATCATTTCACACAGTTCATTCATCACCCGATATGACTTAACATTGTTGTTGTTGGCTAATGCTGAATTTCTCACAAAGAAGTCATTAATCCTCTTGCTCTCCAATATTTTTCACTTATGTATATAGTGCTAGAAAGGACCGGGCATATTTTCAGGTGGTGTTGGTCCATTTGCTCTTGTAGATCACATAGAGGACAGAGTGGTGAAGAATATATTCCAATTCTGTTCAAAAGTTTTGCAAGACCATCATGTCCTGTAATCAACCTGAAGGTTTCAACTGCAACTATTTTTTTTTAATTCACATGTGACTAATGTTCTAGCTGCATAAAAGGGTAGATTAACTATAGATTTCAGTACACTGCTGGCACCTTTTTTGAAAGAAAATCAGCTTTGCCATCACCACTCAATCCACAGTACGCGGATATCCAATGGAAGACTAGGTGTCTGTGAAGTGCTGTTAGATCGGTAAGCATTTTCCAACATTATAATTTTTTTCTGGTGACAACTTGGAAGTTATTGCTATAATTACTTCCCTGGAATCTGAGAGAGTAACTGCTTGATGGAAATGTGAGATCCAGTATAAATAATTTTGGAGGGCCATTCAAATTGCTTTAATTTCTCAATCGAAGTATGAAGTTCCATAACTTAGAGATTTGTAATAGGAAAAGAGGTGACATGTGACTCCAGCTCCTTCTCCATCTTGATTTGATATCAGTGGTCCGTCAGTATAGAAATGGAGGGAGCCATTCATGTTCTGTAAATTTAGTATGGATTGTCTCTAATGCTAATTATTTAAGAACAGTTGAAGTATCACTTTCCTTAACTTCTTCTATCATGTGTAAATAATATGCGATGTCTAATGTTAGTGTAGCATTGACTGTGTATATGAAGTTTACCTTTGAATTAGAAAGAAAGCTCTCCTGAGTCTTTAGTGCATGTATAAAATTTCTCTTGTACCATGTATTGAATGGGATTTTAATAAACTTTTCATGTTGAATAAGAGCTGTTCCAGCTGTTCTATTCCATATTCAATGGAATATTGGTTGGTTGGTTGGTTGGTTGGTTGGTTGGTTGGTTGGTTGGTTGGTTGGTTGGTTGGTTGGTTGGTTGGTATTTCCATAGCTGGTATTGGTGTGGTTTTGATAGCACCTGCAATTAGTCTCAGACTTTGGTTTTGAAAGATTTGAATTTTGTTTTTATATTTTCTGTTACAAGAGCTTCGCTGTAGTAAGTAAATAATGGCTTTATATACCAGGTGAGTCAGCTGCCCCTATTTATTCTTATCTATTCAACCCGCAGTTTACAGTCTAAAGTGAAAACATTGACTCGTTTAGCACAACAGCCGTTATTGCGGCTCTGACCTGCTAATCAGTATTATCAAAACCAACATTAATACTTACAGCCCTGAATGAGGACCAAGAAGTTGTGAAAAGCTTAAATAAACGACGATTTTTCATGCATATAATACTAGCAAGGTGACAAATTGTTTGCCCAAAGAGCGACAAAGAATACGTGACAGCTGGCCGAGTGCATTAGTTAGCTGATGGCATACGTATGGTGATGCAAGGACTAGGTTCGAAATATTACATTGTTTTCGGCTATTTTTTTCCCTTTCCAACTCTTTATTGTCTGTATTTTAGTTGCTAATTTATTAATTATTGCTACTGGTTCCCCTATGAACCACAGATACAAGAATGGCAATCCAATAATTAGGGATCTACAGGGACTAGCTCACCAGATAAGTTGTGCCGGGGTCACCCTACTGTCAGGCTGGAGAGGCCCTTGCCCTTCAAAGGGAAACAACGGAATATCTTTATCTTCAATTAGGGATCATGTTTAACTTCGTGAGCCTTATTATCTTTACCGTATCTGGTGTTGTAAACCATGTTATGCAGTTAGCTTTCATTTTTAGGAGTATGTCGACGACATTAAATCTTATAGTTTTTATTTCATGCTTAAATCTTATGTTTCACTTTGCATTTGTGAAATGTTTGAACCTTGGTTGAATGGGTCAGGAACAATACCGACCATAATAAAATATCTACTACGAATTATAGATTTGTAACTAAGTGTCAGAAGAAAACATGGCTGTTATTGTATTTTGTAAACGCCTATAATGTTATAAAATGTTATTTGTATTATAATATCAAGTTATAGTCCCCAAGAGGTAAAACAAAGGGTAATAAAAACCTTGAACTGAACACAAAGGACTTGAACCCAAGTTGAACTCGCAGACTGATGAAGTAACCTGTATAACGCCATTTAGCCAAGGCTACGTTGCGATGGAAGGCTCCTACACGAATAAATAACCGCGAACCTAAGGCCCACTTCGAATCTTTACAAATGTGTAGTGTTTAACGCCCGCTTTTACTACATACGGCACCGCAGGCGGTGACACTGATGATACATGAGATGAGGATGGAGCACCGGTGGAATGAGATGGCGGGAGAAACCGGAGGTCCCGGAAAAAACCCGCCCCAGCGCCATATTGTCCACCACAAATCTCACTTTGCGATCGAATTTCTACACGCGTTTTACAACTTCATGCAGTGTTTTGAGCTCATTTTTATAGTTCTAACACAAAAATACTGCATCCACCGTTACAATTACTGTATGAGATAAAAGGTTCCGTAATTTGTGATAGAAGCGAAAGCAATCGACCTATTTCTTAGTAATGTTTATATGGCTGTACAACGAAAACACGTATTGGCTGAAGATTTAAATCCAATTGGTTCCACTGCGTAGAACTATGTACGTTCCAAAATTGTCAACTGATGCATGTGATAGGGTTTTCCTTCAGAGGCGTGTTTAAAGGTGAGCATGAACGTATGTTAATGAATAAAAGTGTGTAAAGTCGTCTAAATTATTACTGCAGCTCTCTGTATCCGGTATGATGTTTTTGGAATCGACATACACAGTATTGATTTCTGTCCCATACGACACTTATGCACTGAGTTTTCTACCTCCCCTCCATAAAATGTTATGGAAATAATACATTAGAAGGCATTCAAGAAAGACATAAGCCACATATGTCGCTTGGCACGGTGCATTAATTCAAAAATAAATAGGAACAGGTGACCCACCTGGTGTATATCGTGTTAATAGTTGCTCTGAAACATCCTCACTTCATTGCTGTTAGACGTTTTAACAGTGAAAGGCGCCTTTTTGCTCTTTGTATTACATTTTTAATATGCTTGGTCCATGTAAGTTTGGTACCAAATATAACTCCCAAATATTTTGCGTCCTTTGTTTCTGGTAATTGTTGACTAAAATGTATGACTTAACATTGTGGGACGTAAATAATAAAAAAATCTGCATTTTTACTTTATCGCTCACTTATGATAAGTAGTGCAAGCATACTTTACAAAAAATATGGTATCGTGCTTACAACAGAGCATTCTCAGTTTGGGACCCCTGAAACCAAAACAGAAATGTGTGCACAAGTCAAATGTATTGCAGTCACATGACTCTATAACTCTATTCTTGTACTAGCTGTTCTTACAAACGCTTATTCCAACTTTTACTTCATGTTAATTGAGATAAACATTTCTACAAAATGTTTTATTGTTAATTTTATGGTTGATGCAAGGGAGATATGTCATTATACAATAGTTATATTTTAAAAGACGGGTCCCTAAGTGGTGCGTTTAAAGCTCTTTTCTCTTTGAATGTCCAGGACCTAAAAATAAGAATGGCATCCTGTATGAGAGAAGTATACATTTTGAAAAATTCAAACAAATTATAAGGGATGTCACGGTAATGATTTACTTTATAACAAGATTTATTTCTAATAAGTTTTCCGATCAAGGAAACCTGAATGTTTTGTGCAATAAGATTTTCTCCATCTCTTATGGTTTATTATTAAAATTATTATTATTATTATTATTATTATTATTATTATTATTATTATTATTATTATTTTGTAATTTACGTCCTCCAACGTTAAGTCATATCGGACGATGAATGGAATGAATGAAATGATGCTCAAATGAGTCCAGGGTCCATGGAGCTTAGAGTTACCCGACATTCGTCTTACAGGATAAGGAAACCCCCGGAAAAAACCTTATCCAGGTAACTCACCCTGACCGAGATTCGAACTCGGGACCTCTTGAACGTAAGGCAGACATGCTACCACCACGCCACCGAGGCGGGCCCTTTTGGTTTACCAGTTATGCTATGGTTGTCCTGGATATATGGAGCTGTGAAGTCTGTTCCCAGAAAATTGAAGAAATAAATTCAGTTAGCCATAAATTTGCCATAATGTTGTATCTATTTATTTTAAGTAAAATGTTTGCATTTTTTTCAGCAAATTGAAATTTTCAAAACTTTTCGCATGTAAATCATGGTTTAAGTTGGGGAGATTTTCTTGAAAACCTTTATGTGGAATCCCAGAAAGGCCTAGAATATAAAATACCAAGTTGGTTTTTAAACAAACTTTCCTTTCTGAGTTATGTTGTTGACAGAACAAACATGCACACACATATATGTGAAGGCTTATGTCTAAAAATGTTGTTGTGTTTAGGGGCCTCAAACCATATATTTAGTGTGAAATGTAATCGTCACATTTTTGTGTGTAAGTTCACCTACTTTCTAAAATGGGAGAGAAAATAAAAAATCTAATGTGTCCACTTACAATATTTTCACTACAACACGTATAGGGGAACATGGAGCATATCGGGATAGTGAGGCAGAACGGGGTATACGTGTTTTCGCTCTAGTAGGTGTCACAGTCTACCGGAATCTGTCAAAACTACGTCATCTCAATCACAGCTATTAGTACACGTCAGTTGGCTGCCATAACAGAATCTGTTGTGTGCGAGTTGTGTGTTGGATACAGATTGAAGCAGGTTTTACAAGATTCGTGATCTCTTTCAAGGCATGTAAATACATCATATCTACATTTAAATAAAAACTCTGGAATATAACACTTAATTTACTTCAAAATCCATGTTTTTCGCTAAGTTATCTTTGAATATCGAACCATCGACAAGCATTAACTTATGCTTGTGTTTACGGGGCAATGTGGTGCATAACACGGTACTACCCCATTATGCCCCTGTTGTAAAACTCTGTGTGTTATTCATATGATTGACTACTCATGTTTCATGTGATTTCGGAATAGTGCGTAATTACGTAAAGAAGTCACAGAGGCAGGTGTGGTCTTTAGTTTCAATGGAGGGGGCTGTGAATGCTGTACTTGATGGTTCAATGGGGTACAGAACGGCAGCTAGTCAATTTCGAGTGTCTCAAACAAATCTTCAACGCCACGTTAAGAAGAAACGAGATAATCCTGATTATGTTGTTAAAAATGTTCTCACAGACTGCAGTCGCTAAATGTTTCTTTCATGAAACCACTAATCAAATATTATGAAGATGAAATTCGCTCCTGGGTTAGATCTAATCCTGGAAAAGTCGAGACACTATTTCAGGTTGCATCTTTGTTTGGTGCCAGTTATAGGTGAGCCTCAACAATGAGCTCGGCAGTCAATGGTTTTCGAAAAACAGGAATATGGTCTGTGAAGATAAATATTTTTTGATGATGCTGATTTCCTACTGTACAAAACGACAGATATTGAGCTTTCTTCTATAGTTCCTGATAATGTTAATCCTTCAATTTCTGAGATGTCCGTTGTCTCTGGTTCACCTATGGCATTCAGATGCCAAGCTGCATTAGTTTCCAGAGTTCCAGCCCAGAAAATATCACACCTATTCCAAAGATAGATCAGAAAAACAAGAGAGTTTCGAAAAACGAGGAAAAGCACAATACTGACAACATCCCCTTATAAAGATGCGCTATTGAATGCGGAACAAGAAAAATGAGTAAAAGACCTGTAAAAAGGCGTCTTACTTGCCAGAAAGCGAAACAAAATGGGAATCATCAAAAGGTAGACCTAGATGTCCTAATCCTCCTTCATCCAAACGTCCCAGAAGTCATCTGTCTGCTGGTAACAGGAAAGAAGTGTCAAAAGACGACGAAGATGATTGTCTTTACTGCCACGCCTATTCAGAAGGAGGGTGGATTAGATGGCTCTGCTGCCTGCGGTGGGCTCATAATTCTTGTGCAGGTGTCGAAAGTGATGAAGATGTACATATTTGTGCATATTGTGAGAAGTGACCTAAATGTAAAATAAATAAATAAATAAATAAATAAATAAATAATAAATAAATAAATAAATAAATAAATAAATAAATAAATAAATAAATAAATAAATGAATGAATAAATAAATAAATAAATAAATACATAAATAAATAAATAAATAAATAAATAAATAAATAAATAAATAAATAAATAAATAAATAAATAAATAAATAAATAAATAAATAAATAAATAAATAAATAAATAAATAAATAAATAAATAAATAAATAAATAAATAAATAAATAAATAAATAAATAAATAAATAAATAAATAAATAAATAAATAAATAAATAAATAAATAAATAAATAAATAAATAAATAAATAAATAAATAAATAAATAAATAAATAAATAAATAAATAAATAAATAAATAAATAAATAAATAAATAAATAAATAAATAAATAAATAAATAAATAAATAAATAAATAAATAAATAAATAAATAAATAAATAAATAAATAAATAAATAAATAAATAAATAAATAAATAAATAAATAAATAAATAAATAAATAAATAAATAAATAAATAAATAAATAAATAAATAAATAAATAAATAAATAAATAAATAAATAAATAAATAAATAAATAAATAAATAAATAAATAAATAAATAAATAAATAAATAAATAAATAAATAAATAAATAAATAAATAAATAAATAAATAAATAAATAAATAAATAAATAAATAAATCAATAAATCAATAAATAAATAAATAAAAACTGATCAGAAATTGGTGAAAAAAATAATACCCCTTCCTGCCCCACCTATGGGGCAAAACGGGGCAAATGTACTAATTTTGTTTTTGACGTGATAGCTTCTCCAGTTTGTTGGGAGTGTCTATTTAATTTATGTTTTTCAGGTAATTATACAATAATAAACACATTTACATTACCAAAACACAATTTCTAAATGTTCAAATGTGAAATATGGATGCACAAATATTAAGTGCCGTGACTTCCTATTCTTGGAAATCATTATTGTTCTATCTACATCATGTTAATCAAGATAGACTTTGGCAGAAATGATTTTATTACACATTCCTTTTAAAGTACAATGGGAATAAGAAAATATACATAACAAAAACAACAGTTGGTCGCTTTGAGATAACATTGAAAGGAAGTTGAGATGTTTGCAGGAACAGCTGAAGTGCGAGTCCTCAATTAATCAAGGCAGTTGACTTCATCCTGCAAGACGTTTATGATACACATTTCTTGCCTGACACATTACAGTTAGGAAATTTTTTCTGATCCCCTCCTTTAATTAAATATATTTTGATTTCGAGATTCCCTTCAAACCGATTGTATCTGGAATGGCTTATATGTGTATCTTCCGAAAGTCTGTACAAAGTTTTAAAGATAGGACCGGTCGGGGCAGATCACCGCAGGTGGTTCTTCTGGCTCTTTGAGTTTTCACTGTGTCTTGATCAGGAAGGACTAAGGAGAGAGACCTGATCCGGATGATGAACATCAGGTTATGAAAATATTTTAAAATATTGATTTTCATGTAAATGAAAACGATTTTATTAGAGTACCATATATTTAAGATACTGAAATGAATATCTTAAATGTTCTGGGAATGTCTTCAGAAATCCTGTTCATTCTGGATGGCTTTTGTATAACTAGTAAACCGTAAGAGATAGACAAAGTCTTTCTACAACAAAAACTTTAGATCCTGTTTATGTAAACAATTTATGTAAAATAAGTTTATTTTACGGAATTAACCATTTCCAATATACCTATTTCTTGTTATTGTTTGAATCTCCAAGTACTGTCTGTCCACCATAACAAGGCAAGCGGGAAATGAAGGGGAAAGAAGCTTGAATTGTTTATCTGCTCTGTTAGTGGATCTGTTTACTACGAAATGAGTGTATGAGAGTACATATGAGTCACCCATGCTGCCAAATTTAATGCTCGTTTCAGTAATTGCAGTGATAGTTATTATGCACAGGTGAGTTATGTGACAACACTGTGTATTTTAGATGGACTTGATATCCTGGAAGGCGAGCATAAACATCATGCTGACAGCACAAATTATTACAAGAGACCGGAATTTAGGTAGCATGCCTTTTTAAATGTTTGAAATCTATCTTTAATTTGAAAGCGAATCTTTTGAATTATACCTTTGTGATTAAAATGCCACAGTTTTATGTTGCCATTTTCTACCTTTTTCAACACAAATGCCTATTTCACTAAATAAATGCTTTTTGTTGCCTTTATTTAACTGTTTATCTATTATTTATTAATCTTTTATTAATTATTAAATATTTCATTCGGGTACATTTTATTTCAATATCCATTAGTCCGTGACAATGGAAGTTACTTTGCCGAATGTACATATATTATGTTTTTAAGTTGCAGACAACATACACGCCTTTCATTCAATTCATTATTTTCTTTGCAACAACGAGTGCTGCCTCGCAAATAAATACACAGATAACAGAAAATGTTTGAATTACCGCTCGTATTTATTTTAAAAGGCAATAACAAGTGCGGTTTATGTTTTTCTTTCAGTTTTCATTGCTACGTTGTTGAAGCTAGCAGCAATATGCCCAAATTCAGTGTTAATAGTGTTAATAGTTTTGGATCGACGTAAAGTACTCACATGCAAATATGCTATCAATCAGTGAAGTACGATCACAGCAAATCGGCACAATGAAACACAAAAATACATTTTCCGACGAGGCTACTGGGAAGAGGATTACTTTGCTTCAAACAATACTTACATGAATCGAAAATATCAATTCGTATTCGACTATCATAAACCTTTCCTTAGCGCCGGAATCCCCATTTGTGAAAATTACGGTATCCTACATTAACACAGACGTTGGAAAAGTAAATTAGCTATACTCTGTCTCACGCTAGTTTAATCCTGCTGTAAACAACAAGGCGACGCTGACTCAACTCGCCACTTGTTAGACGCTACATGCACGCTTTGTTAGACGCTACATGCACGCACACAAGTTTTGCAACAATAACAGCAGATATAGCAGCACTAACTTCTAGACAATAAATAAATAGAGTTGGGTTACACATTAACTTATTAAATCTAAGGGTAGGTTCATTTCTGAAAAAATAATCATAAATTTTACTAAGTATAGTAATTTTCGTAAAATCGTCGTATTTCTCCACGCGCTGTTCGAATTTACGCGATTTTCCCGGTGTTCTTGGAGTTCCAGATGCTTGCTGTTCCATTCTAACACTATGTACACTATTTGTGGAAACACCAAAGAGATCACCAGTTTCTTTCTCAATGTTTTTATAGACGATTCCGGGTTTCTTTCTTTAAGCACAGCGAAACAATGCGCGATCACTCGATCCTTGCCACTTTTTTAAAGGTTTGCATCGATTGTGTTTCATTTCGGCTGAAGAACCAGCCTGCTCCATGATGAAAAGCTTACTGATTTTAAATTGCATACACATAAGTGTCCTTGGGTTTGTGAAGTACACGAAATGTACAAGAAATGCAGTGTTAAATATCAGAAGCAACTCCACAATATAAACAATAACATTTTAATCAACACTCAACTCGGTACAGACCTCGTTACGAGAGAGCTGCCTGGTATAGCAATGCAAAAATATTATATAATTAGCAGTGTTCTTTAGTAATTTTGTATAAAATGCCGCTTAATTTAACATAATAAGTTAATAGTGAGTATAACTTCGCCTGTCTTCTCTCTAATCTGTATATATTACACAGAACACATCTTTGTGGTATGTGAAGCAGAAAGATGAAATGTAGGGCTATTACATTTATAAGAATCGAAACATTTGCATACTTTTCTCTCTCCGAAATCAGCTCGCACAGAGTAGTGATCAGAAAACTGCTTTCACTACTGTACTTAAAGGAGGGGTTTATCGTAAGCATGCAAATAAAAGAAAACGCGCATTATCTTCGCTAAACCAATCAACAGCTTAACAGTTTTCTATCCCAGTATCTTTGTCTCTGTCTCTTTCCCCACCCAGATGTTTACAGTGGGGTTAAACTAGTTTGAGATAGATTATAATACCTAGAGAGTCAAGTTGGCGTTATAGTTTCTTAACCGAATTTTACATGTCACAACGAAAATCATTAAAGATAAAATGAAAAATGAAATCTGGATTTCTATCGACGAGTCAACTGATACCATGGGTCGCTTCATTGACAATGTTGTTATTGAAACAGAGTGTCTTGGGAAGGCTAAAAAATCAGTTATTCAGATGCGCGCTTGTTCACTAGTTCATTAAAGTTGCTGTGGCCCAAAGAGGTTCAATATGACCACGTCTCACATGATCTGGGATGCTGCACCATATATGCAAAAGGCTGAAATTACGTTGAAAGTGCTAGACTCGCGTGAAGCGTGAAGAGTATAACTGAGGTGGCGAGTGCTCTGGAGAGTGAAGCATCTTCAGTTATTATTGTAGCAGCCAAGAAAATTCTCAACTCTTCTGAAGTGAAATTGACTTAACTTTCATTGTGGCCCAGTTTGGGTTCCTGCCACAAGTGATTTGCCAGCTTCAAGAAAGAGGACAAGCTTTAATGAAGTCAGTGAAAATAAAATTGTGTATGATGCAGTGCAAAGACTGCACAAGACTTTCATTAGTTAGCGAAAAGTGTAAAAAATAGTTATCGAAAAATTGTGATCTAGATAAACTTAGAAAGATTTCCGCAATTCTATAAGATGAAAAATCTGTTGCAATTGAAATGGATCCTACAATGATGCTATGTTCTAGATTTGCTCCAATAACCTCTGTGGACGCTGAGAGGTCATTTTCTCACATGAAAAGTGTGTTATATACAGGAGTCTCAACATGACCTCATAGAAATTAAAAGAGCATTTGGTTGTCATGTGCAACGAATAAAGCATTATAATACACAGACCCTTTTTAAAATATTTAATTTTTGTGTCAGTTAAAACACTGGCATTTTGTTTAAAACTTTGAAGGTTTTTTTTAAATATGACGCTCGAGTTATCGATTAGTGTAATCTATTAAATAATTTTTTTCTAATTGCCTTTTGTTACCTCTTTTAGTATTTATAATGCCTTTTCTCTGCCTATTTTAATGATTTGTAATTCCTAAACTTCCGGTCTTTGGTTATTACATTACACATTCCTCTGCCTTGCCTTCATGTTGTGGGCAGGACAGTACACTGTTCCGAAATAGGAAGTCGTCATTCGGTTTAAAATACGTGGTGGCCATGCACAGAGAATGGAACTTCAAAGCATTCTCACAGTGACCAGTTCTTAAAACATTAAAATAACTTTCTTTTGCGCGACGCAAGAATATTTTCTAAGTCCAAAGGAGCACGTATCGCATGCACAAGCAGACGACTAGCCGTTTCTTGCGTAGCAGTCAACATGAGAAAGATATGTAAAACTTGTAGCCAACCTCTGCAAAAATGCCCCAGACATAGGTGACGCAGTCCGTGTGCAAAGGAACATGGTTTGAGCAGGCGAAGTTATCGCCCGGTCAATTTTTGTTATTCATGCACTGCTTTGCACATAAACAAACCTACGACACGACGATAATGGAGTGCTCCGTAGGAAATACATGTATGAGCTCGCATACTGTATCGGACTGGTTCGGCTACTGCCGCGAGGTGTGCATATCAAATGACACCAAGTATACTGCAAGGGGGAAAATTGGTGGTCCCGGTCACGTTGTTCAAAGCAACGAATGCAAAATAGGACGACGCAAGTTTCATAGTGGGCGCGTCGTAGATGGCAACTGGATCCTGGGAATGATCGACGTGGAAACGAAAGACGTGAGGATGACGATATGCCCCAACAACAGAAGGGATGCAAATACGCTCTACAGTCTAACTGCAGAGAACGTATGGATTGATGGCTGGAGGGTTTGCTGCGTACCTAGGAGTGAATCACTCAGTGCACTTTGTCGATCCATTGACAAATGTGCACAAAAACAACATAGAGTCACGCTGGCGAGGACTACAATTAGGTGCTTTAGGTACTACTTTGTGTCAGTCTGCTAGACAGTGTAATTTAGGAACAAGTAAGACTGTTGGCAGCATTTCGTTCAGTGGAGAAACAAGGATAGTTTGGCTGCACTGAATTCTTCAATATGGCTACATTACGCAGTAAGTAAATAAACAAACAATAACGTTAAAAGAATTCCTTCCAACACGAAAATGCACTAAAACGTAAAGAAATTCTATTAAAAATCATGGTTTTATATAAAAATATCAAAAAGTGTAAAGGAATTAGAAAAAAATCGTTGCATCGCATATTAGAAAGAAGAGCCAAATATTTTACTATCACTTGTGTACCCGTTTTCCCATGATATGCAAGGTAATACAACCACCTGTGTTTCTTCCCTTCCTCCTTTCATTTGTACGTGTATCCCGATTAACGTGAAGTAGATAGAGGAATAAGCATCTTGAGGAATATTTTGTACAAGAGTGAGTAGAGAAGGTCATATGAATAGAAACTGATATTTTCGGTTTGTCTGTTTAGTTGTATCCTTTGAAAATGCTGAACCTGGTTTTCAGCTCTCTCTCTCTCTCTCTCTCTCTCTCTCTCTCTCTCTCTCTCTCTCTCTCTCTCTCTCTCTCTCTGTCTCTCTCTCATACACACACATCCTTTTGTAAGAATGCTATTTTAAGGTTCAGGGACTCAGCATATTACTCTGGACAAATAGCTTGACCTTTGTTTATATGTGGCGATAGCAGGAACAAATCTGTTATGATGGTTGGCTATAAGCTGCGTATTAAGTTGTTATAATCTTCGCAAAAGTTAAAGGCATATGGAGGCGGGCCGTATTGCAGATTCCAGCCAATCTTAAGCTAGCGCCGCCTACCAGCGCTGCCGAATGTGATACACGCATCTCGAGCGCTTGAACTGAGAATATTACATTAATTAATTACGCTCGGATAAATGTTTGAAAAATGACAGATGCCAATCTTATAATAAGAAATAATTTTATTTTCTGATCATGACCGTACAAAAATTTTGTCTCTACGATACTTAGAACAGAGCGATGCACCTTTAATCTTTACATGTTATGGCTAAATTTTACGGATATGAAAAATACAGATGCCAATCTTATAACAAGAAAGAATTTTACTTTCTGATCCCGACCATAAAAAATTGTCTCTCCGATACTTATAAGGCACTTTTCATCTTCACATGCTTATGGTAACACCCAGCATCCATCCCTTCAACACAAATAAGCCTGAAAAACAACACCGTCCTTTCCTCATAACATTTATCTCAAACATAAATAAATAATGCATTTTTTGTTGTAATTTACGTCCTCCAACATTTAGTCATATCGGAGGATGAATGAAATGGGTGAAATGATGCTCAATGTGTTCGGGGTCCATGGAGCTTAGAGTTAACTGACATTCGTCTTTCAGGATAAGGGAAAACCCGGGAAAAACCTTATCCAGGTAACTCACCCTGACCGAGATTCGAACTCAGAACCTCTTGAACGTGAGGCAGACATGCTACCATCTACGCTACCGAGGCGGGCTTAAATAATGCACCTACTATTAAAACAGAAGTCACGCAGTTTGAAACAGAGTTAATTTTCAGTTTGTTTACAGAGTAGAGATGTCGTTTTGTTAGAGTGAATGGCATCGTTAAGTCGGGTGTTGAACTCGAGCTGAAATATTGTTAATATTACATTAAATTATTATTATGTAAATATCTTTCTTCCAGTGTTTGTGATTCGAGTGCGTGAACATGTCTCTCGAAGCTGAGACAAGTGATTTTTCGATCAACAAACATGAAGTGATTCATTCTCAGGACAGAAAAATTGTATTTAATATGAACAAGTTTTTACGAAAGCTCTCCAATCCAGGATATAGAGCAACTGTAGATTTTTCAAAATCCCAGCCATTAACTCTGTAACCTTGTGGTGTAGGTAGTGTGCACACAGTGTCACGAATTTGCAGTGAAGCAGCTTCATCCTTAGAAAAAGGGAGCGTGCTTGTTTTTCAGTCTCCGGGAGAGATCCATGAAGTCGGAAAGCGAGTTACTGGTTTGGAAACCGTGCTTGCTGTTCCACTGCTGTGACGTGTGTCAAGGTAAGATCTTAATATTTTAGAAATATTTAATGTGATGTCTAATTACGGGAAGAACAGCCAAAACCTTTGCTGGCGGGTAAAACTGCTCTATGTATACGGAACCTCTGCAGGTGCACGTACTACGCTTGGCAACAGCGCCCGCCGGAGCATTGGCCAGCGTTCATATGCCTGTAACTTTTGCGACAGGTATAATCTAGTGTGACGCATGAGTACCCCAGTGCAGTGTAGCGTGCTATCACAAAGTGGTGTCTTTAATAATAATTTTCAAAGATGGAGATGAAAAAAAATCACCTCGAATGGTTGTAAACTCACAAAGCAGAAGGAGTATTCAGAATGTTTTCCAGTTTTTTTACGGAAGAAAAGCAAAGCGGTGTATGGTAGTACTTCCTTTGCAAAGAAAGCGCCTAGAACGGCTACAACAGTATAAAAAGTGAAGCCACACACAAAAAATGTCGTTAAAGAACTTAAATAAGCTATTATTTCAAGTGCACGGGTTACTTCTCGAGAAAAAAAGAAGTAATCGGAAAATGAAGTTTCAAATAATGACGATTTCGTTAAGTGCGTCGTTTGCAGAACTTTTTTTTTGGAGTATTATGAAGTGCGTGAAGAAATTCCAGCACCGAAGAAGTCATTCCTCGCAGTAAATGAGAAAATTAATTTCCGTTGTGGACAGAAAACATTCTGACGAGTATTAAAAGAAATTGGATGAGATTCAAAAATGTAAAAATGTGCGACATAATTTAGTGGAACGCCACGATAAAGCTTGCTACCTTTTCACTGCAATTTAAACCCCATTGAACTGAATTGATATGGAATATCATGATGCAAAGAATAGCGGAAATTTGTGTTTTCTATTACTTTAAACGTACTTAAAGGACTAAGCAGACAATGCTTAAAGGACAACACTGAAGAGGATTGGGGAAATATGTGCATCAAAATTATGTCTATAGAATAAGAATACTGGAATCGAAATGCCTTGATAGAAGAAGAAATAGAAAGAAAAGTAATGAATGTGGGTTTGGATATCAGTGATGAAGGGGATGGAAATACCGTAGTGGGTTTTATGGATTCTGGAGATAACAACGGCAGTTCTACAGATATAACAACTGCTGTCCATCTTTTAGACGACCTCGTCACAGATTGAAGCTCTTTGGATACAGCAAGTGAAACATATGCAGAAATCGGAATGTTCAAGTTAGAATTAAATAAATCAATTTTGAAGCTAAATTTCTATGTTGGAAGCACAGTTCTTTCTCTTCTCGTGTGAGTTTTTTTGCGGCTATCAGTTTTTCTCATCACCAATTATATCTTATTTTAAATAAGAGTCATGAGGTCTCTCGTTTTCAGGTGTGGTTCAGAGTGACATAAATACAATTTTGGAGAAATACAATTTTGTAACATATAATTTAATTGTATTTTCTGGATTACATTTTACTTGAACTTTCTTTCCTAGTCAATCATTGCAGGTTACCACCAGTATATCGATAAATTCTTACTTCTTTAATAAAAAGATTCCATTAATTGCATAAAACTCCTTACTCCTGCACGTCTATTCATCTCTATCAAGATTACAGAACACATATCTCTGAAGATTTTTGATGTTCTTCTCCTATCCAAAAATTTGTCATCTTTTCACATCAAGCAAGATATTGACTTTTTTTCCCTAGCAACCGTTCATCATTTTTATATTGTCCTTACATGGCCCACTTATACTCAGATCATAAAACAAAACTCATTTCAAACAAAAACTCCCGTTACAATTTTGTTTTGATCCTTAGCGCAGCACATTTTGTGCCTTCAATAAAGTGCATACTTTTGTGACATGCTGTCTACCTGTCCTCTGATAAACAACCGTGTGGTGTAAACAGATAACAGCGCCTCCACTGGAGGTATCTTCCCAAATGTCCCGGGTAATACACCCAGGCATGCAATTTTTGGGTACAATATATGTATCGTCTATTTACTATGCGTAAATAGTATAGACAAGTGTACGAGAATAAGCAAGTCGTGTGACTGCTACATACATATTGAAAGAAATGATTGGATATAACCAGTTGTTGATAGAAGTGACGATACAATAAATTGTATTTATGGAAGTAGAAACATTATCGCCACGTTTAGACAGCGTTGCACTTCGGCATATTTCGCGAGTGTTCGGCTTAGATCGCTTGGCGGGCCCCTGCGCTCTTAAAACTGAAATACGAAGTACTTGTCTCAGATGTTTTAGTGTCAACATACCGTTTGTGTTTTGTTTAAATCGTGACGTTACCATGACTACCACTACGGTACTGCTGCTGCTGGTGGCAACTGCATCCTCAACAGCCGTTTACGCCGGTAAGCACTGTCGCATGACTACGTTGTTTTGCAACGTTGTTCTAAATGTGTGTTTTTCACCGACATCCATTAAACTTCGTAGAGATAATCTTTGACACAAGGCGAAAATAACTGTGTACTTCAGAATGAGAAATGTCACCCCGTTTCACTCAATTGTATATAATTTTATTTACAATTACATATAATATATATTATATTTACATTATATTTAGATATAATTGCATGTAGTGTTTAGCTAAAACGTTGCCCACAAAAGAATAGGTACCTATATTTCTTTGGTACTCTTGATGTTATTTTTAATTATACAGGTCTAGTCGTTCATTTAAATATTTCCTTATTATGTTATTAATGAAGGAAACACTATAATGAAAGAAGAACTGTTTCGTCAATTTACTTTACAGCTATTATGTGGCTCACGCTAAGCTGCTCACCTAGCGCAGTCACGGCCTACATGGGCCACTGTTGTCCCTGTCCTGCCACGGTTACAGAGAGCAGAGTTAGGCCAAAGATCACAGCTGGGTGTCTGCATTCTGAATAACTTTGGTATAATCAAAAGACATTCAGGAAATCTCAGTGCACAAATAACGTAGATCCCGTTAGAACACACAAGGTATGTGTTAGACCTAACCATTTCTGAAATATTGCTTCTTATTTTCTTAAATCTTGCAATACTTACAAAAGTTTCTATTTTCTCAAAAATGGATCTGAATTAAAACACTAAACATTTAAAATATTTTTTATCGTAAATTAAATAGTCTTGAGTTTTCTAGGAATTTCTTCAAAATCCTCTTCATTCTGTATAACTAGTAAACCGTGAGAGGTAGGTTACATCTATTTGTACAAAAAAGTAAATCTGGTTAAAGCATACAATTAGTGTCAAATATCCTTTGTTTGCAAATAGCCATTTTTGAGATAAACCATGTTATTGGTTTGAGTTTTCAAATACTTATACTGGAGAAATGGAGCACGCATAGTTTCTCCTCTCCCGCGACCTTGTTGGATCCCCCCACTACCGGCTGCCGTTTTGCGCGGGATCTAGCGGTGTGCACCATTGTTGCCAATTTAGCTTTTCTGTAGCTAAATCTAACGTTTTTTAAAGAATTAAATGCTACACAATTTTGGTTTTGGCTTTCAGCTACATTTTTGAATCTGTTAATTTTCCATTTATCTTTTTTCTATCTTTTTTGCTATATTAATAAATATTAGTTACATTGCAATGATAAACCCAAATATTTAATTACAGTTTATAGGATTGTTAAATAGGAACGGAAACATTTTACAGGGCATTACACAGGTGCTCTTACTGCATCATATCCACAGATTAGTCACACTCGAGCCCTAGCTGGGATGAACACGCGTGTCAAGTTCAAAACTCTAGGGGAAGTCGCTTTGCTGTGCTGATTCAGGTGTATGTACACAGCACAGTGGTGTCGCTGAAGGTGAGTCCTGCTGCTTGGAGCAGGGGCCTTCGACTTGTTGCCATACCGGGACACTGTCCCTTACTGGCATTATGATGGAGTTTTATTCATCGGGCGGTGGTTAAATGGTTGGATGTTTGTCCTAGGGTTTTTTTTTTTTTTTTTTTATGATGATGATGAATGAGATTAGAAGATATTTGGATAAAGATGGTGTATGATGGGTGTTAGTATTATGGTAGGCCTAGGGTGGCTCGTGGGTGTTTGTAGGTAGCCCCGGGGTCTAAATCATATTCCCCGAGACCCCTGATGAGATGGTTGAAGCTGGATGGTAGGTTGGAGTAGAATTTGTATGAAAGAGTCTTGATGTAGCTGGTGAGAGTGGGAAATGAAAGGTCGTTATGAATATTGGTGTTGGGGATGTACCAATCGGCTCCTGTAGCAATGCGGAGAAATCGGTTCTGCAGGACCTGGAGTTTGTTTAAGTTTGATGATGCTGCAGCACCCCAGACTTGACATGCGTAGGTGATAGCTGGTCTCAGAATTTGCTGGTATATGAGAAGTTTGTTTCTGAGGTTCATGGGTGACTTTTGGTTGTATAATGGGTATAGCATACCCATACGTTTGGTAATTTTTGAGGCTACAGATGTAATATGTGTTTTCCAGGTGAGACGCATGTCGAGCTGGACTCCAAGGTATTGGGCCTGATTTCTCCAGGGGATGTCTTCTCCTGCTATGTGGAGCTCTGGGACGTCGTGAACTTGGCGACGGGTGAAGGTTACTGCCTGTGTTTTTGTAGCATTTATGCGTAGGCGCCAGGTGAGGAACCAGGCGGAAAGCATGTCAGCATAGCGCTGAAGACGTTGTACAGCCGTGAGGTGTTTACAAGAGGCTGTGGTGATTGCTGTGTCATCAGCGAACAGGTACAGGTTGCAGCTCCAGATAGTGGGAAGGGTGTTGATATAAGTTAAGAATAGAAGGGGTCCAAGTACACTACCTTGGGGTACCCCTGCATTGATTAGGTAGGGTCGGGAAGAAATGTCATCTCTGACAACGGAGAAGGTGCGATGGGTAAGGTAATGGTTGACAATGTGTATTATGTAGGGAGGAAAGTTGTAGCTGATTAATCGATGAAGAAGGCCTTGATGCCAAACTGAATCGAAGGCCTTTGTGATGTCCAAAAATAGAGCTGCAACATACTGCCTGTTATTGAAGGCTCGAGTAACTTCATCAACCAGACGTAGAAGTTGGTGTGATGTGGAGTGGGAGTGGCGAAAGCCAAATTGCTCTGGGCGAATGATGTGTAGCTCGTCCAGTAGGTTTTGGAGGCGATGTTGCAGTACTTTCTCAAATAATTTACTTATGGCTGGTAGCAGACTAATGGGACGATGGTTTGAAATTTGTTTGGAGTCCTTGCCAGGTTTGGGGATAGTAATGATTTTGGCATGTTTCCATTTTGCAGGAAAGTAGGAAAGAAGGAGCAGGCTGTTGAACAGATGAACAAGCAAGGCTATCCAGTTCTGCGGGAGTGCCTTGAAAGCAGCGTTTGGTATGGAGTCGCAACCAGCAGCTTTGTAGGGTAGGACTGAAGCTATCAGACCACTGACCTCAGCGGTGTTTGTGAGCAGCACTTCGGCTGAGTTGTAGGGAGAGGCAAGAAATTGCTGTACCACTCCTTCAATTTCCGCTACTTGCTCGTGGTCAGGGGATTCAGCTGGATGGAAGGTAGCAGCTAAGTATTCTGCTGTGAGTTCAACTTTTTCCCTGGAAGATTGTGCCACTCTATTTCCATTCATAAGTGGCGGATCTGAGATGGGTATGCGTAGCATAGCCTTGGACATTCTCCAGAGAGAACAGTCTGTGGTGTCGAGGGTACATAGTTTCCTTTCCCATTCGTTATTGAAGTGGTCTGCAAGTTCCATCTTCACTGCAGCCTGGAGGCGATTCCATTCCCTCTTGTCTTGTGGCTGGCGGGTATTTTGGAATTTTCGCCGTGCTGTGTTTTTGGCCGAGATGAGTTGGCGCAAATGTTTTGGGATGGGTTTGAGGGGACTATATGGGGATTTACGGGCAGGAGTTGCTTCACGCATGGCCTCTGCCATGTTGCTAGTGATGAACTGCTCCAGGTTATCAGCTTCTGCTATTGTTGTACAAGGGTGAATTTCGGCGGGTTTGTCGGCCATGATGTTTGAAAATTTGCTCCAGTTGGTCTGTCTGGGATTTACGTGAGAAGGTAATGACTTGGGTGTGAGTTTTGCCTTATATAGCAAGAGAACAGGAAAGTGATCGGAAGAGAGTTCGGGAAGAGAGAATATAGTTGGGTGACTGCGAATGTTGCATAGGAGTGCTATGTCCAACCAATCAGGGGGACTACTATCACCATGAGTTATGGTGGGGGAGTTGGGAGCAAGGACGGCCAGGTTCTTACGTTCTATGTAGCGCTCCAGTAGGCGTCCGCGACTGTTGGTGATGGTGGAATTCCAAAGCGTGCTCTTTGAGTTGTAGTCACCCATGGCTACAGTGGGAGAACCATTGAAAATAAGGTCCAGGTCTCTCTGTGAAATTGGTCTACTTGGTGGGATGTAGACCGAGTAGATATTAAGTGGTCCTCTGTCGGTAGCGACTTGGATTCCTGTACCTTCAAGGCCGTCTGAAACAGGCAGGTGTAGGCGATGATGGGGGATGTGCCTTTGGATATAAACTGCAGTCCCGCCATAGCCATCTGGACGATCAGTTCGATAGCAAATCATTCCTGGAATGGTAGCCCTATAGCGTGGAGCTAAGTGTGTTTCTTGGACAAGGAAGATGTTGATTTTGTTGACAGCGATGAAGTTTGTGGCTTCACGTAACTTTTGTCGTAGTCCATTGGCATTCCAGGAACAAATGCGTAGGCTGGTGTGGTTGCTTATTATATTATTGACGTCCGCCATTGTTGCCCATAAATACAAAGACGGTGTGCACCAATATTGTTTGTGAAGGAATAGAAGGAGGGCGGATGGCTAGTGCATCAGCTAAGGCAGCTGCAAAGTCAGCTTGCAGGGCGAGTGGAATCCTGGACATGAGGCTTAAAAACTGCTCATCAGGAAGGGATGGTTTGGAAGTCTGTGGAAGGTTGTGGTTTGTGGTGGGGCGAGCCAGTAGCCGCTGCTGCATGGGCGTTCTGGTGTCGGCGTTAGTCTGTCTTGATGGGCACGTAGGTTTATTGGCCAGTGCAGATGGAGCTGTTTCTGATGGTGCGTTAACAGGTGGACGTTGTGGTGGCGTTGGTGGCTTTGGTGGAGCTGGTGTGGTTTGTGATTGCGCAGTTGCTTGCGGCTCTGATTGATGAGGTTGCAGTGGGTTTTGACTTCGTGTTGCAGATGCGGCAGCTGCGTAGTTTGGGAATTGTGGTCTAGTAATTGGAGGGAGACCAGGGTAGCGAGTACCTTTGAATGCTTCCCTGGGTATGCCTTGTGGGTTTGGTATCTTCGGAGCAGCGTCAAAACGGGTGCGTTGTCCAGCCTTGTTGAGCTCCATTTCTATTCTGGCCTCCTGCCAGATAGGGCACTTCGCGTAGTGGCAGGAGTGCTCTCCTCCGCAGTTACTGCATGTTGGTTTAGATCCAGCAAGACCTAGCCTCTTGCATTCTGGGCGCTTGTGGCCTGAGTCACCACAGTAGGAGCATACCGGTATAAGCCTGCATCCCGCTGCACTGTGGGTGAACTGTTGGCAGTTCGTACACTGTAATGGTCGTGCAGGCGGTCGATATGGTTCAACCCTTATAATGGCGTCGAACATGTGGGTTACCTTGTAAATATCGCTTGAGCGCGGCTCCTTCCGAAGGGCTACTCGGAAATGTGGCAGCTTCTGCTGCGTCGGGGAGCGGTTTGATCGGAGTTGTCCAACACGCTCAACTGGGTACTCCATCTTTTGTAGGAGGTCTTGGACTTCTGCCTCTGTAACGTACATGGGTAGGTCCTTCAATGTTACGTACATTAGCTTCTCCTCGGGTAATAAGGTGGTGAGGTATTGTACTGTGTGATCGGTGAGGAATTTTCGTATGGTTCTGTGATCGGTAGGCGTTTCGGGAAGGAAGGCGATAGACCCACTCATGTTTTTTATGGTGAATTTTAATTCTGGGAAACCATCGTGTAATGCCTTTGTCAGTTCTCGGGCTTGGCACGGATCTCTTAAGAAGATGGGAGTAGTCTTATTAGATTTGGTTACTCCTTGTGGTTGTGTGGTAGCTTGTGCCTGGTTGAGGTGTAATGGGGCTGCTACCTCTGCTACTTCCTGTTCCATGAGTTCAGCAGGGGGTGGGGGAGGTGTAGAGCATTTACGCCTCTTTTGGTTTACGGCTGGTAATGGTGGGAAGTCCTCTGGTGTTTTTGCTTCAGAGAGAGCTGCAAAACTGTTTGATGTCGTTGGTGGTGGCGCTGGTGCGCTGTGGTTAGTTTCCTTGGCAGTTCTTTTCTGCGTAGGTATTTGCCAGGAGTTATATTGCTCTTCATGATGTGAAAGGTAACTGGTGATGACATCAATTCTCTGGCGGTGGAAGGAATAGATTCTGAAGGCTGCAGCCGTGACGCAGACCTCTTCAGAGTTGGGGACGGAAGACATTTCGGCATCTGCCTGATTCAGGTATTTTGTCCTAGCCTGTCTTTCCGTTTTGAGGATCCGGATATCGCCTCTGGATAGTGGGTAGCTGGGTTGTACGATCAAAGCTGTCCCCATGAAGGTTGAAATATCACCGCCTAGCAGGTAATAATTTTCAGAGGCTTGTTCCACATAGGTTGCAGGTGCCTCTGTTGCAAGGGGGTTAGAAGCAGTGGTTGCGCAGGTTGCGTGATCTGCAGAAGGGTGTGTAGATGCCTTCATGTTGGTGGGATTTGGGATGTTAGCAGCCGACATGATCAGATGTGTGGATTGACCAACATCCAATATAACGACCAATTAGGAAGGGTAATGCAGTGACCAATGGGGGGGCAGTATGATGATAATGATGTAACAGTGTGCTGTACAATGAAACAAAAGTAATGATTATGTGTGATAAGAGGAAGAGAAGAGTAGAATGATTAAAGAACAAGTCTAGGGTGTCAATAGACGCGAGTAATAGAGGACCTACCCCTAAGGGCGCCTAGAACCAGTCGCTATGACTGTTGGCTGCGGTCTTATTATTCTGCCCAATCACTTTGTTATAAGAAGCTCTTGCAGGCTCGGATCCTTTTTTCTCGCCTCAAAGAGGCTAGTCAGGCTCTTCTGTGCTTCTGCGATGCAAGCTGATGCTACGCCTAAGCTAATCGAGACGAGACGAGTTCATGTTGATTCCTCGAAGTCTCGAGGAGAAGTTAGGTGTATGTGGCAATATATATATATATTTATATTTCAAAACTATTGTTTGCTGTGATTGGACAACGGACATGCAGCTGCCTTAATGCTTTTGTGGGTGCTTAAAGTTCGCGTTCTCTGTGCTAAGACAGTGAGTAGTGTTGTTGCGAATATTTTTTCCCCAAGTGTTGAAGTAGCAAAATGCCCCCGAAATATACTCAGGGGTAAAGACGGGAGTGGGAATCCATAGATGAATTTAAGGGTTGACTTCAACCTGCTGCTAATGACAAAACAAGAGCGTATTGCAAACATTGAAAATGTAAAATTAATTCCAAGTTAAGTGATTTGAAAGCTCACGCTAAAAGAGATAAACATAAAAAGTAAACATCAGAAAACAATAGATTTCATTCCTCCATCCACTTCATTAGGAATACGAGAAGCGGAAGCCAAGCTGGCTATGTTTGTGTGCGAACATTGTTCCCTGCTATCGTGCGACCATATATCCGAACTCTGTAAAAGTGCTTTTTCAGACAGTAAATACTCTGGGTTTCACTTACATCGCACCAAGTGTAGTGAAACAATATAATATGTGCTAGCACCTCACTTCCTCAAATAGCTAGTTAGCGATATTGGTGATCAAACATTTAGTATAATAATAGATGAATCAACTGATGTGTCTATGATTAAACTTCTAGCAGTTGTCATACGATACTTTAGCCGCTGCCAAGGCATAATTATATCTACCTTGTTTGCGGTAGTGGAACCTCAGTCAGGAGATGCTGATAGCATTGTACAAAGTATCAATGAAAATAAATTAAATCCTAAAAAATTGCATGGTATTGGAACTGACAATGCGAGTGTAATGACGGGGTATAACAATGGAGTGTTTGTTAAATTGAAAGAAGAGTTAGGAAATCCCCATATGGTGTTGTTTCGATGTGTTTGTCACTTCTTACAACTAGCAGTAAGCGCAGCATATGAGGAAGCTCTGCCGAGAACATTAGATTTCTTAATTAAAGAAACAATTGGTTTTCCCATTCTACTGCTCGACAAATTGCATACAAAGATATTTCTTTCAGACCTTAAATGGCGGCATCGAGCCATTAAAATTCCACAAATGAGCAACACGAGTTCGATTTCAATAGAGCCAGCTGTAAGTCGAATTCTCGAAGAATGGGGTGAATTGAAGTTGCATTTTGAACTGTCTAGGCAAACGGACAAATGCTATACAGCGGAAATACTGTTTTTGATGTATACAGAATCCCCAAAACCCCTTGTATCTTCTTTTCTTGAAATCTATTCTAGAAGAAGTGCAAAAAACTAATAAAGCATTTGAATCTGAGATCGTAGACCCAACTAGACATATATATGATCTAATGGCGTTAGTAGAGTCAGTTGGCAGAAGAGTGTGAATTCCCACTGCAAAAGTTGATCCCTTAATAGATACAATTGCAGATCATTTGTACCCTAGGCCTTATCTGGGTTTCAAATTTGAATGTGCTATGCACGATCGAAGTATATCACAAGATTTAGAACATAATATTCAGCAAAGGTGTATACCGTTAGCTGTAAAACTTACAGAGGGACTTCGATTTCACCTTCCACATAATTTGAACGTGCTTAAAATAACAAATATATTTTCTGTAGAGGAAGCTTTGAAAGTTTTGAAATCTCCTATAATGGACATTGCACTTGAGTTAGGTTTTAAAGACATTGACTCATTAATAACTCAGTGGAGAAATATAACGCACGATGAATGGGAAAACACAAGAAACACGATCAGGTTTTGGGCAGAAGTAGATAAGTTTCACAATACAAACAATGAAAATCCATATAGCGAACTGGTCTCATTAGCATTTTCAGTTCTTGGTCTACCATACTCAAATGCTGACGTGGAACGTGTGTTAGCCAGGTGAACATTGTGAAGTGTAAGCTGAGAAACCGAATGATGACAAAAACAGTAAATGCCATCCCTTTTGTGCGCTTTGGAATTAAAAGAACCAATGCATGTTGCTATTCTTATAAGCTCCTTGATAGTGTACTCAAGATGATTGGCACCAAGGCTAATTATTCAATAGCGGCTCCTTCTACTTCCTCAGTGAAAACTAGGACAGAGCAGGACAACGAGGAAGAAGAAGAAAAAATATTTGTTGAGAATTTATAGGTGAGTGCTTATAAATGTTCCGCTTTTTATTGAGCTATTTTAAATTACTATTTAGCTACTTTTTGGCTTCGTTTTATCTTCCATTTAGCTTCTTTCTGTGGATATGAGTTGGCAACACTGGTATACACTCCACTCGGCAGAGTTGTACCAGCCACCAACATGAACAGGTGCTTGACTCTAGATCAACGCATTGTTGCCTGTAAAAGCTATAAATGGTAATCAGAATCACCAAGCAGTGTTCGCACAGAGTATATTCAAAGCTTCCCTGGCGAAGTGCTTTCTTCCAGATTTACAATTCATGAAATTGTGGAGAAACTTGAAACCTCTGGTTCTGTGTCTAAATAAAAAGCTTAAGCGCACTTCGTTAACAGAGGGGCATATTTTGAGCGTTCACCAAAGAAAGCCATCCCAAAATTAGCAGAACAGGTGGGAATTTCAGTCTTCTGCACATAGGGAAACTAAATTATTAAAATTAAAACCGTATAAGTATGCAAGTATTCATGCTCTAAAATAGGGTGACTCAGTATCACGAATGACTTCTTTCATCAGTGAATGATGGTTTAATTGATGCACAGTTTCTGTTCTTTTCCCATGAGGCTTGGTTCCACCTCACTGGTAGTGTCAGCACTCGTAACAGTCGATACGGAGCCTCTGATAATCCACATCGCGTTCAAGAAATCCCTCATTATGATCCGAGAATTGGAGTTTGGTGTGCTGTTAGCGCTGGACGCATAATCGGTCCAATATTCTAAGCAGTGTGCTACCAAAATTTTGACCCCATTTTATCGTGAACTGTCAGAAGAAATCATGTGGACGGTTTCAACAAGTTTCTGCTACTGGCTATACAGACAGGAGTCCATGGAGTGATTAGTGCTGCTGTATGGCCCTCTCACTCCCCCGATCTAACAGTCTGTGATGTTTACTTCTGGTGTAACCCGAAATACAAGCTTTACGAGACTAATCCTCATATATTGGAAGAACTAAAACAAAATTCTAATATTGAAATCGGAAGCATTACAGTAGCTCTACTTAATCGCGTGAATCAAAATGTGTTCTCCCGACATAATTGCTTGTTTAGCCCAAGATGGAAGACATTTACAGTATCTTCTATTAGGTAAGAGTGTTATACGTGCTTTACACGTGGAGTTTATGTAGGAGCTCAGCCGGCTGTGCCACACCCAATCGCGCACAGGCGAAATGTCATGCGCTCGTTAAGTTTTAAAAGAATTTTGAAAGAAGCCTGTATTATATACTACCCAAAACTGAGAGTTCACTGGAAATGCGTTTTGAGGTCCGCTAAATTTAAATACAACTTATTTAAAAGAATGCCCTTGTGTGTCTGTTGTGTGTGTGTGTGTGTGTGTTTGTGTGTGTGTGTGTGTGTGTGTGTGTGTGTGTGTGTGTGTGTGTGTGTGTGTGTGTGTGAACAGCATAACTCCAAACGAAAACTCCCTTAAATATCAAACTTATAAACAAGAAAGGAAAAAAGAAAGGAATTCCCTGTCTAAAGCTACCCTTTATCCGGAATAAAAAATTGCGAACATTTTAATTTTGTCATAAATATATCTAACAATTTCAAAAATACCATATATTTAAGATATTTTCATAACAAATGAATTGTATACCTAAAATGTTTTGGAAATGTCCTCATAAGTCCTCTTCATTCTTGATGACGTTTGCATAACTGGTAAACCCTAAGAGATAGACAAAGTGGATGTAGATCCCATAAGAACACAAAAATATGTTTTCTATGGCGTGAACAATTTCGGAAATATGCCTTATTATTTCTCTGAATTTAGTGATAGTCATTATTTTCTCAGATGGAAAGATATTAATTACTCTTTGTTAAATCTCTTGGACGCACAATGGAAACACCATTCCAAGGTCGTCACCTAGCGACCAGTTTTAAAACATTTGACTATCACTTAAAGCAGCTTGCACCTACAAGAAAATTGGCAATAAGAGAAAGGAATGTCTAAGTCATCGCCTAAGAAACAGGTTTAAAGCGTTTGACTATCATTTAGAGTCTATTGTATTCCCATATTCTCTTGTACCTACAATAAAATAGTGCTTATCTTGAAGTAGATAGAACAAGAACTGTTTGCACAAGAGTATAGAAAGTCATGTGAGTGCTTCACATCAGTTTTTTTTATTGTATGTTAATCAACAATGCCTGTAATAATGATTGATTCCCTCATAAAAACAAATTTACAATAAATACCGTCGAAACATGACAGGAAGATAAAGATGCCATTATACTAAAAGCTTTGGCTTTTTAAGAGATGCATGTCATTTGTGAAAAGAGTATCTTAAATATGTGTTATTTCAGTCGAAATTATTTGTGCTTTTTTGGGAGCATCAATATTTTTGAACGTTTTTTCACATAAAGCGTAGTTTAGAGAGGGAGGTTTCTTTAAACCGAGTTAATATTTTATTGTCACTCAGTTTTGAGGCTACGTTCACAGTTTGAAGTCTCCGCTAATCCTAAAATTAGTTTATAGGATTGGAACTGAGCAACAGGTAATGAAGCAAAATAATGATAACGATTTAGATGCATGCAAGATTACCATCCAGAAGTATTTAAAAGTCCTTTGGTTGAATATGAACACACTGAAAACCTAAAAGAACATGCCTGTGAAGGAGTAGGAAATATAAAAGGCGATTATATTTTATTGTAAGGAATATATTATGCAACACTTCAACAAAGAGAAAACGGAACTTCAAAAAACTGTGATATACAGAACTCAATCTTGTCTGCTGTTGCACCAACCAATGTTACAAATATTTATTCCTCTATCTACTTCAAGGTAAACATTATCTTATTGCTAATTTTCTTGTAAGAATATGGGAATACAGTAGACTTTAAGTGATAGTCAAATGTTTTAAAGAACTGGCTGCTAATTGATGACTCTGATACTCCGCTCTCAATGTTTGGCCAAGATATTAATAATGAAGGTACAAGGAAATATGTATGTGTATATACCAGCATTCCCCATACGGCAACTACGGCCTTCGGGGTAACCTCGCCCCACCACATGATGCCCGGACCCATTTCTCACGTGGAGGTACCCAGACGGCGGTGCGCATTACCTCCAATGACAGGGTGAGAACGAAGATGACGATGAGGCGAGGGGATCTACAGTTTAAACGTGGACTCTGAACCACGTTGGGCACAGGGGACACTTCAAATGAGCTAGAAGATGTATAAGGGTATATTGGAATACAGTAGACTTTAAGTGACAGTCATATGTTTTAAAGAGCTGATCCTTAGGCAACGCATTTAAGTTGTTTTAGAATGAATAGGAAAGAGGAAAAGAAGGAAAGAAAATCGAATAATAATTTCCTATGTTAGTAAGGTACAAGTGTTTGATAATACAAACCAGTAACAAGAATATCTCGGAAACGGCAAAGGCCACAAAAAATCCATTCAACAAATTGTGCACTTTTAGGATAACTAATTGGTGTAAATTGCGTTTATGTGGTTTATCACTTACAAAAGTAAATTAAAATATATAACACTTCAGATATACGTCGCGAAAATTCAAAATGTATATTTTATTTTTCTTAAAACAGATTGCACATGAGATCGTTGATAATTTAATAATTTAGAAATGTATATCTCGCTCAATATTAAGTAGACCAAAGACAAACCTTTGCAAGAATAATTTCTACAAAAGTGCAAAGCGCGCGAACACTTTTTTTTTAACTAAATGCTCTCGAATGTGAATAGACGTATGAAACAGTTACTTGTAGCGTATGTCGAAACCTCTTCTAGTTCATAACCCTGCTGCAACTTGCCGTAAAGTCTCTTCCAGCAACAGTAAATTATTATCAATCTCAAGGCTCGTTTTGAGTAGTTTAATGTTTTGTTTTTAATACAATGTTGCCACGTGACCTGATAATGACCTAATTAGTGGTTTCCCCAACAAGTTTGTGCAAGTAATCTCGAACACAGTCTGTGCAAACAACAACCTCTTGAAGATCCATTGTTCTGACTGACGGAAGTGAGATCATTTGAGGACAAAAGGGGTGCGACCGAGAAGGGAAAATGTTACGACAGCAGTTGCGAGTAGGACTTCAAAGTCGGTGGATGTCGAACAAGGTACAATATGAAAATGTAAATATGCTAAAACACACACACACACACACACACACACACACACACACACACACGCACACACACACGAGAGAGAGAGAGAGAGAGAGAGAGAGAGAGAGAGAGAGAGAGAGAGAGAGAGAGAGTGAGAGAGAGAGAGAGAGAGAGAGAGAAAGAGAGAGAGAGAGAGAGAGAGAGAGAGAGAGAGAGAGAGAGAGAGAGAGAGAGAGGGGGGGGATATTTTATACGAGAATGAATAGAGAAAGACATCTGTGCAAACGTTAGAAAGTGTTTGAGCTACACAGAAACACAAACACCCTCACACACATACGCAAACGGACCAGTTGGTAAAATAATTTGTTATTCAAAGGATCTCAAGACGTAGCTATATTTCCGATAAACGATCGCCATCAAATGTGTGGAAACTGCCACTAGTTGGTGCTAGTAGTTATGCTCAATGTTGAACATACGATCACTCGTGATGGGCTTCAGTGTACAAAACGGTGATCGAGACGAAGGAAGTGAGTTGTTAAAACATTCCCATCCAGCACAACAAACATTTGCTCTGTAAACATGCTTCAATTTCAGAACTCCACAATTTATTTGTTTATTTATTTATCTATTTATTTACTTATCTATTTATTTATCTATTTACTTATTTATTTGCTTATTTACTTACTCATTTATTGATTTATTTATTAATAAAAGGTCTGCGTGTGCATCTATCAATTACTTTCTCTACTCTTGTACAAACTATTTTTACAAGCGCCATTACTCTGCTTCATATCAATCCAAATAAACATTGTCTTACTGTAGCTGCAGGGAAATATGAGACCACAGTAGGCTCTAAGTGACAGTCCAATGTTTTAAAACCGGTTGTTGTAGTGATAAATATTGAATTTCGTTCACTTTACATTGCCGAGTGATTAAAAATTAAATAACGATTTGTCATTTGAGAAAAATGTCTTCGAAAATTAAAAAAAAAAGACAAGAAACATCTCAGAAATGGTTCAGTGCACATCAAAAATGTATTTGACGTTATTCGTGTGTTTTAACGAGATTTACGTTTTGATAGAACGTAGGACTTCACGGCCGGAGTCGATATAACTAGGCGTTGTTTCCGGGCTGTTATGCTGTGGTCTGCTGGAGAGAGAATTTCCAGATGTTTCGTCCACAACTGCGGTGGACATTTTCAGTGGCGCGGTCGTATACGCTACGCAAACTTCTTCGAGGAGACTGCGACCACGCCACTGAAGATGTCCCCCGCAGATGTGAACGAAACGTCTGAAAATTCTATCTCCAGCAGATTACGGCATAACATTCCGGACGTACCCCCTGGTTATAGCTATTTACGTTTGCTGTATGGTGATATTTTGTATATTTTTTTATCTGTGTTCGCCATTTGCCTCAGAAACATGTGAGTACAATTTTATCTTAGTTTCTGTTAATATTTACGCATGTGTTGAAAGCTGTATGAGAGTTACCGCATTGTATGTTCCTTCCGTCTACCTGGCTCTCGGGGATGCAAGGTCAGCCCACTTAGGTCCTTATTGCACAAACATTTCCCTTAGAAATCCCTCGCACAGGAATGTGGAAATCCCTACGACCAGCTGGCGAAAATTTTTACCAGCGTATTCGACCGGTAAGGGTTAAATCATATCGAGCGATGCATCAAATGATTTTCAAATTAGCCCAGAGTACATAGACCTTAGAGTTACTAGACGTTCATGTTTCAGGAGAAGGAAGAAACACCGGGAGGATAAAGGCCTTTTCCAGATAACTACTCTAAACTCGGGATTTTTTTAATGTGAGGTAGACACGCTACCTCCACGCTATAGAGTTTGGCTGTTTTGTTCATCTTTTACGGTTTACCAGTTATCACGAAGTGATCTTTGAAGGCATTCCCAGAAAATTGAACATATATTTTTGATTTGTTTGAAAATATTTTTAAGCAAATGGTATTTTAATCAAAATCGTTCATGTAATTTTTAGTAAATCGAAATTTTCTAAAAGTGTTTCATGTATAGTCTGGGGTAGGGGAATTTTCTTAAATGTCTTCGTGTCGCATCCTTAGAAGATGTTGAACATATGACTTTTCGTTTTTGAGTTACTGGATATGGGAATTAAAATGCGATAAAGGTATCAATATGTGAGTTGATCCAAAAAAGCACCCGTAACTTCATTCAGGCAGACGACGCCGAGACATCCCCTCCGAGTCTCCTCAACGAGGCGCTTATTCCTCTTCGGGAACTGGGAACTTTGACCAGAGTGAGTCTGAGGTATGCAAGGGGTCTAGGGACCTGAGAGATGGACAAGGGAAGTCGACAGTGAAGCACTGCACGGCGATCTCATCTGAAAGTACTAGCACTGCATTTCAAAACAATCTTGATTCAGCAACAATGATACTTGTATAAACTTTCAGAAAAAAATACATTGCAATTAAAATTTGTTTCTAATAGCATCACGTCGGTACAACAACAGGTGATAGTCCGTACAGAGATACCTCCACCTCCTCCGAGATTGCTGTAGGGGTTATTAACCCGGAGGAAAGCCAAGCCAACCTATTCACCAAGCTCCAGTTTGCCACCAACTTTCCAACACTTACGTATTCTAGGCGATGGATGGAGTGAACAAATTCCATCTTGTATTGAGTGTGAAGCTGGATAAAGGCCTAACATTCGGGGAGCACATCCATGACATATCCATCAAGCATGCGGAGATTCGACCTCATTGTACCTAATGCTGCGGTCCAGGATGTGAGTTCATTTGAAGATACGCCTCTCGTGATCCTTCTATTATTTTATGACTGTGAAATCTGTGATATGGTCACAGGTTCTAAACTGCTGCTATTCGGTGTAACGATGTTTCCTTGTGAGACTATTTCACGAAACCTTATCTCTCCCAAACAAATAAGATGAAACTAGGAGTCGGGCCCCAAAATTTTACGACCGATTGCCACGCCATCAGGGCGACCTGATTTTGTCTCTTGGGGATTACCGTCCCAGAAAACGCCATCTAAAGCGATACGGGTTTCCCTGCATAGCTTGCGGGCATTACCGGTAACCATAGGGCACTTACAACAAAGAGTACTTAGAACAGAACTCTAATCCATCCAAGATCTTGCCTGCACTTCAAAATTACAATCCATCAGCGCGACAGATTACAAACCATCACCTCTGTTGGGTGCAGCCTTTAAGCTAAACTGTTACTTCTTTTTTTCCCCTACCTAATTTCCACTATCCACATCCTCTCACGCCGTGGTGAAGCTCAATCTAGGGCAGGTACACACCTGGGGCTGTCCCTCTGCCTGCCATCTGTGGAAATTTTTAAATTTTCTTATTCGAAACATAAAATTTGACACGTCCGAGATTTTTAAAATGACTTAATTTTTTGGATTGATAGAGTCAACGTGAAAAATTAAATGCCATGGCCAGAATTTGACCCACAGATCTTACGGTTTCCGTCTGGTCGCTCTTAACCTTTGAGCTACCATGGCCAACGTGCCGTCATGACATTAAATTCTCCAATTGACTCGAATTTTTCAGGTTGACTCTGTCTACCCAAAACCTTAGCCTATACACGGATAGTGTGGAGGAATGATTAAGTTCCATCAACTAACTTAATAATAAGGGTTTAACGATGACGCCTGGAAATGAAGCACTTACAATAGTAAGTCGCCACAAACGGTGTGTATCTCGAATACGATGATCCCTAGCGGTTTATCAGGGAAACATACAAGTCGGTTGCAAAATTTAATTTCAGCACGTTGGCCATGGTTGTCCATGGTAGCTCAAAGGTTAAGAGCGACCGGACGGAAACCAGGAGATCCGTGGTTCAAATCCTGGTCATGGCATTGATTTTTTTCAGGTTGACTCTATATATCTAAAACCTTAGCCTATACACGGCTAGTATGGAGGAATTATTAACTTCCAGCAATTAGACTTAATGTTTGCTTTATTTGTTGTACAGAAGGTAGAAGGTCTGTGACACTGGTCACTTTATGAGAGTGAAGCCAACTGAATGTTTCAGGGTACAACAATAGGGGCTCTTTCAACTTCCCGGCGCACGTGCCTCCTGTGCCGTATTATTGGGCTCCCTTCGAGCCCCACATTGACTTCAACGCCCTGATCCAGGAGCACTTCTTCAACTAATGCGTCTGGCGCAACAGAGTGGATATAACCCGTGAGTATGGGTGGCCTGAGATCATTTGTTTTTCCCTTCTTGTTTATTTTATTTTAAAAAGTAGGGGCATTATTGCATTCCACCTAAAATTATCGATTGAGATTTCACTGCAAATACACGCTTTGAAGTCTCAAAAGCATGTTCAGAGAAAGCTCTCTGTGTGTGAACAGCATGACTCAAAAACAAAAGATTGGTTAAATACCAAACTTGGCCTTTACTTGAAATATATATCTATAGTACTTTAATGACAAATATCTTGAATTTTCTCTATGTCCTCAGAAGTCTCTTTCATTCTGTATGAGTTGTATAACTGTAAACTCTAAGAGATTGACAAATTCTTACTATATAAAGAACGTATATATTGTTGAAACAGCAGTGAATTATTTCTAAGATAGTGCTTTTATTTGTTTTCAGTGGTCCAATATGTATAAGTCCTGCGCCATGTGCTTTGGTTCCCTGCCACAGAATGCACCGGGATCGATCCCACCCTTGGGGGTGCGAATTTTAAGTCTTGGGTACAGGATCGGTGCCCACTCAGCACTGTGAGGAAATTGAGAAGCTACGATAAATAGCCAAACCTGGTCAGGAAGCCAAATTTTCGGCTGCGGATGCGTGGTGCTGACCACATCTCCTCCCCGTATCGGTTGGATTATCGCCCACCTCAGCCTTGCGAATGTGGGCGTGAAGTCGGTAGTCGAGTTGGCTGGCTCTGGCCTGCTATTGCACCATCAATTACAATACGTATACGGCGATCAAGCAAATTTGTGTTTTGCAGTCAAACACCGAAATCTGCAACCCACTCAACAAATGACTAAAGCAAAGTACAAAGAGATGTAAACACTGAGCAAAATAAAAATATCCATATTTATGGCTAAACTCGCTGCTTTTAAATAAAAGTAATGGGAACCAAAATACACCTGAGAACGAAGTAAACAAAACCACGTAAATCTTAAACGCAGCGTGTGATCTTCATGATTGTATGTCATTCTCGCTTTCTTAGTACTTGGTAGGAAAATATTATAACGAAAGCTCCTAAAGCTTACCTTTTTACAGCAAAAACATTAAGCAACAACGATATTTAAAATATAAAGCTTGAAATTTGTTGAATTTCTTACAAAGATAATTCATACGGCGCGCACAATTGGGTCAACGTTCTGCCATTGTGACTACATGTCCGTCCGTCCATTCTTCCGTCGCTGCTGACAGCCTTTGGTAAGCCTGGATGATTTTACTGCGTGCCCGCCCTCAATAGGGTTAAACCGCAGAATGTAAAAAATTTGACTACAGTTCGTCACGTACTGATAGATATATCTACGTGGTCGTTCTGTCATTGTGACTACACGTAGTACGTACTAATACCTGCTTCTATTGTATCTACTGATGGACAGCGTTTATGGTATATGGCTGCGCAGACACTAGAGGACACGTGTCTCTAGTGAGACAGGTATTTTGGCACGTATGATACGCAGTAGTTGTGCTTGAATATTATTCTTGCCAAATAGTGTATCTATTAGTTAATTAAGTCCTATATTTAAAACTACAAGGTTATGTCCGTTTTGTATGTGAAACTTTTGGAGCTTTTATATGCAGACTGTTTTAGAATTCGACCGAAAAGTTTTAAGAGATTATAGAGGGATGTTGGGGTAAGAATTTGAGAGAGGACACTTATGGTCCCAGAGCGCATATTTGGTGCACAACTGGTACTTAGAGATCCGATATTTTACTTTCAGGATAAGGGAAACCCCGGAAAAAGTCTTATCCAGGTAACTTACCCTGACCGAGATTCGAACTCGGGACCTCCTGGACATGAGGCAGACACGAAACCATTCCACGCTTCAGGGGTGGGCTAGTGTGTAACATTCTTGACCCTAGCAAAATCGTATTGGGTTCGATTGCTTCTGTAACATAATTTCAATTTTTATTTTTCGTTTAAGATGAAAGAGGTGTGCATATGCGAAGAACAATGGTAATTTTAATGTCTAAATAATCCAAACCAAAAAGACATTTAGGTTTAGAATAACAAAATAATTCTACGCATTGTTTTATCAAGCAAAGAAGAAATGCGTGTATTTGTTTGCATTCTTGTTTGCACAGTACTTGGATATCTCTAGCTTTCTGGAGGCCACTGCAGTATCTTATGCTGTAGATCCCTGTATAAATTTAATTTGTTTCATTGTATTTGATATCAGTTTTACGCTTGACGGGTATAACAGTGTGCTTGTGGCTAGGTCAAATGCTAGGATAGAATAGAATCTTACGGAGGGGACTGGGACCAGGTTTGATCTATTGTACCTATGTCCCAAGTGGGGTATCACCGGTAGGAAGGATGAGGCGAGAGGAGACGGTGGCAGAACCAAGGAGCTACGACACTGCACAGGGTCCCTACCATTTACCAGTTGGAAACTCCCCGGCAGGCATCCCACCTAACATGAATTTGAAGCGGCTCACTAGGCCGGCTACCAGAGGAGGAGGTGTTTACCAGGTTCATCGTCCTGCCATGCAGCGGTGATAACTTTAACCAGAAAAACACCGGCAGATGAGAGAAAATAATAATGCACATGAAATGGAGGGACAGGAAATCTGGGGAATGTAATTAATTTACCCAGTACTCATCTGGCATCCTGGAGAAACTCCCAAAAATCTATGGGTTAGGTAGGCCGGCCACGGCAAGCAAACTCTGCCCTCCCGAATGCGGGTCACAGACGAAACGGTCTGAGCCGTCTCACTCGGTGGGTCTAATGCTAACAAAAGTTCTTTTTGAAGAACATTAAAGTTATTTTCCGGGCTTGTAAGCTGTGGTGCAGTAGGATTTGAATGTTCTAACTTTTTGCAAAGGACTGCGCTTGGCATCTTCAAGAAGCGTGATCCGTATAAGAGATCGAGTGAGAAATCGAACTCTTACACGGATTACGCTTCTTGAAGATGCCAAGCGCAGTCCTTTGCGAAACTTCAGGACATTCAAATCCTACTGGACCACGGCTTACAAGCCCGGAAGAAAGCTTTAATGTTCTTCATAACGCCGACCATGAAAGCCTCAGGAAATACAAAAGTTACCTATTTTTTCTTGCTTAGTGCGAGCTCAAACGGACGATGATGTAACTATTATCCACACCGTTTTGCTTCCCACGCTAAGTGATGGACAGAAACGAATTATTTTAAGAATAGAATACACTGTAATCGAATATTTTGCAGAATCGAAACTTTCATTTGAATGTAAGCTCTCGGTTGAAGCCATTCCGATGACGTCACGTGCTGCCTCCATTCGAATGTAAATTCTCGGATGATGTCACATGTGGCGAATCCATTTCATTTGCTTGTATTCGAAATTAAGGTCTTGGATGCTACAAATGAGAGCATTTGCTTAAATTCGAATGCAGGTTCTCGTATGATGTCACATGCTGCGAATCGATATCATTTGCGTGTATCTGAAATCAAGATCTGGGGTGCTACAAACGAGAACATTTTCTTGCATTCGAATGCAAGTTCCCGGATGATGTCACATGCTAGGAATCAAGAACACTTGCTTGTATTCGAAATAAGTTCTCGGATACTACAAACGAGATCATATGCGTGTATTCCATGCAAGTGCTCGGGGTCGCTAGAGCGGCTATATCTGGCGTTCCGCTCCGTAGAGGGACGCGGGTTCGAGTGCTACCTTGGGCATGGGGTTTATGTGTATTGTGTATATGAGTAAAATATAGAAAAACAACATAAAAATAAAAACGATGAAAATAAGGAAATTTATATATTTCTTTCTTTAGAAAGATCGACAACATTTACTTGTTTTCAACAAGTTCTCGGAACTACAAACCAGAGCATTTGCGTGTATTTGATGCAAGTGCTCGGAGTCACTAGATCGGATGTCTCTGGTGTTCCTCTGTGTAGACGGTCGCGGGTTCGAGTCCCGCCTTGGGCATGATGTTTATGTGTATTGTGTAAATGTGTAATAATACAGGAAAACAACATAAAAATAAAAACAACGAAAACATGGAAAATGATATATACGTTAATAATAATAATAATAATAATAATAATAATAATAATAATAATAATAATAATAATAATAATGATGATGATGATGATGATGATGATGATGATGATGATGATGATGATGATGATGATGATGATGATGATGATGATAATAATAATAATAATAATAATAATAATAATAATAATAATAATAATAATAATAATAATAATAATAATAATAATAATAATAATAATAATAATAATAATAATAATAATAATAATTTGTTATTGTTTCTATAGGTAGGAAGTGTAGAATTTCTTAAACAGTTGGCACATGCGATCTTGAATCATTTATTTCAGTTCTAATTCACTGTTGCAACGGTCATGACTAATAGCTTTGTTGTGTATGTGGTCACTACGCTGCGATGTTTCTGATCAGGAAAATATTTTATTTCAAGCCAAGAAATGTGGGACATATTTTAAAGCAGTGTCATAGCATACGGCAATGAAGCATAAAAGAATTTGACAGCACGTACTAATATGTAAAATCCAAAAGAAGTTAGTCAATATTGACCACTTGTTTATGCGTATTAATAATTGTATTAATATCAGGAAGTAGGACATAGCAAAAGCATACATTAATTTCACTGTCCAACTCAAATTAATAGGAGTTTGTATATAACTACAAACCCGGGTTCGAAACTCGGTCAAGGTGATTTACCTGGATAAGGTTTTACCCGGGGGTTTTACCTTATCCTGAAGGATGAATGTTGGGTAACTCTAAGCTCTCTGGACACTGAACTCACTTCAACATGAGTTCACCCATTTCATTCATCGTCCGATATGACATAACGTTGGAGGACGTAAAATTACAAGAAGAAGAAGAAGAAGAAGAAGAAGAAGAAGAAGAAGAAGAATAAGAAGAAGAAGAAGAAGAAGGAGGAGGAGGAGGAGGAGGAGGAGGAGGAGGAGGAGGAGGAGGAGGAGGAGGAGAAGGAGGAGGAGGATAAATGCCATTCCAAACATTTGATTCTAATAACATAAAATCTGCATATCTGATAGCCCGGTTTCTGGAATCTATAGCAAGCCTTATTACACAAACTTCATTTTTAACTTTATTAATTTTTTAATCAAATTACAAAAAAATATTACAAATTTTGCAGATTTAATCTACTTGCTACCTTAACGAACTAACTAAACCTACAGATTACTGGATTCCAGTAACCTTACAAATCTATCTAAAACAGTCTCTTCTACTTTACTTCTACATCAACAATATAAAAAAAATCTACGATCCTCCAACGATCTCTTAAGTAATATTCTTTTCTCGGAGATTGAAATGTTCCTTCATTTCTTTCTTGAAGTATTTTGTCGCCGGTCATATATTCCTCAGACGCCTTAGCGGATATTATCTAAGACATAAATGTACATAATCTTCTACTTCTCTTAAAATGTACCATAAACATTTTCCTTGAAGTTTCCTTCGACCGTCTTCTATTAGTTCACTATATTTATTACACTAAAAATAACATGTTCAGACGAATCTAAACATTTACATTACTCACGTAAATCTGAGTTCTTCTTCCCTATTCCTTTTAAATATACATTATATGGGTCTTGTCCTGTAACAACGTGAAAAAATCCTTTTCTTGGTTGTATATGTTCCAATTTTAGCCTGTCTTTAATGTCTCGAAATAAATAATGTACTCCTCTTCCACGTATGCATTATCCCACTCTTCTTGCTATTCCTGTAATAAATAATGTTTCACTTCTTTCTTAGTTCTGCATCTTTTTCCCATCATTTTAAAAAATATTCCCATATTCTTCCTTCTTTAGCAAGTAAGTTGCACCCCTTAATCTAATGATATAGTCAATAGTCAAATTCCCGCTACTGCGAGTAGGGCCAAAGTAAATGTCGTTTTTGTAGCTTCGCTGCTGCGAAGTAGTATTTTGGGCATTTATTTATGCAAATCTAATACAGCTATTGTCTTGCATTTTGTAAGTTATCGTTTCTAATATTTTCACGTTCCTCCGATGTTTGCATACCATAATACCCTCTTATACATTCCTTATCTATCTCCCATCTTCTTTCTTTACACTCCACTTTTGTCTTACTATTACTTGTTTTGGTTTACCCTGTTGCCTTTTTAGGCTCCTGTCTGTATACACATATCTTTATTTCTTTGGGTGTTCTTGGTATAGATGTATACTTGGATGGCAATTTACTTTTTTGTCTGGACTCATCTCGTTGACAAAATGTTTCATTACCCGTTTCATTACTCGGTTACTATCATTTTGGTTTGGGGACAGACATGTTTATCAGGTCTTGTCAGTTTATCCTGTCTAGCGTGTACATAACAATTAGGCCAACTTTGTTGAAAATCATACACCACAATTCCATAGCATTTTACAAAAGATAGTAAATTTCGTCTATATCAAAGGAACCATTTCACCTTAAAAAAGCCATACTTAATAAATTCTATAACTGATCCACTCTGTCGGAAGATTTACTACTCCAAGTTCCATGAGGTTTATGGCGTCGGGAACTGGAAACGTTATACTATCTCCTTGTGGATGCATTATCCTAACAATGTGTCTTAATGCCGCTATTAAAGTGTTTCGTACTTTTAATCTACTTAATTTTAATAAACATTTCAAAATCTTCATATATAACCTTGGGATCGATTACATTATCTTTTTCTTCTTTTGTTGCATCTATATTCTTCCTCATGTCTTCACGCAGTTGTACTTTTCGAATTAGGAATTCTGTAAAACTATTATTTTCCTTCTTTATCAAATCCTCCTTTTTTCGGTTTCCCTTTCATCAGTTAATATTTCATCAAAATTAACCTCTATTGTCTTTCTGTTATCCCTACAATGTTGTTTCTCTATCTCATCTAACAGTACCAGATTCTTATTGGGTTCATCGTGTATTTGAGCAGTAATTATAACTCTTTGTCCTGAGGGTGCAGCAGTTATATCTCCTTCTGTCCGCGTAGTTATTTCCTTCTTTTCCTTCAGGTATTTATTTATAATATAGTTTTGGCTCTTATTCCATCTCTTTTTATTCTGTTTGGACATTTATTCTTCTTTTGTTCCTTGGTTATTTTAAATGTAACTCCATCCGGAGTTGGTTCGACTTATTGATCTATCCCGAAACATCTGTTCCGCATTCTTCACCTCTTGCACATTTGTGTACTTGTTGCTCATCTTCTAACCTATTTATTTATTATTTATTTATTTATTGTTATCTGAAAAGGTTCCCAGAGCCATAGCTCATGCTAGAGAACAGTTCAAAAATATATAAAATGATGGCAAACAGCCCTTAACAATACTTATATTACATTTTCATAGTAGGAATGAATTACCGTACAAGAATAACATATATGAAACATACAAAGATACAGACATTCACTATAACTCAAGAAATAATAGTAACAAAGAACTTAACAGAAAAATAAAAGCTACATATTCTATGGGACATTAATCCATATTACTTTTTAAACAGTTCAGCTTTCAAACCAGCTATAAATGTGTAACACTTTATCAGCTGTCAATATATGCCTTCAGTAAATTTTCAGCAACTTTCCTTTTAAAACCTTTTATGTTCCTGCAGCCTTTCAGTTCCAGTGGCAGCGCATTATATAAGTTGATAACGTGTGAGGTTAAGCTGTTCAGGCCATAAGTAGAAGTGTTCACTGTTGGTTTTGTTAAGTTTCCTTTATTTCTTGTATTATATATATGTGAGGAGCTTTCAAATGTTAGATTAGACTTTAGAAGATTATTTTTTATTTTGTGGAGATATATTATCAAGGACAACTCTATGTTTAGTTGTAATGGTAAAATGTTAGTTACATGGTAGAGTGTTTTTGTGTTTGTTCTAAAGGGTAGATTGTAGTTTATTTTCAAGGCACGATTTTGAAGTACTTCGAGGTCATGAATTAAATATTTAACAGAGTTACCCCATAAGATGTTTAAGTAATCCAAATGAGATTGAATTAAAGCATGGTAGATACTTCGTAAATGATTTACACTGAATCCTTTGAATTTCAGCCTGTGAACTACAGCTAACACAGGAAGAATCTTATTTTTTACATGCATGATATGGTCCTTCCATGTGAGCGTACTGTCTAGAATCAAACCTAGATATGTGATTTTTGTTACTCTTTCAATCACTGCGTTATCAACATGTATCTTGTTATTTACTACTGGTAAGTATGATCTTTTATGAAATAACATATATTTTGTCTTACAGACATCTGAAGTTAACTTATTGCCCTTACACCAGCTATTCAATGCATTCAGGTCTTGCTGTATGTCATATATCAGCTGGTGCTCAGAGTTATCTATATATAACAAACATATATCATCAGCAAACATAGTCAATTTACCGTTTAGTCTTAAACATCCTATGTCATTTATAAAAATTAGGAATAATATAGGATCTAATACAGAACCTTGTGGAACACCATGATGAATTACTGATAGAGAACTGGAAATGTTGTTCATATTTACAAATTGTTACCTATTCCATGGTAACCTCGAATTTTCCTACTCCATTCTATAATTTTGTTTTATTTCCCTATAAACGTTTAAATTCCTGTCTCTTTCTGGTTATACTACCGATTTTTGGTAAATTCTTGTGGCTTTCCTCATCTTCCTCCGCAATTTAGATAATTTATTATTCAATAGGTCGTTCACTTTTTTATCATTTGCTTTTTAGGTACAAATTTCTTAATTACTTCTTAAATTCTATTAGTTATAATTTGGGATTTCTGTTGATATCTATCATATTATAAAAATTTGGTAGTTCAATTTCTTCCCGTCTTTATCCCATTCTGCCTTTTTAAATTTATATCCTGTCTCTTTCCTTACACATTCATAATCTGACTTCGGTATTACCTCATAATGGAAAATGATTAGATTATGATCGCTTATCGTTTAATTTTCTGTAACCCTCCAATTAAAGATGTGCTTTGTTATGTTTACCTTAGTTAAGGTTATGTTTATATTTTCTTCTGATTCAGTTTGATTTTTTAAAGGTGTATTCTTTATTGTGCTCATTTATAACTATTAAGTTGTATATATGTATTAATTCCTCCATTTGTTTTCCTCTATTATCTGGAATTTTGCTTCTCCATAAGGTTGATTTTGCATTGGCATCCATTGTAAAAATAATCTTTTCATTTGTATACGCATTTAGTACCGTTTTTGTTTTCTCCAAATAAACATCTATATTGTCTTTATACTGCTAATATTGATTTCAGACAATATTACTAAATCGCTCAAATATCATTTCTATGCATATAATTTGTTTTCAAGGTAAGATTATATCGAAACCAAGTCTTTACATATACTCTTGCTGATGGTGAGTGACAACAGCAAAGCTCGCCGGGGAATACCGCAGTTTCAACGTTGGCTACCCTCATCGTGCGCAGATATTCTGCTCTCTGGCGGAATACGCGGTATGAATAGTACGTGTATCAACAACAGATGGCAGAACTGACATTTAGTCGCCCTCTTTAAGGGAAACAAGCAGTAATAGAGCGTGGTGTGGTAAATATAAATAAAGTTATATATTTTCAATTCAATCGTTCATTTGCAGCTCAACAGTAAGCTAAACGAAGTAGATTGTCACAATGTTCTCAGTTATAAAGAAACAAATATCAGCCTGAGCAGGTATTAAAGTCTGTGTATACAGGTATAAGTATAGGGCTTATAGGGCTTAGCTGTCATATTTCTTATTTAAACGTCACTAATTTTTGTAGGCGGATCAGACTGGATAGTCTTGATCCAGCCATAATAAACACCATCCAAACAAATATTGCCGGCCTCGGCAGTGCCGTGGCTCAGTGGTTAGACCACTTGGCTCTCACCTAGGTGGCCCGGGTTCGATCCCAGGCGACCGCAAAGTGAGATTTGTGGTGGACAACACGGCGCTGGGGCGGGTTTTCTCCGGGATCTCCGGTTTCCCCCGCCATCTCATTCCACCGGTGCTCCATCTTTATCTCATGTATCATCAGTGTCATCGCCTGCGGTGCCGTATGTAGTAAAAGCGGGCGTTAAACACTTCAAATTTCATTGCCGGCCTCGTACCCGCGGTCGTTGGAGCGTAGGTCTCTAGCGTTCCGCCGCGAAGGGGGTCGCGGATTCGAGTCCCGCCTTGGGCAATGGTGTTTTTGTGTATAGATTATATGTGTGAAACTAAAGAAAACAGATAGTAAGATAAACGGAAACAATAAAAAATGGTTAATAAGAAAAATACATACATACATTCATTCATACATATACTCTGTGGTAATGAGTTGCGAGTGCATGGTGAAAGTTTTGTGGTGTGAAGTTATTAAGAAATAACGCTTCAGAGGACGAGTTATTTGGAAAATTTATTGAACGAGTGTAAGTGGGACTCCTTTGCGTAGGAGTACATGTTGGTGATGTGCGGGGAGGCCCGCAAGGATAATTATAGCATGTTTTACTTCAGAATTGGGTTATAGGATATCTTTAATAGAAAACAAAGGAGTAACGCAACATAGAATAACTTTTGCTAGGTTAACAAGGAGCAGTAAACAAGAGAATTCAAGATGGTGGAATAAGTCAGTGAGGATATTGAGAGTGCCTTTAGAATGCTCTTAAATGTAACGGAAGCTATTAAAAACTTGCGTCAAGAATTGAAGCAGGATATTGTGAAATAGGTAAGTAGTTTACGGAAATGTTTTACAAAAATGAAGGATATAGTAGATCAGAAGGAGAGTGAAACCAAAAGTTTACAAACTGCATTGAAGAATTATCAGGAACAGCTGAGTGTTGGCAAGAAGGCGAGAATAGCTTCACAAGTGACACCAGGGGTGATATCTTCCGAACGGGCGATGGAGCAATTTGGGGTGGAGAGGAGTTATGCTTCAGTGATGGCTGGCGCTCCACGTACAGGGTACTCTAAGTGTTTTAAACTGCTTGTTCGGAGCAAGAATAATCAAAGTGTGGAATATATTAAGACACTGGTGAAAACTAAGGTTAATCCTGTAGAGATGAAAGTTGATATCCAGTATGTAAAGGCACTGAGGAACGGGCAAGTTCTAATACAATCGAACAACAAAGCTGAAGTCGATACTATTTGCACTAATATTAATAATAAGTGTGGAGAGGAGCTTTAGGCTACCGTCTCGAAGAAAAGAAATACAAGAATAATTATCTTTAATGTGCCAGATGAGATAACAACGGAGAATGCTGTGGAGGCTTTAACAGCACAAAATACAGAGCTGGAGAATTTCAGCAGAGAGATTCAGCCTAAATTTTCCTTTCATGATAGGAAAAAGAATTTGAATTTGGTTGTTGAAGTCACTTCAACTGTACGAAGGGAAATATTTGGCAAAAGATTAAAAATAGGATGGAATATGGGTAACTGGGATGATTTTGTCAAAGCTGGACGCTGCTTCAATTGCTGTAAATATAATCATCGTGCGCAGGACTGTAAAGGGCAGCTAACATTTCCAAATTGCGCTGAGAAGCATGCTCTAAATGACTGTACTGCTAACAGAGCTGCACATAAATGCATCAATTGTGTGATATATAATAAATATAATAGAGACAACCAAGTGTCAGAAAATCATTCTGCACTGGATTCGAATTGCCCCTGTGATCAAGCAGCAATGAGGCGGCTAAAAGACAATACAGACTATCAGAATGGATAGATATACCTTAACATGTATTCAGGTTAATTTGAAACATTCCTGGGTTGCGACTGCTAATTTGGTACAACTTGTGAATGAAAAAGCTATAGATATAATATTTATTCAGGAGTCCTACTTGATTAACAACAAACCAGCAGTTGTACCATTACAATTCAGAATATATACAGCTAGTAATAGGGGTAAGCGAGCAGCAATATTTATAAACAACAAAAATATTGACGCAACTACAATTGGCCAGCTTTCCGACAGCGATTGTGTCGTTATACAGGTTGTATACAATAAGGAAACATTTTTTGCAGCTTATATGCACTTTGATTGGCACTTGAACATAGAAGATGACATTAACAAAATTGAAAATATTCTCCAGCATATTAACGGAAAGGGTCTGATAATACTAGCAGATAGTAACGCCAGAAACAAACTTTGGCATGATATAATAACTAATCAGCGTGGCAGAATATTTGAAGAATTCATTTCAGAAAAAGTTACATATCATAAATGAAAACAACGGCTTGCAAACTTTTGAATCTAAAACTGGAAGGAGTTGGGTCGGTTTGACTATCATTAATGGCAAACTTCTAAGAGATGTAAGGGAATGGACCGTTGGAGAGAAAGAAAGCTGCTCAGATCATAAGATAATATCGTTCATAATAGGAAACGCAATAAAAACTCAGACTCGTAAGTTAAAGGGAATTAGATATATAACTAGCCCAGAAAATTATAAGACATTTGAGGAAACGTTGCTACGAAAGCTGGCCGAAAATTTTAATTGTCAGGGCAATGGGCAGAGTGTTGATGAACAGCTCGCAAATAAAGTAAAAGAAAATAATAACGTTGAATATGTAATTGAAATATTCTACAATAGTATGGAAGCTGTATGCAGGGAAGCGTTTAGAGTAAGCAGGGGTAAGAAGTAGGCAATTAGAGGCAAATCAGTTCCCTGGTGGACCATTGAACTAACCATATTGAGGAAGAAGGTAAATGCATTAAGACGATATCAAGGAACTATTAATAATGAGCAGTTAAGAGGAGAAAGAAGGAATCAGTATTTGGAAGGTAATCGGCAATACCAAAGGAAAATAAATGACGAAAATTTTAAATCCTGGAGGGAAGTTTGTAATGTAACTGATGGGACTTTTCCTTGGACTGTAGTCTATAAGATCGCAGCCAGTAAAATAAGACATCACAATTCACTTACTACATTGCAAAGAGAAGTTGGAATCTACACTGAAGATATACCAAGCACGATAAAGTTATGCTGGAGAACTTCATTCCGGAGGATAGGATACAAGATGATACTGAACGGCAAAAACATCTAAGGAGGCTTGCAGAGGAAGTAATTGGTACCCCAGATGACAAGGAAATTACAGCTAATGAAATTTAGGTTGTATTAAAAATTTCAATCCAAAAACGTCACCGAGAGAAGATGGAATATCTAGTGATATTCTGTTAAATGCCTTTAAGATTTTCCCATATTTTTACAGCAATATATAATCAATGTCTTACGGAAGGGATTTTTCCAGAAAGATGGAAGCGTTCATCTATAGTTCCTATAATAAAGCCAGGTAAAGAAGATAGTGAAACGATAACAAAATATCGACCCATCAGCTTGTTGAACATATGCGGTGAAGTTTTAGACAAATAAATGTAAATAGGATTGAATATTATATTAACACGAGAAACCTTTACAGTACAAGACAATTTGGATCTAAAGCTCAGAAAAGCACGACAGATGCAGCAATGGCGTTGAAGGTATTCATTGAACATGACCTAAAATCTTTTGGCTATGTTGTGTTGGTGAGTTTGGACGTGAAAGGGGTTTTTGATGCATGTTGGTGGCCTAGTGTTTTAAATAACTTAAGAGAGATGCAGTGCCCAAGAAATTTGTATAAACTTACAAAGGATTATTTTAAAAATAAGAAAGCAGCTCTCTCTACGAATAAATTCAAGACTGAAGTACGGGTCAAGTGAGGCTGTCCGCAAGGATCTTGTCGTGGGCCTGGATTTTTGAATACACTATATAATTCTTTGCTAAAATGGGAATTTACACCGCGGACAGAAGACATTTGCTGATGATTTACTTGTCATGACAAAAGGAAAAAGTATATTAGATGCTGAACATTTTTCAAATCAGTACTTAAAGAAAATTGAGTTGTGGGCTAAAGAAAATAAAATTCAGTTTAACGACTCAGAATCAAAAGTTTTGGTAATATCAAAAAAGAAAACTAAGCATAATGATGCAATTAGCATATATCTGAACAATAAAACTCTGGAACAATTGGATGTTATCCAATGTCTTGGTATTTACATTGATAGGAAGTTTAGATTTGATCACCACATAGATCAAGTACATGAAAAAGCACTACGACTTCTGCATAATCTGTCAAAGTGCGCAAAAATCATTTGGGGACTGGGAAATCAGGTGCCAGAAACTATATATAAAGGTGCAATAGAACCTATTTTAACTTATGGTGCTCCTGTGTGGGGATTTGCACTACAAAAGCAGAAGAACATTATAAAATTCCAGAGGATTCAGAGACTGTTCAACATAAAATGATGAAGGCATATGGGACAATTTCTTATGATGTATTCTGTGTTATTGCCGGCATCCAGCCTATTGATATAACAATACAAGGCAAAATAACACTGTATAATGATATACACAATGAACGTGACTATGATGCACCCCTATCACCAAGCGTCTGTAACCATCTAGCAGATCGACCTCACATAAAAGCAGTTGAGGATGATGAAGCATATGCCTTTCATATTTTTACGGATGGGAGTAAATCAGATGGAAAAGTGGGGGCTGCTGTAGTTCTGTACAAGCACAATATTTTAATTCGACAACTGCAATTCAGGCTGGATGGAAGGTGTTCAAACAATCAGGCGGAACAACTGACTATTTTGAAAGCACTAGAAGAGCTACAAAACATGGCGAATACGCTCAATAAAGAGAAGACTGTAGCCATATTTACAGATAGTAAAGTGGCACTATCTACCTTACAAAACAACAATAAACACAATTATATTCCTGAGGAGACACTTAATAAAATAGCAGCTTTAGAAAGAATTCAGCGGACAATACACTTCAAATGGGTGAAAGCACATGTAGATATTACTGGCAACGTGCTAGCAGATATATTAGCAAATTCAGCTGCTGAAGACATCGAACTAAAGACTATTTACAACAAGGTCCCAAAATCTACTTTTAAAATTGAAAAAGAGAGGGCAGGATACATATAGTGGCTGCAGAGATAGAGCAGTACAAATAAAGGAGCCCTTACCAAATCATTCTTCCCTTTGATGAACGATCGCCTTAAGACATAACTACCATTAACAGCGACATTCACTGCACTGGGTTCAGGACATGAAAAAACTAAAGCTTACTTATATAGATTTCATATCATAGATGATCCTCAATGCACGTTCAAACCACCTTATTTATGAGTGTAGGGACACAAGGCATCAGAGGGACAAGCTGATTGAAGAAGTACATAAGAATGGAGGAAATTGGCCGGTGTCAAACCAAAACTTTATAAATAAATATTTGCAAGCTTTTTGCAAATATGTTTATTCAATTAACATGTAAACCATTATTTAAAATAATACTTGAATTGAACACTTAAATCCTAATATTTCAAAAATTATTTAAAATAAGATTAGAATATGACTACAATTTATAACGTATCAATGTAATTCAATACATGTAACGTTACTCTGTAACGGGACATGCTGTTGAAGTTAAATAAATTAAAGCTACCTACCTACCTAACCACCTGCCCACCTACTCACCTACCCACCTACCCACCTACCTACCTACCTACCTACCTACCTACCCACCTACCTACCTACCCACCCACCTACCTACCCACCTACCTACCTACCCACCTACCTACCTACCCACCTACCCACCTACATACCCACTTACCCACCTACCCACCTACCTAACCACCTACCCAACCACCTACCCACCTACCCTCCTATCCACCTACCCATTCACCCACCTACCTACCCACCCAGCTACCTACCCACCTACCCACCTACCTACCCACCCACCCACCTACCCACCGACCTACCCACCCACCCACCTACCTACCTACAGACGTGGTTGTCCAACGAGAAGCGTGGTGGCGGTGACGGTGCGATTGGAAGGCCAGCGAACCAAGAATATATTTCTGGACCAAAAGGCACCTGTGCACGGGCTCTGTTGCCGTGCCGAGTCTAGGTGCCAGTGAGGTATGCTCAACCTCTCAGGTACTAATCACGACGTCCAGGTCGGGACGGAGTTGGGGAAGTGCGCGCCCGTAGTCAGCGTGACAGCAACCGACAATACATAGGAGCCGGGGCTGTCGCAACACTTGGGGCCCCAGCTGGAAGGGTTTTTGGAGAGGGCGGCCGACCAATTGAAAGCAGAACAGCTCGAGATGGTTCGACAACTGCTGAGACTGTACCAGCGCGTCTTCAGCCAAGACAAATCCGACTACGGCCGCACGGCCCGAGTGCTCCACCACATCGATACCGGAGACGCCCGGGCTATTCGGCAACTACCCAGAAGCGTTCCACTGGCAAAACAAGCGGCGGTACCGGATATGAGATCCAGGGCAGTGATTGAAGAGTCTGACAGCCCTTGGTGTTCCCCTGTAGTTCTGGTGATAAAGAAGAATGGAGAGCTATATTTCTGCGTGGGCTACTGGAAGTTGAATGCTGTCACTAGGAAAGATTGCTTCCCCTTACCCCCGATTGACGATACCCTGGACACGATTGCTAGTGCACAGTGGTTCTCGACCCTGGACCTGAAGTCGGGTAACCGGCAGGTGGCTCTAGACCCGAGTGACAGGGAAAAGACTGCATTCTCGAGAGGCCAAGGCCTTTGGCAGTTCACAGTTATGCCCTTTGACCTCTGCAACGTACTATTAACCTTCCAACGCCTCATGGATTAGGTAATGAGAGGACTGACTTATGACGCCTCTCTGCTGTACCTGGACGATATTATTAATAAGCAGGACATTCGAAGACTATCTCGACAACCTGAGCAAGGTGCTACAGAGATTGCAAGCAACCAACCTGAAACTAAATGCGAAGAAGTGCCAGCCCTTCCGCAAGGAAGTTAAATATTTGGGTCACATAGTCTCACCAACCGGAGTGGCCACAGACCTGGAGAAGGCACAGGTTGTGAGAGATTGGCCTCGCCCGAAGGATAAGCGAGAGAGAATTGCGCGGTTTCCTAGGGCTATGCAGTTATTACCGCCATTTCATAAAGGGGTTCTCCAACATCGGCCAATCCCTCACCCACCTGAAGGAAGAACACCGGTCACAGCAGCCCAGGAGACAGCAGCACGCTGCAGCACTGAGCAGTGTAAATAGTGAAGTGTGTGTGTGTGTGTGTGTGTGTGTGTGTGTGTGTGTGTGTGTGTGTGTGTGTGTGTGTGTGTGTGTGTGTGTGTGTGTGTGTAAATAAAAGCTCAAAATAAGCGCTTGTCAATACTGTACATAACCAAAAAGAACACTGAATGACACTAACTTAATAAAACTGTTCTCGGTGGGCTAAGAAAGGTCACCGTATGGGTTTTATATAGGCCCACGTAGACAATAAGCATTTAATCACTAACTATAACCTCAATGAAAATTTCAGCCTGTAAACCTCTGGTTTATCTTAACTGAATTTTTAGAGGCTGATCATACTATATAGTCTTGATCCAGGCATAACAAATACCATCCACACAAACATTGCCGGCCTCGTACCTACGGTCGTTGAGCGTATGTCTCTAGCGTTCCGCCGACGAGAGGGTCGCGGGTTCGAGTCCCGCCCTGGGCATGGCTGTTTTTGTGTATAGTGTATATGTGTGAAACTAAAGGAAACAGTTAGTAAGATATACGGCAACAATTTAAAAAACGGTTAAATAAGGACAAGAAATACACACACACACACACACACACACACACACACACACACACACACACACACACACACACACACACACACACACACACACACGCACAGACACACAGGTATATATAGAATATACTGTAATCGAATACTTTGAAAAATCGAAACTTTCGTTCGAATGCAAGCTCCAGGCTGAAGTCATTCGGATGACGTCACATGCTGAGAATCGAGAACATTTGCATGTATTCGAATGCAAGTTCTCGGATTATGTCACATGAGATAAGTCGATTTCATTTGCTTGTATCCGATATCAAGATTCCGGATGCAACAAATAATATTTTCTTGCATTCGAATGCAAGTTCTCGGATGATGTCACATGAGGATGAGTAGATTTTATTTGTTTGTATTCGAAATATGTTCTCGGATACTACAAACGAGATCAAATGCGTGTACTCGATGCAAGTACTTGAGGTGACTAGAGCGGTTATATCTGGCGTTCCGCTCCTTAGAGGGACACAGGTTCGAGTGCCACCTAAAGTATGGTATTTATTTATACTGTGTATATGTGTAAAATACAGAAAAACAACCTAAAAATAAAAACTAAGAAAATAAGGAAATTTATATATTTCTTTCTTTAGAAAGATCGAGAACAATTACTTGTTTTCAAGTTCTTGGAGGCTGGCCCCATAGCTCAGTCGGTAGAGCACGTGCCTGGGGTCCCGGGTTCGTTTCCCGGTGGTGGGGGTGGGGATTTTTCTCCGACCATCTTCCCCAGAGTCTGTAAGTATGAATGAAAGTGTGAATGTGTGCGTGATTAAAAACCAAAGATAACGAGTTAACACCTTCAGTATGTTCCAAAGGAGAACGGCCGCCGATATGACCATAGCAGTTAAAGGCGGGGTATAAATGGAACAAGGAAACAAAAAATGTTCTCGGAACTGCAAACCAGAACATTTGCGTGTATTTGATGCAAGTGCTGGGAGTTGCTAGATCGGATGTTTCTGGGGTTCCTCTGCGTAATGGGTCGCGGGTTCGAGTCCCGCCTTGGGCATGGGGTTTATGTGTATTGTGTAAATGTGTAAAAATACAGGAATACAACATAAAAATAAAAACGACAAAAACATGGAAAATGATATATATAATAATGATGTTTTTTTATTGTTTCCATAGGAAGGAAGTATATTATTTCATAAACAATTGGCATATGCGATCTTGAATCATTTATTTCAGTTCTAATTCACTGTTGCAACGGTCATGACTAAATGCTTTGATGTGTATGTGGTCACTATGCTGCGATGTTTCTGATCAGGAAAACATTTTATTTCAAGCCAAGAAATTTTAGACGTATTTTAAAGCAGTGTCATAGCATACGGCAATGTAGCATAAAAGAAAAAGACAGCACGTACTATAAGGCTACTCAAATGGGTACTGTGGCGGCGTCAAAGGATGCGATAAGATTTAGATATTAAGTCACGCAGAGATATCCTTCTCCTTTGGAACATACTGAAGGTGTTAACTGGTTATCTTTGGTTTTTAATCACGCACACATTCATACTTTCATTCATACTTACAGACTCTGGGGAAGATGGTCGGAGAAAAATCCCCACCCCCACCGCCGGGAAACGAACCTGCGAGCGAGCGGATATGTGTGGACCCGCTCGCTGTGGAGAAAACAACGTTGTCACGTTTTCTCCAAGTTGTCAGCATTGCAAACATTGACATTTAGTTCTTAGAATATTTACCAAGTAACAATAAGATTAGCAAGGTTCTTAAGTGCAATTGCATTATGCTAATAATATCGAACTATATTTTCTACTTACATTACGCTCTGTGTTCGCCTTCCTCGCTGTCACTGCCACTTTCACTCACGTGTATAACGAACGAAGCATTGTCGTGTGAAATATCCCGCAGCTGAAATTTTCGTTCTTGTTGTATGGTGTGCTGAACACATCTTTCCCATACACTCGAATCTATATTAGGTACACATTCTCTCAACACTTTGCACACACTGTCACTTCTAGAAGGAGTTACATTCCGCTTTCTTACGGCATTTTTAAGGCGTGCGCATATCAACTCAATCGGGTTGAGACAACAATGATACGGCGGTAGCCTGAGAACTTCATGACCACGATCTTTTGCTGTTTCGTCTATTACTTACACTTTTTGTGTATTAGCTTCTCGAAATTTATCCAAAAGCACGGCTTTTACAGGAACTGGACTGGGTAATTCTAAATTATGTTCTAACATGAATTTAATCATTTCGTCCTTTCTGCTAGACATGGTGGGAATCTTTATCTTTAGCCTGAATGATAACTAGCATTATCTAAGACAATCACACACTTAGGAGGAATGTTTTCCAAAAGTTGGTTCTAAACCGAGCTTCAAATATTTCGGCATTCATCTCGTGATGAGAATCGGCCAAGGATTCCCGAATGCTTTCGGAGGACAAATATAAGCAGCCCTTAATCCAACCCTGGCTACCACCTGCATGCTGAATCATTATTCTTTTTCCACGTGACACAGGGGCTGGAGGACAGCAAGGGTAACTGCCGTCATCCCAACCTTTTCTTACATCATGAGTATCGTACAAAGACTCGTCTAAATAAATTATACGATACCCTTCCTGCCTTAAATAGTTTTAGCCTGCTCAAGTACTTGTATCTCCATGCCACAATCCTTGCTGATTCCATAATCACACACCTCTTATTTAATGTGCGAAAGCGGAAACCTAACTTCACTAACAACTAAGTGAATCCTTTATGTAAGGAAAGTCGCTCACGGTTTGAAGTTTATGCAGCAATTCCAAAACTGTTGGTGATTGCCCTTCTTTATAAAATCTGTACACCTCCCAACGAACTATGTCGCAGGTGAAATTATCAACCTTACCTAACTTTAGTTGCCTGGTGCCCTTCTTTTTGGCGTAATAGGAAGTCTCTTCGCAACTTTACCAACTGTATGTCTGCTTAAGCCTACTGCTTTAGCAACTTCAGTAATAGGTCCCTTTCCTATTTTATTGGCTTCCATATACTTAAAAACATTACATATTAATTGCTGGGACTGTTTACTGAGGGTCCCTAAAGGTAGCTTTCTTCCTTTTACTCTTGCTTCATTTGCTGTCCCACCAGCGACACTAGAAGTAGAAGCAATATTATTACTAGTACCACTAATATTATCATTACGAGATAAACTGGCTGGATTACTGACACTATTTCCACCGTCGAAGCTAGATACGTCACATATTTAGGAATAGCCAGGAAACACCACTTGCACTAATGAAGTTCACAAGAAAACTAACAGAATAAAATGAACGATGAAATAGAGAGAAAACAGCGAAGATATTGTAACTGTGTTTTACTCCACGTGGACATAACATGTATTTGTCATTTGTAATTCCTGCGCATTCATTGGCTGAAGTGTTGCGTTCATTGGTGCTTAGCAGAGGTCCGAGAAACGCTTCAGTAACCATCTCACCTTTCGGAGAATAATCAGTGCGTTATCTGAAAGGTTTATATTAACAAAGATAAATCCATGGAAAGCGTTCCAGCAGCGCTATAATACTAATAGTGTCGCCGACCGCATTTGTTGCGAGGAAGCGCGGCTGACTTACACAGAGAGATAGTGCCGCGCGGAGATAAGGAACAGATGAAGATAACGCAGAGATAAAAGGCTTGCCGAAACAGTTAAAGTTGGTTATTTAAAAGGTTCTAGTGATGTGTTGTTTGTTACAGAAGGTATCGGAGCGGAACTATATAAGTAGCCGCGAGTCGTAAAATGAGAGTCGAATTGGAACTTGAGAATGGTTCGCGTGTTTCAAAAGTGAACTCTTTAGTTTGTGGTCAACGACCTTGAGCATTGTATTTGTGTATGCTACGTAATTCTGCTACTGTAAGGGTTGATAAAAGAGTGTTTCTGCGGAAATAAAGAACATTGTGAATTTCTGCAACTTGGACTTTTAATTCTACAAACCCACAAAGTCACAATATGCTAAAACCGAAATAAATTAGTCATTATTGACCACTTGCTTACGCGTAATAATAATTGTATTAATATCAGGAAGTAAGACATACCACAAAAATACATTATTTTCATTGTCAAACTCACATTAACAGGAATTTACATATAACTACGGTATAATTTACACGATATCGTGTACTTGGAAATCAATAATAGTATGTCTATATTATAAATTTGTATTTGGTTTCTAATTTATAACAGTTATTCATACGTTGTAGTTACATATCTCGTAATGTACATTCCCTTCTGCCATGATTTAGTAATTTAAATAAATGAACTCATATTGAAATAATTGTTTGAGGACGGTCCGATAACCTTGGGATGTAAGCAGGTACTCGTAAACAGTATATTTTATCTATACAGTAAACATGTCTCCCCCTATCTTTTACAATGTTTATTTGTCAACCAGTTCACTTCTCGCCCCTACGCTGTCTAGTCTTTAAAATTTGATTTTGTGGGAAACAATCAGAAACTGTGAAACTGAATCGAGATGTGGATTCAAATTCCAGCTCAGTGCAACTGCACCTAACAAGAACTTCGAGCAAAAAATGTTCGTGAACAGCACTCAGGACAAACGCAAACGAGAACTTTGCATGTGTATTCGAATACACATTCAGATTTCGGGAATGTCGCGAGAATTATTAAGAATCTAATGAATCGAATTTTTGTTTTCGAATTCACCAATCACTACCCACGCATATTCATTCTCCAGCCCTAGCGGCCATCAAAAGTACTACTACTATACCGCTCAAGCCGCTCCCCCTGGCTCGACCACGAGCTTGCCCACTCCCGTTCTCCTTCGATAAGGGGCGGTAACATATCATTTTTTTTTTTTTTTTTTTGTAGTTTTACGTCCTCCAACGTTAAGTCATATCGGACGATGAATGGAATTGGTGCAATGATGCTCAAATGATCCCAGGGTCCATAGAGCTTTGAGTTACCCGACATTCGTTTTTCAGGATAAGGGAAACCCCAGGAAAAACCTTATCCAGGTAACTCACCCTGACCGAGATTCGAACTCGGAACCTCTTCAACGTGAGGCAGATTTGCTACCACCACGCTACCGAGGCAGGCGTAAGATATCATGCCTAGGTTTCTCAGCTATTTGCTTTTAGCCACAGAAATACTGCTTAAAAATCTATGTAAATATAAAAAGGAAGGTGACTTCGTTTATGTTTCTGTTGCCATAATAGTAAAGTCTGAATTTAATAGGCAACTGCATTTTAACTCGAAGTTATTCCACGCTTGTGAATAAAAAACATGAAACTACATGCGCCTTAAATAACGGGGGATGTAGCATATGAACTGTAGAAGTAAAATATATTTAATTTTAAACGTGATTTTGTCCTGATGTTTCTATTAGTTCCATTTCTTTCTTTCAAAGTGAGCTTAAAAAGATCCCTCATTGATATCGAATAGCAGTATCTCAATTAAATACTCACAATATATTTTCTGTCTTTCTGAACACGCTACTTCTCTGCAGTTGTACATTTAGACAGGGAATTTCTCGACATTGAGCATGAAATTTCAAGGGACTGATACTTTGAATCTGCCGCACACAACAAATTACTTACTTTTGTTTTCGTCAGATTTGCAGTTGAAAAACTTGTCCTATTAGAATGTGGAGCATACAAAGCAACAAGATAACCTTGAAGAATAGAGGAAAATGTGTTTTGAATTGGCGAATTTCACCTTTATACTTGGTTCCGAAAGTCTTCAATATCGTTAACAGACAAATCGAAGTTCGCCTTATCTTTATTCGGCAACAAAATCGTTAGCCCAGTGACAACATAGATTCACCTTCTCTTTTCCCACAAATTCACAGAGCAAGCATTGTTATTTTGTGTCTCTCTTGCACGAATTAAATTGCGCTGCTTGTAATTTCTCCGAAGTACGCACAACGTTTCTCTGTTCAACTGCTCTACTAGTCGAATCTAACACAACTGTTCATCTGTACTGCAACATTGACTTATCACTAGGGGGCGGATTTTGCTCTATTTAACTATTTTATTCCTTTGTTCAGAAACATAGGCTTTTATGTTATAAGTACGTTTCCTACAATTATTAGCCTAATTTCTTAGTTTTATAGTGGCTATAAATGCCACTGAGTGTTCTGAGTATTCTGCTTATTACTGCCTAAAACTGCCTTTTTAGCCAATGTGAAGTTTCAATGTGAAGTTTTCGAGGAAGAGAAATTCCGTACTGCTGCACACTGGATATACAAAAAGGGGTTTTGCCAAGTAGGTGTCTACCTTACAGACGTGTCACAATTCGCTGATGACGTCATGGAAGAATCTTAGAATTTTCTCAAGGACGAGTAGCAAAGACCAACTAAATGATATTTCAATGGATTGACAAATGACCACTCTTTATGCGGGGAATGGAAAGTTCATTCTGTAAGCAGTGTTTCAAGTGCACACATAGATCAGTTTCCTAAGCAAATATGCCAAAAGAGAGAAGCAACAGAAGTGTACTTCTTAAACAGTGTATAAATGGTGATCCATCGTTTAGCACAGATGGGAAAGTAATTTTTGGTCAGCCTTGAAGGAAACCGGAGAGTTTAATCAGTCATGTTTCTATTAATACTATATTATCCTAGTTTCAAAAACCTTGTAAACTCAGCCCCTGTAGCAACATTATGCCGAACACAAATCAGTATGTTGAGAAGAGCCGAAAGAAGATTAACAGAATATTTTCAGTTTTCCAAATAAAGCACAAATTTGCCTAAGGTGAAAACTTTCTTCATCACATGATACGACTTTACATTGAGATTTAGCTTAAAACATAGCTGAATTGTTAAACAAGCCCGTCTAATGCATTTCATCTTGATTAGAATATTATGTATTTGAAACTTATAGGTATAGCTCTGCAAACCCAGTGTACTGCAAGTGTACCCAATCTCTCGATTGGATGCCTCTGAGTGGTGAGAGAGCTAATGCTAAACGCCCAAACAAGGTCCACATCCGTGTTTGACCCTAATCTAAGTTAAAAAAGAGTACATTAAACTAAATTCAGAGTAAATCCAAAGCAAAGCCAGAGAGCAGCCTGAGTGGAGCCACAACAAAGCGAAAGCCAGAGCGAAGCCAGAGCGGAGCCGGAGCTAAGCCAGAACCAAGCCAAAGTTAAGGTGCAGAACGAAGTTAGTGTGAGGCCGGAGCGGGTCAGGAGTGGGACCAGAACCTAGCAAGAGTCAAGCCAGAACGAAGACAGCTTCAAGCGAGAGTATAGTTAAGGAATGTTAGAGTGAAGCCAGAGCGAAGCCATAGCAAAACCAGAGCCAAGCCAGTGCGGGACCGTGGCGGGGACCGGAGCCTAGCCAGAGCTAAGCCAGAGTGGAGCCAGAGCGTAGCCAGAGCCAAGCCAGTGCAGGACCATAGCGGGGACCGGAGCCTAGCCAGAGCTAAGCCAGAGTGGAGCAAGAGCGTAGCCAGAGCCAAGCCAGAGCGGGACCGGAGTGGTGACCGGGGCGTAGCCAGAGCGAAAGCCAGAGTGGAGCCAGAGCGTAGCCAGAGCGGAACTTGAGCGGAGCCAGATCCAAGCCAGAGCGAGACCGGAGTGGTGACCGGGGCCTAGCCAGAGCGAAGGCAGTGCGAAGCCAGTGTTAAGGTACAGAATGAAGTTAGTGTGAGGCCATAGCAAAGCCAGAGCGCAGCCAGAGCAGGACCGGAGACGGGCCGGAACCTAGCCAGAGCCAAGCTAGAGCGAAGCCAGAGCCAAGCCAGGGTTAGGTTTAAGAATGAAGGTAGAGTGAGGCCTGAGCGAAGCCAGAGCGGGACCGAAGATGGGCCGGATCCTAGCCAGAGCCAAGCCAGGGCCAAGTTAGAGTAAATACAGAGTGAAGTTAGAGTGAGGTTTGAGTGAATCCGGAGCGAAGCCAGAGTGTAGCCAGAGCCAAGCCAGAGCGGAATCGGGGTGCTGGCCGAATCCTAGCCAGAGCGAAGCCAGAGTTGAGGTACAGAGCAAAGTTAGTGTGAGGCCGGAGCGGGACAGGAGTGGGGCCAGAACCTAGCAAGAGCCAAGCCAGAACGAAGACAGATCCAAGCGAGGGCATAGTTAAGGAATGTTAGAGTGAAGCCAGAGCGAAACCAGAGCCAAGCCAGTGCGGGGCCGTAGCGGTGACCGGAGCCTAGCCAGAGCTAAGCCAGAGTGGAGCCAGAGCGTAGCCAGAGCAAGCCAGAGCGGGACCGGAGTGGTGACCGGGGCCTAGCCAGAGCTAAGCCAGAGTGGAGCCAGAGCGAAACCAGAGCCAAGCCAGTGTGAGACCGTAGAGGGGGCCGGAGCCTAACCAGAGCTAAGCCAGAGTGGAGCTAGAGCGGAACTTGAGCAGAGCCAGAGCCAAGGCAGAGCGGGGCCGGAGTGTTGACCGGGGCCTAGCCAGAGCCAAGCCAGGGCCAAGTTAGAGTAAATACAGAGTGAAGTTAGAGTGAGATTTGAGTGAAGCCGGAGCGAAGCCAGAGCAGGACCGGAGTGGTGACCGGGGCCTAGCCAGAGCGGAAGCAGAGCGAAGCCAGTGCTAAAGGTACAGAATGAAATGTGAGGCCAGTGCGAAGCCTGAGCGAAGTCAGAGCGGGACCGGAGTGTTGACCGGGGCCTAGCCAGAGCCAAGCCAGGGCCAAGTTAGAGTAAATACAGAGTGAAGTTAGAGTGAGATTTGAGTGAAGCCGGAGCGAAGCCAGAGCGGGACCGGAGTGGTGACCGGGGCCTAGCCAGAGCGGAAGCAGAGCGAAGCCAGTGCTAAAGGTACAGAATGAAATGTGAGGCCAGTGCGAAGCCTGAGCGAAGTCAGAGCGGGACCGGAGGCAGGTCGGAACCTAGCCAGAGCAAAGCCAGAGCCAAGCCAGGGCAAAGTTAGAGGGGTTTTAGAGTGAAGTTTGAGTGAAGTTATGGTGAAGCGGGAGAGAAGCCAGAACGGATCCAGAGTGGAGCCAGAGCAGAGCTAGAGCAGAGAAAGGGTAAAGTCAGAATGAAGTCAAAGCAAAGCCAAAGTGGAGCTAGAGCAAAGTGAAGGCAAAGCCACAGCAGAGTCAAAGGAAAGTTAAAGATAAGTGAAAGGATGAATAATAAAGTGAAATACAGTTTTTGAAAGGGCGCTAATGACCATCAAGTTGAGCGCCCCTAAATTCCAATCATCATCGTCATCATCATCATCATCATCATCTTCATCATCATCATCGTCGTCATCATCATCATCATCATCATCATCATCATCATCATCATCATCATCATCATATCTCTGCAAACCCAGTGTACTGCATTTCACAATTTTGTTAAGAGTAATATCTTTTGGCAGTTTCAATGCAGTAACATGATATTTTTGTGCTGGTGTAAAGGCTTATTTCTTGAGCTAATAGTAATATTTGGGTTACGGATTATTAATTAAATTATTGATGGTGTCAATTGTTAACAACCATATGAGATCACAATCAGTACTGTCGCGAACCCGATCGCGATATCGCGGCTTGTGCACACTGAGGAACTGATAGACAGCACGGAGATAAAGAGTATGCCGAAACAAATGAAGATAGCGCCGAGATAACGGAATTGCCGGCACAGATAAAGTTTCCCGTCTAGAAAATTCGAGTTTCGTCTGGTGACAGAACATTTGATCTCTTGATTGTTACAGAATAGACTCTAATTATCAATGAGGTATTTAAGGAAGCGATGACTCGCGAAGTGGCAGTCGAAAACACAGTGGAGTAGTGAACAGTTGTAAGGACAGACGTAACAGGAGTGCTGTAAACAGAGGTAATCAGAATGCTGTTTGTTGTGGACATCGACCTTGGCAGACTGTGATTGTGTATGTAACGTAATTCTGCTGTAATCTGCAAGTGTATTTCTACGAAAATAAAGAACATTTAGAATTTCTGGAAATTGGACTTTTAATTCTACGAGCCCACGGGGTCACAGTCCCGTTGGTAAACAGAAATTTACTCCGTAAGATTTCTTATACATGTGTGTAAATCTACTAACACGAAGCTGTTGTTTTATGCAATTTTCAAATCATCACTCTGGAACTCTGTAAGGCCAGCGCTTAATTAGCTAGGCTACACAGACTAAGATTATATATATGAAAACATTGTGATTTTCTCATGCTTACGTTTTTCTAAATGTGTCTCAAGGAATCGTGAAATGATTGCTTGGAAACTTCCGATGTAGTTTTCAACATTGAAAATGAAACGGCAGACCAATAAATTTTAATGGTTTGTGTAAAATTTTACAGAAATGCCTTTATAAAAGTAGGTACGAGAATTCCCTTCACGATGTCGCAATTGCTGTAATTCTGTTTGAATGAACGGGAAACGCTCACTAAAAGCTGTGCTTTATTATTTATTCTTAGTCGACAGTGGAGCATTCAGGATTTTTATTACAAAACTAAGATTCTGTAGCTTTAGCTTTTAATTAATTTTTGTTCTGTGCTTTGTATCTTTCCAACTCATCGCGACATCATTTTAAGTGATATTAAGATTGCTGTGATAAACTTTTGAGTTTCATATCTTTCCAACAATCGTTTCTGTTAAGGAGACACATTTGTGCAAATTGGCCCAAAACTTACAACAATCCCAAATTTAGTATTTCTGTCTTAAAATTAATATAGACATGCTTCAATAATATATACTATTTTTCTAACAGCACTATAGAAAACTTCATATGACTATTTAAATAACCCTACAGCTGTATCGTAGCTGCTATTACGTAATTTTAGCCTCAGATTTCTCAGATTCCATATTTCCTACATTTTCCTAACATTCGTTATTTACATTGAAGAGGATTATAATGTTTACTTCTTACTGAAAAGGCTTAGAAAAATAAAAATTGTTAAATAGGTATGATTATTTTTTCCCGTCGTTGATGTGGCGAAGACAAATATTTCAGATGGATACAGGTCATTATTAGGTTAAAATGGCTGTAGTAACTTATACTCCAAGCACTAATTTTTAAAATTACAATATGTGGGGCATTTTGAAAATCGCCTGTAATTTAGACATAAACTGTTAATTCCTCAGGAACTATTGTAACTAGAAAGCTGAAACTTGGTATTATTCCATTCTTGATCGTTCACAAGAATAAATGGTTTAAATTTGAAAGAAATCTAACAAAAGCCTCGAATATTTCAATTTTCATCCTTAAGCCCTCCCCCAAAACCCATGTCCTTATTTTTTGACATGGTTAATTACTTGACACATTATGGTTCTTGCTTAGTGAAGTGAAATAATATGTATTTTAATTATACGACAGTAACTGTTATTTTAACTTGCTGTGGAGCCATTTATGAAATTTGGAATAAATGTAGAAAATTTCGCCTAGGGAACCGCAAAATAGTATGTGTTTAACGAATTTGTTGTATCATATGTTGCGATGATTGGTATTTTCTTATAGTGTATTTATAGAGCATTTTAAGAGCCATTTTACTAAAATTGTGTATTTCTAAATGTTTACTTAGCAAATTTTTAGTGCCTTATTAAGTGCCTACTTTGCCCATTTTTAGTGCCTTTTTGCCTGCCTATTGCACACATTTTTAGTGCCTATAAATCCGCTCCCTACTTATCACTACTGAGCCGCAAACCAACGCACTACCCTGAACTCACGACTTCTCCGCTCTTGATTACTCTGCCAGATTTCGCACCGCCTTTTATACCCTGTCGGTTGCGATGAGGAAGTTCGGGAAGTGGAATGCTCTCTATTTCCGAAATTCGAACGATTTGGAATAAATGCAATATATAAGATCAAAAAATGAATCCGAAATTCTGTCAATATGAAAATCAAACGGAATACACGTTTTAGAAGAAACGGTGTACTTTCTGTCCGCATTTCTTTATTTTCAAAACTCAAAATATTATTTAAAATAACTGCTGCTTTTGTTCGGGAATAGACTATCGTATTTGAAATTTCGGAAACAGAGATATTATCCTGATATTCATTGTTTAGCCTTTATTTAAATTGGGAGGTATAGAAATTGCATAAACTCAACTATTATTATCATTATTATTATTATTATTATTATTATTATTATTATTATTATTATTATTATTATTATTATTATTATTATTATTATTATTATTATTATTATCATTATCATTATCATTATCATTATCATTATCATTATCATTATCATTATCATTATCATTATCATTATCATTATCATTATCATTATCATTATCATTATCATTATCATTATCATTATCATTATCATTATCATTATCATTATCATTATCATTATCATTATCATTATCATTATCATTATCATTATTATTATTATTATTATTATTATTATTATTATTATTATTATTATTATTATTATTATTATTATTTACATGTAAAGTAAACTTCAAGTTCTGATTTTATAAACAATCTTACAAGCACTTATGATTTTATGCGCTTCAGGGGCGTCATCACAGAAGATTCATGTAAGGTTAAGAATGTCTATGATGCGTGATTTCACTGTACCTATTTTTTCTGTTACGGTGCCTTCAAAGCGACCCAAGGTCAATTCCCGGCAATATCAGGCACTAGTCCGGTTTCCGCCGCTGCAGTGGCGCAGCTGGACACCAGGGGCGGTATTGGTGCCGCTTCCATATTGCTGCCACCCCCCGGAGGTCTTGCACTACGGTTTGGTACCGTAGGACCCCCAAGTGGCAACAGCTGTGGGGTGTATGCTTTCTCGTCCGGTGGCACTAACGACTTAAGCGGCCAACGCAAGAGTTACAAACAGGCGAAATGAAATGAAATGTGTCGTGTTTAACGCCCGCTTTTACTACATACGGCACCGCAGGCGATGACGCTGATGATACATGAGATGAAGATGGAGCACCGGTGGAATGAGATGACGGGGGAAACCGGAGATCCCAGAGAACCCCCCCCCCTGCAGCACTGTATTGTCCACCACACTATTATATACGTATATAACTATTGTATAACTGTATATCTATTATATAACTATTTATCTATTATATAACCATATATCTATTATATAACTACATATCTATTATATACTGGAAACGTTATGCTATCTCCTTGTGGATGCATTATCCTAACAATGTGTCTTAATGCCGGTATTAAAGTGTTTCGTACTTTCAATCTACTTAATTTCAATAATAATTTCAAAATCTCCATATATAACCTTAGGATTGATTATATTATCTTTTTCTTCTTTTGTTGCATCTATATTCTTCCTCATGTCTTCACGCAGTTGTACTTTTCGAATTAGGAATTCTGTAAAACTATTATTTTCCTTCTTTATCAAATCCTCCTCTCCTTCGGTTACCCTTTCATCAGTTAATATTTCCTCAAAATTAACCTCTATTTTCTTTCTGTTATCCCTACAGTGTTGTTTCTCTATCTCATCCAACAGTATCAGACTCTTATTGGGTTCATCTTGTATTTGAGCAGTAATTATAACTCTTTGTCCTGAGGGTGCAGCAGTTATATCTCCTTCTGTCTGCGTAGTAATTTCCTTCTTTTACTTCAGGTATTTATTTATAATATAGTTTTGGCTCTTATTCTATCTCTTTTTATTCTGCTTGGATATCTATTCTTCCTTTGTTCCTTCGTTATTTTAAATGTAACCCCATCCGGAGTTTGTTCGACTTATTGATCTATCCCAAAACATCTGTTCCGCATTCTTCACCTCTTGCACATTTGTGTACTTGTTGCTTATCTTCTAACCTATTCCATGGTAACCTCAAATTTTCCTACTCCATCTATAATTTTGTTTTGTTTCCCTATAAACGTTTAAATTCCTGTCTCTTTCTGGTTATACTCCCGATTTTTGGTATATTCTTGTGGCTTTCCTCATCTTCCTCCGCAATTTATATAATTTATAATTCAATAGACCGTTCACTTTTTTATCATTTCCTTTTTAGGTACAAATTTCTTAATTACTTCTTAAATTCTATTAGTTATAATTTGGGATTTTTGTTGATATCTATTATATTATAAAAATTTGGTAGATCAATTTCTTCCCGTCTTTATCCTAATCTGACTTTTTAAATTTATATCCTGTCTATTTCCTTACACATTCATAATCTGACTTCGGTATTACCTCATAATGGAAAATGATTAGATTATGATTGCTTATCGTTTGATTTTCTGTAACCCTCCAATTAAAGATGTGCTTTGTTATGTTTACCTTAGTTAAGGTTATGTTTATATTTTCTTCTGATTCAGTTTGATTTTTTAAAGGTGTATTCTTTATTGTGCTCATTTATAACTATTAAGTTGTATATATGTATTAATTCCTCCATTTGTTTCCCTCTATTATCTGGATTTTTGCTTCTCCATAAGGTTAATTTTGCATTGGCATCCATTGTAAAAATAATCTTTTCATTTGTATACGCATTTAGTACCCTTTTTGTTTTCTCCAAATAAACCTCTATATTGTCTTTATACTGCTAATATTGATTTCAGACAATATTACTAAATCGCACAAATATCATTTATATGCATATAATTTGTTTTCAAGGTAAGATTATATCGAATCCAAGTCTTTACATTTACTCTTGCTGATAGTGCGTGACAACAGCAAAGCTCGCCGGGGAATACAGCAGTTTCAAAGTTGGCTACCCTCATCGTGCGCAGATACTCTGCTCTCTGGCGGAATACGCGGTATGAAATAGTACGTGTATCAACAACAGATGGCAGAACTGACATTTAGTCGCCCTCTTTAAGGGAAACAAGCAGTAATAGAGCGTGGTGTGGTAAATATAAATAAAGTTATATATTTTCAATTCAATCGTTCATTTGCAGCTCAACAGTAAGCTAAACGAAGTAGATTGTCACAATGTTCTCAGTTATAAAGAAACAAATATCAGCCTGAGCAGGTATTAAAGTCTGTGTATACAGGTATAAGTATAGGGCTTATAGGGCTTAGCCGTCATATTTCTTATTTAAACGTCACTAATTTTTGTAGGCGGATCAGACTGGATAGTCTTGATCCAGCCATAATAAACACCATCCAAACAAATATTGCCGGCCTCGGCAGTGCCGTGGCTCAGTGGTTAGACCACTTGGCTCTCACCTAGGCGGCCCGGGTTCGATCCCAGGCGACCGCAAAGTGAGATTTGTGGTGGACAACACGGCGCTGGGGCGGGTTTTCTCCGGGATCTCCGGATTCCCCCGCCATGTCATTCCACCGGTGCTCCATCTTCATCTCATGTATCATCAGTGTCATCGCCTGCGGTGCCGTATGAAGTAAAAGCGGGCGTTAAACACTACACATTTCATTGCCGGCCTCGTACGCGCGGTCGTTGGAGCGTATGTCTCTAGCGTTCCGCCGCGAAGAGGGTCACGGGTTCGATTCCAGCCTTGGGCATGGGTGTTTTTGTGTATAGTGTATATGTGTGAAACTAAAGAAAACAGATAGTAAGATAAACGGAAACAATAAAAAAATGGTTAAATAAGAAAAATACATATATATATGTATGTATACATACATACATACATACATACATACATACATACATACATACATACATACATACATACATATACTCTGTGGTAATGAGTTGCGAGTGCCTAGTGAAACTTTTGTGGTGTGAAGTTATTAAGAAATAACGCTTCAGAGGGCGAGTTATTTGGAGAATTTATTGAACGAGTGTAGGTGGGACTCTTTTGAGTAGGAGTACATGTTGGTGATGTGGGGGGAGACCCACAAGGATAATTATAGCATGTTTTACTTCAGAATTAGGTTACAGGATATCTTTAATAGAAAACAAACGAGTAACGCAACATAATAACTTTTGCTAAGTTAACAAGGAGCAGTAAACAAGAGAATTCAAATTCGTAATACTCCTGTTCTAAGAGTTATATTTCAAGAACAACAGTGTTATATGTAGTTATTCTACGAATTATACAAGAACGTCTACTGCAGTTGCTGTGTAAATAAAGGTAACCTTGTTTCAATTATATTTCAGTAGTACTTCAATAAAGTTATATCAGCGTTAGGGCTGAGGTTAGTGAAAATATATGCCAGTTGTCGATTAAACAACTGCGCATCAATATTCACATACAATCAACAGTTTTGCTCTTCTATGGCGGCCACAGGCCTACCAAAACAAGATGCTGAAGAAAGAAATGTGAACAACCCAATAATGTATAACTCAGCTCCCAGTTATTCAGCTATAACCCAAACGGGACCCAATAAAGAACAAGCCATAATAATCGAAGCCCACGACGGCATAACACTTAAAGAATATGTAACAGCAATAGGTAACCTAACTAATCCCAGCAACATTCGATTTGTATCTCGAATATCGAACTCCAGAATCTGTATCTACCTCGCTAATAAAAAACTAGTAGATGAACTCATATCTAAACACCCAAAAGTAAAGGTGAACAACTTGTACTTGGAAATTAGGCCGCTTCTCACTAAAAATAAAAGAGTGATACTCTCAAATGTGTGCCCTGTTATTCCCAATCATGTTATTGAAGAACACCTTCTGGCCCATGGAATTAAGCCTGTATCATCTATATCGTATATCAAGGCGGGAATAACTATCCCTGGATATACACACATCATGAGCTTTCGCCGACAAATGTATGTAAAACCTCATGGCTTTGCCAAGCTACCTGAAACCTTACAGATAAACCATGAGGATACATCCTATTGGATATACCTTTCTTCCGATGTTCCTACCTGCTTTTCATGTAAAATGGAAGGACAGTTAGCTAAACAGTGCAAGTCGTCAGATGAAATAAATGATAAGATGGTTAGCTGCTCATCTGAAAGAGATAGTAGATATACCTCAGTCATGCCAGTAAATGACAAAACTAAAGAAAACGCAGAAATAATTGAAACTGACACAGGAAACAAAGAAAACGTGTCACTAGAAACTGTTTCTATAAAAGAAAATGGCACCTCCCAGTCTGAACCTCCTTCGACACCATTGCCACAACTTAACACAGAATTGAACTTCCCTCCTTTAGGGCAAAACCTTAAGACAGGAGCCAAAAAGCGACCTATTTCAACATACAGTAAGTATACTGAATCTCCAACCGATGATGACGAAAACCTATCTGACTCATCTTTAATGACTTTAAATGAGACAGAGAAAAAGAACCTAGCCTATTAAACAAACATGTACACAAAAAGCCAAAAAAGATTGACACCCTTTCGCTCATAAATGACCAGATATCTGTAATAAAACGTACTATGGAAGAAAGACCGGACGACTACGTTTTAAATTACCTCCAGTTCAAAAGCTTTTTTGAAAATACTGTTGGAGCATCTGATACAATATCACTTGCGCTTAGCTACACTGGTGACTTGAAAGGACTCCTGGATACAGTCAAAAAGCTTCATCCCTTATTTACCAATAGAACAATGAAAAATCGAAACACCCGTATAGGAGAGAAACTGCTTTCCGGAATAAATAGAAACAACACAGTTTCTTAAACATTTTGATAGTTATGTAGTAGAAGTTTTTGCTAACACCATCTAACTGAAGCCCTATACATAGTAAACCTTAAAAGTAAAAACCATAACATATAATGGAACACAACATATTACAATGGAACATAAATGGATTTCATTCTCAACTGGAACACCTCCAACTCTTAATTAATAAACATAACCCAGTAGTTGTTTGTGCGCAAGAAACAAATTTTAAGCATGATTATGTTGCTCCATTAAGAGGTTACAATGCCTATAATAAAAATCGAGAAGAATGTACTCATGCCAGCGGTGGAGTAGTCACCTATGTTAAAGAAACACTGCCGCAACGTGCTATCTCGCTCAATACTACTTTAGAGGCTACTGCAGTTTCTGTTCTTTTGACAGTAAAACTATGTATATGTAATATATATATCCCCAACAGCCACAGTTTAGATCTTGTAAAACTAAAGGAACTGGAGCAACAACTACCCCGTGCTTACCTTATTCTCGGAGATTTCAACAGTCACAACACACTATGGGGATGCAGCTCCACCAATTCACGAGAAAAACTCATTGAACAGTTTATATACGAGTTAGACCTGATTCTACTCAATTCACTGGAGCCTACTCAGTTCAGTCTAGCTTATGGAACACTCAGCTCCATAGACCTAAGTTTGTGCTCACCAAACATACCAGATTTGTTTGAATACTTCATTTATAAAGAACCTCAAGGAAATAGTATTCACTTTCCTATTAATCTTACTCAACTGAGTGACAGTCCTCAGAAAACCACATTCGCGCCAAAATTTAATTTTAAAAAGGCTAATTGGAATATATTTAAGAGTTTTATAACCAAAGAAATAACCCAGCTGATGCCTGCCACTGAATTTATTCATACTAACATTAATGAAATAATTAAGAACTTCAATGAACTTATTCTAAAATCTGCAAATATATCTATACCTACAATAGCCCCATACAAGATAACGGTTCCTTGGTGGAACAGTGAATGCCAAAAAACTATTAATTTTAAGAATAAAGCATATTACCAATACAGACGCCGTCCTACTGAAGAAAATAAGCTTAAATATCTCCAAGCTAGAGCTAAAGCAAGAAAAACTGTTAAACAAAGCAAAAAGGATTCATGGTTGAATTTTGTCGCATCCTTAAACTATAAAACCCCTCAGAAAACAGTGTGAGGAAATATCAATAAAATTAGAGGCAGGTTTAAATATAACTCAGAAATGATTTTGATAGACCCTGACTCAAAAACAACTACCACCAATTCACAGTCAGTAGCTCACATCTTAGCAGATTCATTTGCATCTACATCATCCGATGCTAATTATGAGGACGAATTTAAATCCTTTAAAATAAAAGATGATCCATTACCTGACAAACCTGTAAATGACAGTACCGAAAACTTTGATGAGGCCATCGAATATTATGAATATGAAAATGCCCTCGCATTATGCAAAAGCTCCAGTCCTGGACCAGATAATATACACTATGATATGCTGAAACAACTACCAATTGAAGGGCATATATATCTTCTTCAAATATTCAATCATATCTGGTCTTATAGGTTATTTCCCAATCTTTGGAGCTCGGCAGTAGTGATATCCATACCGAAACCTAATAAAGACCTCACACTACCAAACAACTACAGACCAATATCTATTACTTGTACAATGTGCAAAGTTCTAGAAAAGATTATAAATAAAAGATTATGTTGGTTTATTGAAAACAGGAAACTTCTTTCTGAATCACAATATGGTTTCAGACAATTTCGTTCCACTACAGACTGTTTAATCACGATTGAGTCTGAAATAAGAGAAGCCTTTCTCCATAATCAACATATCATACTAGTTAGTCTAGATATACAAAAGGCATATGATATGGCATGTAGAACACGTATACTTCAAATACTACGACAAAATAAAATATTAGGAAATATGTTTTATTTCATTCAGAATTTTCTCCAGCATCGCACCATTAGAGTACGTACAAATGGCACATTATCCAAGGAAGTTAAGTTAGACAATGGAGTACCCCAAGGCTCCGTGCTTAGCGTTACACTTTTCCAGCTGGCAATAAACGACATACTGAACACTATTCATCCCCCTGTAAAAGCGTGCCTACTTGCTGATGATCTGACCTTTTTCTGTAAAGGTAATAACATCTCAACCACCCAAGCTTTACTACAAGACACTGTAACAAGGATACAAATTTGGACATCACAAACAAGATCCAGTTTTTCTCAGCAAAAGTCAAAATGTATTTGCTTTACCAAAAGTTCAATGCATCTTCCAAAACCTACCATCCACCTGTATGGAAAACCCATTGAAACAACCAAACAATTGAAATTATTGGGACTTATCTTCGACCACAATCTATCATGGAAATCACCTATTTCGAACCTAATGGAAGAATGTTCAAGGCGCCTAAACATATTAAAAACATTATCACACCGCAATTGGGATGCTGATCAACATGTCCTACAACTGACGTATCAAGCTTTAATCCTAAGCAAACTTGACTATGGAGCTATTGTGTGCAACTCTGCAGCACCGGCGTTACTTAAGCTACTGGACGTGATTCAAAGTTCTGCTATGAGGATTATATTAGGAGCATATCGTACCAGTCCGGTCTCTAGTCTACTGATAGAAGCCAAACAACCACCGTTAAACACCAGGAGAATGCAATTAAGCATAAAATATGGAATTAAAATAGCAGCAAGACCTCATTCAAATATCCATTCATATGTTTTTTTCCCAATACAAAAAGCAACAAGACCTGTCATCCAAAAAAGCACTCCTTACCTTTCTATCAACGACTTGCTAACTATTTAAATACTAACAGCATAAAGATCCCTCCCATAATGACCAGGGACTTCCATGAAGGACCATACTCGAAACTCAAAATTCCCCAGATATATACCGACCTAACATTTCACCAGAAATGGAATACCGCTGCAATTGTTTGCCAAACACTATTTTATGAAATGTGCAACAATTTTCCCAATTATCAATTTATTTACACTGATGGATCAAAAACGGATCATGGTACTGGGTGTGCAATAATAACTCCTGACAAAATTCTACAGCAGGGTTACCTGACTATTATTCCACCTACAGTGCTGAACTATACGCCATTTATCAAGCACTTACATACTGACAGCACACCACAACAGCTATGCAATATGCTCTGACTCCCTGAGTACCCTGCAGAGCATGAAGAACTACGCAACAGACAGCAAATTAGTTCAGGACACACAGACACTATTCAGTAACATCACCGATGCTGGTAAAGACGTGGTTTTCATTTGGATCCCTTCCCATCAAGGAATAACAGGGAATGAAAGAGCGGACGAAGCTGCTAAAGACGCTACATCACTACGCCAACAAACGAACGTGTTGTTAACTTATATATTTTCTTGTCTTTGTTTTCAGTTATCTGTTTTTAATATAAATTGTTTTCAGAATTAATGTTATTAATGTGTATATTTTATATGTTTGATTGTAATCCTGTATATTGAATGTAAATTTTTATATATGTTACTAACTGTATTATTTTGTAAAAATGGTCGCGATATGACCCAGCAAGTTAAAGCGACCTTAAATAAATTAAAAAAAAGAGAATTCAAGATGGTGGAATAAGACAGTGAGAATACTGAGAGTGCCTTTAGAATTCTCTTAAATGTAACGGAAGCTAGTAAAAACTTGCGTCAAGATTTGAAGCAGGATATTGTGAAATAGGCAAGTAGTTTACGGAAATGTTTTACAAAAATGAAGGATAAAGTAGATCAGAAGGAAAGTGAAACCAAAAGTTTACAAATTGCAGTGAAGAATTATCAGGAACAGCTGAGTGTTGGCAAGAAGGCGAGAATAGCTTCACAAGTGACACCAGGGGTGATATCTTCCGAACGGGCGATGGAGCAATTTGGGGTGGAGAGGAGTTATGCTTCAGTGATGGCTGGCGCTCCACGTACAGGGGACTCTAAGTGTTTTAAACTGCTTGTTCGGAGCAAGAATAATCAAAGTGTGGAATATATTAAGACACTGGTGAAAACTAAGGTTAATCCTGTAGAGATGAAAGTTGATATCCAGTATGTAAAGGCACTGAGGAACGGGCAAGTTCTAATTCAATCGAACAACAAAGCTGAAGTCGATACTATTTGCACTAATATTAATAATAAGTGTGGAGAGGAGCTTTAGGCTACCGTCTCGAAGAAAAGAAATACAAGAATAATTATCTTTAATGTGCCAGATGAGATAACAACGGAGAATGCTGTGGAGGCTTTAACAGCACAAAATACAGAGCTGGAGAATTTCAGCAGAGCGATTCAGCCTAAATTTTCCTTTCATGATAGGAAAAAGAATTTGAATTTGGTTGTTGAAGTCACTTGAACTGTACGAAGGGAAATATTTGGCAAAAGATTAAAAATAGGATGGAATATGTGTAACTGGGATGATTTTGTCAAGGCTGGACGCTGCTTCAATTGCTGTAAATATAATCATCGTGCGCAGGACTGTAAAGGGCAGCTAACATTTCCAAATTGCGCTGAGAAGCATGCTCTAAAGGAGTGTACTGCTAACAGAGCTGCACATAAATGCATTAATTGTGTGATATATAATAAATATAATAGAGACAACCAAATGTTAGAAGATCGTTCTGCACTGGATTCGAATTGCTCCTGTGATCAAGCAGCAATGAGGCGGCTAAAAGACAATACAGACTATCAGAATGGATAGATACAACTTAACATGTATTCAGGTTAATTTGAAACATTCCTGGGTTGCGACTGCTAATTTGGTACAACTTGTGAATGAAAAAGCTATAGATATAGTATTTATTCAGGAGTCCTACTTGATTAACAACAAACCACAGGTGTACCATTACATTTCAGAATATATACAGCTGGTAATAGGGGTAAGCGAGCAGCAATATTTATAAACAACAAAAATATTGAAGCAACTGCAATTGGTCAGGTTTCCGACATCGAATGTGTCGTTATACAGGTTGTATATAATAAGGAAACATTTTTTGTAGCTTATATGCACTTTGATGGGCACTTGAACATAGAAGATGACACTAACAAAATTGAAAATATTCTCCAGCATATTAACGGAAAGGGTCTGAAAATACTAGTAGATAGTAACGCCAGAAACAAACTTTGGCATGATACTGGAAGGAGTTGGGTCGATTTGACTATCGTTAATGACAAACTTCTAAGAGATGTAACGGAATGGACCGTTGGAGAGGAAGAAAGCTGCTCTGATCATAAGATAATATCGTTCGTAATAGGAAATGCAATCAAAACCCAGACTCGTACGTTAAAGGGGATTAGATATATAACTAGCCCAGAAAATTATAAGACATTTGAGGAAACGTTGCTACGAAAGCTGGCCAAAAATTTTAATTGTCAGGGCAATGGGCAGAGTGTTGATGAACATCTCGCACATAAAGTAAAAGAAAATAATAACGTTGAATATATAATTGAAATATTCTACAATAGTATGGAAGCTGTATGCAGGGAAGCGTTTAGACTAAGCAGGGGTAAGAAGCAGGCAATTAGAGGCAAGATCGCAAGGAATCAGTATTTGGAAGGTAATCGCAGCCAGTAAAATAAGACATCAGAATTCACTTACTACATTGCAAAGAGAAGATGGAACCTGCACTGAAGATATACCAAACACGATAAAGTATATGCTGGAGAACTTCATTCCGGCGGATAGGGTACAAGATGATACTGAACGGCAAAAACATCTAAGGAGGCTTGCAGAGGAAGTAATTAGTACCCCAGATGACAAGAAATTTACAGCTAATGAAATTTCGGTTGTATTAAAAATGTCAATCCAAAAACGTCACCGAGAGAAGATGGAATATCTAGTGATATTCTGTTAAATGCCTTTAAGATTTTCCCATATTTTTTACAGCAATATATAATCAATGTCTTACGGAAGGGATTTTTCCAGAAAGATGGAAGCGTTCATCTATAGTTCCTATAATAAAGCGAGGTAAAGAAGATAGTGAAACGATAACAAAATATCGACCATCAGCTTGTTGAACATATGCAGTAAAGTTTTAGAAAAAATAATGATAAATAGGATTGAATACTACAGTACAATGCAATTTGGATTTAAAGCTCAGAAAAGCACGACAGATGCAGCAATGGCGCTGAAGGTATTCATTGAAGATGATCTAAAATCTTTTGGTTATGTTGTTTTGGTGAGTTTGGACGTGAAAGGGGCTTTTGATGCATGTTGGTGGCCTAGTGTTTTAAATAACTTAAGAGAGATGCAGTGCCCAAGAAATTTGTATAAACTTACAAAGGATTATTTTAAAAATAGGAAAGCGGCTCTCTCTACGAATAAATTCAAGACTGAATTGCGGGTCAAGCGAGGCTGTCCGCAAGGATCTTCTCGTGGGCCTGGATTTTGGAATATACTATATAATTCTTTGCTGAAATTGGAATTTACACCGCGGAGAGAGGACATTTGCTGAAGATTGACTTGTCACGACAAAAGGAAAAAGTATATTAGATGCTGAATATTTTTCAAATCAGGGATTAAAGAAAATTGAGTTGTGGGCTAAAGAAAATAAAATTCAGTTTAACGACTCTGAATCAAAAGTTTTGGTAATATCAAAAACGAAAACTAATCATAATGAAGCAATTAGCATATATCTGAACAATAAAACTCTGAAACAAGTGGATGTTATCCAATGTCTTGGTATTTACATCGATAGGAAGTTTAGCTTTGATCACCACATAGGTCAAGTAAATGAAAAAGCACTACGACTCCTGCATAATCTGTCAAAGTGCGCAAAAATCACTTGGGGACTGGGAAATAAGGCGCTAGAAACTATTTATAAAGGAGCAATAGAACCTATTTTAACTTACGGTGCCCCTGTGTGGGGATTTGCCCTACAAAAGCAGAAAAACATTATAAAATTCCAGAGGATTCAGAGACTGTTCAACATAAAAATGACGAAGGTATATAGGACAATTTCTTATGATGTATTTTGTGTTATTGCCGGCATACAGCTAATTGGTATAACAATACAAGGCAAAATAAAACTGTATATACACAGTGAACGTGAATATGATGCTCCCCTATCACCAAGCCTCTGGAACCATCCAGCACATCGACCTCACATAAAAGCAGTTGAGGATGATGAAGCATATGCCTTTCAAATTTTTACGGATGGGAGTAAATCAGGTGGAAAAGTGGGGGCTGTTGTAGATCTGTACAAGCGCAATATTTTAATTCGACAACTACAATTCAGGCTGGATGGAAGGTGTTCAAACAATCAAGCGGAACCACTGGCTATTTTGAAAGCACTAGAAGAGCTACAAAACATGGCGAATACGCTGAATAAAGAGAAGACTGTAGCCATATTTACAGATAGTTAAGTGGCACTATCTACCTTACAAAACAACAATAAACACAATTATATTCCTGAGGAGACACTTAATAAACTAGCAACTTTAGAAAGAGATCAGTGGACAATACGCTTCAAATGGGTGAAAGCACATGTAGATATTACTGGCAACGTGCCAGCAGATATATTAGCAAAATCAGCTGCTGAAGACATCAAACTATTATTATTGTTATTATTATATTTCATTTTCCATGTTTTCATTTTTATGTAAAGGCGGAACAAGAACCCGCGACTCATTACGCAGAGGAACTCCAGAGACATCCGATCTAGCGACTCCCAGCACTTGCATCAAATACACGCAGATGTTGTGGTTTGCAGTTCCGAGAACATTTTTTGTTTCCTTGTTCCATTTATACCCCGCCTTTAACTGCTATGGTCATATCGGCGGCCGCTCTCCTTTGGAACATACCGAAGGTGTTAACTCGTTATCTTTGGTTTTTTTAATCATTACATCACGCACACATTCACACTCTCATTCATACTTCCAGACTCTGGGGAAGATTGTCGGAGAAAAATCCCCACCCCCACCGCCGGGAATCGAACCCGGGACCCCTAGCAAAGCAGGCACGTTCTCTACCGACTGAGCTACGGGGCAACCTCCGAGAACTAGTTGTTGAAATCAAGTAAATGTTCTCCATATATAAATTTCCTTATTTTCTTTGTTTTTATTTTCATGTTGTTTTTCTGTATTTTACACAAATACACAGTATACATAAATACCATACCTTAGGTGGCACTCGAACCCGTGTCCCTCTAAGGAGCGGAACGCCAGATATATCCGCTCTAGTGACCCCGAGTACTTGCATCGAGTACACGCATATGATCTCGTTTGTAGTTTCCGAGAACTTATTTCGAATACAAGCAAATAAAATCTACTCATCTCATGTGACATCATCCGAGAACTTGCATTCGAATGCAAGAGAATATTATTTTTAGCTTCCGAAATCTTGATATCGGATACAAGCAAATGAAATCGACTTATCTCATGTGACATAATCCGAGAACTTGCATTCGAATACATGCAAGTGTTCTCGATTCTCAAGCATGTGACGTCATCCGAATGACTTCAGCCTGGAGCTTGCATTCGAACGAAAGTTTCGATTTTTAAAAGTATTCGATTACAGTATATTCTATATATAGCTATGTGTGTGTATTTCTTGGTCTTATTTAACCGTTTTTTAATTGTTGCCGTTTATCTTACTATCTGTTTTCTTTAGTTTCACACATATACACAAAAACAACCATGCCCAAGGCGGGACTCGAACCCGCGACCCTCTTCGCGGCGGAACGCTAGAGACATACGCTCCAACAACCGTGGGTACGAGGCCGGCAATGTTTGTGTGGATGGTAGCTATTATGGCTGGATCAAGACTATATAGTCTGATAAGCCTCCAAAAATTCAGTTAAGGTACACCAGAGGTATGACAGCTAGGTTCAGGTTCAGGATTTTATTTTGAGTTTCATGTTCTGGTGCTGGTACAAAGGGGCCCGGCTTACAGGCTAAAATTTTCATTGAGGTTAAAGTTAGTGATTAAATGCTTATTGTCTACGTGGGCCTATATAAAACCCATACGGTGACCTTTGTTAGCCCACCGAGAAATGTTTTATTAAGTTAGTGTCTTTCAGTGTCCTTTTTTTCTTATGTACAGTATTGACAAGCGCTTATTTTGAGCTTTTATTTACACACACACACACACACACACACACACACACACACACACACACACACACACACACACTTCACTATTTACACTATTTATACTGCTCCGTGCGGCCCCGTGCTGGTGTCTCCTGGGCTGCTGTGACCGGTGTTCTTCCTTCAGGTGGGTGAGGGATTGGCCGATGTTGGAGAACCCCTTTATGAAATGGCGGTAATAACTGCATAGCCCTAGGAAACCGCGCAATTCTCTCTCGCTTATTCTTCGGGCGAGACCAATCTCTCACAACCTGTGCCTTCTCCAGGTCTGTGGCTCTCCGGTTGGTGAGACTATGTGACCCAAGTAGTTGACTTCCTTGTGGAAGGGCTGGCACTTCTTCGCATTTAGCTTAAGGTTGGTGCTTGCAATCTCTGTAGCACCTTGCTCAGGTTGTCGAGATAGTCTTCGAATGTCCTGCTTATTAATAATGTCGTCCAGGTACAGCAGACAGGCGTCATTAGTCAGTCCTCTCATTACCTAATCCATGAGGCGTTGGAAGGTTACTAGTACGTTGCAGAGGTCAAAGGGCATAACTGTGAACTGCCAAAGACGATGGCCTCTCGAGATTGCAGTCTTTTCCCTGTCACTCGGGTCTAGAGCCACCTGCCGGTTAGCCGACTTCAGTTCCTGGGTCGAAAACCACTGTGCACTAGCAATCGTGTCCAGGGTATCGTCAATCCGGGGTAAGGGGAAGCAATCTTTCCTAGTGACAGCATTCAACTTCCAGTAGCCCACGCAGAAGTATAGCTCTCCATTCTTCTTTATCACCAGAACTACAGGGGGAACACCAAGGGCTGTCAGACTCTTCAATCACTCCTCTGGATCTCATGTCCGGTACCGCCGCTTGTTTTGCCAGTGGAACGCTTCTGGGTAGTTGCCGAATAGGCCGGGCGTCTCCGGTATCGATGTGGTGGAGCACTCGGGCCGTGCGGCCGTAGTCGCTTTTGTCTTGGCTGAAGACGCGCTGATACAGTCTCAGCAGTTGTCGAACCATCTTGAGCTGTTCTGCTTTCAATTGGTCGGCCGCCCTCTCCAAAAACCCTTCCAGCTGGGGCCCCAAGTGTTGCGACAGCCCCGGCTCCTATGTCTTGTCGGTTGCTGTCACGCTGACTACGGGCGCGCACGTCCCCAACTCCGTCCCGACCTGTACGTCGTGATCAGTACCTGTCAGGTTGAGCATACCTCACTGGCACCTAGACTCGGCACGGCAACAGAGCCCGTGCACAGGTGTCTTTCGGTCCAGAAAATTATTCTTGGTTCGCTGGCCTTCCAATCGCACCGTCACCGCCACCTCGCTTCTCGTGGGGACAACCACGTCTGTAGGTAGGTAGGTAGGTAGGTGGGTAGGTAGGTGGGTAGGTGGGTGGGTGGGTAGGTGGGTGGGTGGGTGGGTAGGTGGGTGGGTGGATGGGTGGGTGGATGGGTAGGTAGGCGGGTAGGTGGGTAGGTAGGCGGGTAGGCGGGTAGGTTGGCGGGTAGGCAGGTATGGAGGCGGGTAGGCTGTTAGGCAGGCAAGTAGGCAGGCAGGTAGGCAGATAGGCAGGCAGTTAGGCAGGTAGGTAGGCAGGCAGTCAGGTAGGTAGGTAGGCAGGTAGGAAGGTAGGTAGGCAGGCAAGGCAGGCAGGCAGGCAGGCAGGCAAGGCAGGCAGGCAGGCAGGTAGGTAGGTAGGTAGGTAGGTAGGTAGGTAGCTAGGTAGGTATTTTTAATTTATTTAACTCTAACAGCATGCCTCATTACAGAGTAACATTACATGTATTGAATTACATTGATAGATTATAAATTGTAGCCACATTCTGATCTTATTTTCAATAATCTTTGAAATATTAGGATTTAAGGGTTCAATTCAAGTATTATTTTAAATAATGGTTTACATATTAATTGAATAAACATATTTGCAAAAAGCTTGCAAATATTTATTTATAAAGTTTTGGTTTGACACTGGCCAATTTCTTCCATTCTTGTGTACTTCTTTCATCAACTTGTCCATCTGATGCCTTGTATGCATACACAAATGTGACGTATGTTTAAACCAGGATTGGAAACTTAGCACCTAGACCTGGAAGGAAGGAGTGAGGGGGAGAACACAAAGGGTGGCCGGTCGGAGAAGAGACTACCGACAGCTACAGATTGAAACTCCCCGGTAGCAGCTCAGCATCCCCCCTGCGGACTTAAGATAAGGAACTCAGGGAAGGATAAGGATTTACAAAGAACAAGTTCCTGTCATGCTATGGCGAAATATAGAACTCCGAACATGAAATGCTGAACTTTATGATTCTATGCCAAATCCCCTACACAATGTAATTTTCAAAACAACCATTCTTTTTTTGTTAATTCTGCCACCTAGTTAATTATAACCTAAGTATTCATGGCTTATTGCACATGAAAGCAAGAGCACATAATAATCAAAGGAAAGTGAGCAATTAAAGTTAAAATTTTGGTTCAATGGGTCCTATATCAGTGGCATGTATGTTCAAACTACAGCACTGTTGATTACTGTGTGACATGGGCGGGTTGTTTTAGTCTGCTTAGAGAAACTTCCGGCATTATTGCTATTTTGCATAATAACTGCAGTAAATTTCAACAAAACATTTTGAATGTTATGGGTTTTATAGATTTAATAGATCTATACTTTAAGAATATTATAGTAATTTATCTGTTTATATTTCTGTTCTAACATTTCTATTAATTTTGAGTTGTGAGCTGTTAATCTTATTCTTAGGTGAATGTATTGCAAGGGTTTTAAAACGAAGACTGAACACGTCTCATCGTATTAGAAGAACGCAATTTTTCATACAAAAATCTCTTTAGAGTCTGTAAAAAGATATAAATAAAATCTTAATAGTCTAACTTTACTTTCTTGCTCTCCTTGCATTTTTATTGAGTATACTTTTTGTTTGTATGGTGTCCCGAGAAAAATAAGTTTAAGTGTTTTGTGTAATATTTTTCAGTGTTATATGATCTTTAAAATTTTTATTTTTTGTGACGTATTGTAGACATTCCTTGTTTGAATTTTCCAATTAGCATACTTTTCTGAAACGGGAAGTCTTTTTCGCTTGTTATATCCTATCCATGCAAAAAAATGGAATATCAAAGCTATCACATAGCGTTCAGCTCTTAAAAACTTGAATATCAGTTAAAGCACCTTATATCTATCAGAATCAACAATATTTATCGCTCTTTCAAACATTACTCAGCACATTTAAATTTTAAATGTCATTTTTTCTGTACTTTTTATCACTGAAAATTCTTTTCGCATCATAATGTTTGCGCAGTTAATTTATTTATGTTTCGGACCACAATATATTGCTATCCAAATTAGTAAAATATGGATTTCGTAGAAATATCAGTGCGATGATAAATTCATATCTAACAAAGGGAAAACAAATTGTGGAATTGGAGTTCCTTGAAGCTAATAAAATGAACAGGTATAGGTGAAAAGATAAGGAGTGTCACAATGCTCAACCATAAGTCCGTTATTTTTTTTAATTTATGTAAACGATATGCCATTTTCTATCAATCAAGCAGATATGATTCCTTTGCTGACGATACTAATATGCTGATAAAGGTTAACAATCAACAGGATCTATAAAAACAACAAATCTGGTAATGGCTGAAGCTAACAGTCTAGTAATAAATGTAAGTAAAACTACCGCTATATCACTTCATACATATGGAAACAAAGCACATATTACACTGCAAATTTATTATAATACCCTTAACATAAAATATGACAAAGATACAAGGTTTTTGGGAAATTATTCTAACTAGAATCTAAAATGGAAGAACTACATTGAAAAATTTGTCTGTAAATTGAGTTCAGCTTGTTACTTACTAAGATCTATTAAACATGAAGTAAACTTGAATTTCCAAAGAATTGTATATTATGTAAATTTCCACAGCCTTATGTCCTACGGCGTAATAGGAACTGCAGAAAAGGGCAATTAGAAGAAATGACAGTGACAGTTGGTCGTCCTGCAAATTTCTTTTCAGGGAGCTAAAAATATTGCCTCTTGCCTGTATATTTATACTGGATACATTAAACCATATATAAAAGTGTACAATGAGCTTGAAACAAATTAAAATCTTCAACAAAACAGTTGACAAAAGAACGCCTTGCATACTAGGAGCACTATTTATATTTTGAGCCTAATAATTAAGACAAAGTAATTTCTGATCAAAAACTGCTTTATAATTGTTCAAAATACTCTCCTTTATGATTAATACATTTTTTTATCCGTCATATGCAAAAAATATGCTTTGCATTTGTCAAAGTATTTACTCTAAAATTCTTGAAACACCGCCAACATTTGGTTTTTGAAGGCATCAGCGGCTTCTTCTGCTGGCAAAGGTAGTTGTCCACGCAATTTAGTCTTGATGTTTGGGAACAAAAAGAAGTCATTGGGTGCCAAATCACGACTGTATGGCGGATGACCCATCTATTTGATTTTTTGAGTCTTTAAATACTCCATTGTTAGACAAGATGTGCGCGCGCTCACATTGTCTTGAGGAGGAACGATCCTAACGTTCTTGTTGGTTTTCCTTACTTCACCGCAGACTTCAGGCAAACAAATGGTTGTGTGCCATTCGGCATTGACCAGTTCCTCTAAAGGCACTGTTACCACATATCCAGTTTTGCTAAGAAAAATGTTTCGAATTGCTTCGAGTGCGAATAACGTTTGTTGGATTTGCTTCATCTCGAAACACCCAAACAGTCGACTACTGTTTACGCTCCGGCTCATACACATAGGTCCTGTTACAATCTTATATACGTCTTTTGAGACAGCGCCATTGTATTTCTTGAGCATTTTTGTACACCAATCGACACAATTATCTTTTTGAGATTGCGTCAAATTATGTGGGATCCGACGAGAGCAAATCTTTTTCACCGCTAAGCAATCATGATATATTTTATATGTGCTGATGGAACTAATGCCTAGGGTTGCCTCAATCTCACGATATGTCGCATGACGATCTTGCATTGTTAGCTTTTGTACAGCATCAATGTTTTCTGGCACAACAATTGATTTTGGACGACCTTCACAAACTTCATCATTGGGTGAACGACGCCGACGATTAAATTCGTTATACCAGCGTTTCGCAGTGGCAAAGGATGGAGCTTCGTCGCCAAATGTGGAAGTTAGTTAACCCATGCATCCTTGTCTTGATAATCTACGTCAAAGGTCATAATAAATCACTGCTCGAACGTTTTCACTAGTTACTTCCATGTTTCTGTTGAGACACAATTTTCAAGTTAATGTAAACTAACCAAATGCTGTATTGACCTAATGTCTGAAGTAGATTATGGCCAACTTTGTCGAACTTTCCATTGGAAACGACAGATGGTACCTACAACATTCAGGGTTGCCAAGGCTCAAAATATAAATAGTGCCCCTCGTATTCAGTGCTGTAGAACCAATATAGCTAAAATAACGTAAAAAACATGGGTATAAAATTATTTTACATGCTGTCACAGAATATTACAGAAATCACCAAGATTCATCACTTTAAAAAGCAATTAAAATCGTGCCTACCACTGCATACTTTTTATTCTATAAATGAGTATGCAGAGTGTTGTAGTGGTCACACTAGCTATTCTGCGTTATAATGTGTATTCAAGTGTATATAGAGAACAAGTAGCTCTTAATGACAAACTTTGTGTAACTTATCGTTATCTACTGTATTTGTGTTTTAAACTGTTGTTGTATATATATAAAATGAATGAAAATATTTCACAAAACGACGTATCAAAAAACAATGTAAATAGTTCCATAGGATGAAAATACAATACAATAATTTTCGGCAAAGCTTTATGAATGTTTAAAGAGCTCACATAGCCATATTTGAACGTTTGTAATTGAGTTGCTTTTCTTAAATATTTTATAGTCTGACATTTACGAAATTGAAAAATACCAAAAGACTTATTCTTCTTTATTAAGATAGCATCATTTGAATGTTTAACTTTTAAGTGGTATCATCGGCCTCTCAGACCATGGCGCTCTGTTTTCCGGTGATAATGCCTACACTGATTATGTAGCGTTCTTGGACGCCGAGCTGTATGTTACATGAGCCTTTGTCTTTGATGTGAAAACGTGATTGTAATTAATGCCAACCATTGTCACAAATCTATTAGGAAGGCCTCGTATACCGGTGTTACTGTTAGCGTAAGTGTATTCTGAGTACCACTGGTCTATTATTTTACAAAAACAAATCGTTGTTTTATAGTATATTATAAGTAATTGTTTACTCTCTTAGTAAACAATCATAATTAAGTGGCATATCTATGTTTTTATCTCAGTTTGAATGAACATATCGAAAGGTAACCTGAATGTAAATGTGTCACGTCGAAGTCAGCTGATAGTTCAGTTAGCTTTACACCAAGCAAATGTTCGTGTATTTTGTTGCTTAATGGTAATTTGTTCTTTAAGAACTGTTTTATTATATTAAAACATGAAACTGATTATATCTATAAGAAGTAAATTGAATACTATAGTGAAAATGTGCAAATATAATCAAATAAAAATTACAAGTCTGAGAGACCGATGTTACCTGTGTCGTGACAAAATTGATGCTGCCACTTGAGGGCTGAAACCTCCAATTTCGAGTGCAGAGAACTCCTAGAAATGTTGTATCAGGCTATGTCGCTATCTTTAATTCAAAGTTTTGGTTTATCGCTAATATTGTCCGTGGCAACGGAGCATACAAGTCGAAATAGCGGCTATTCCAAAAGTACTTAAAATCCATTCCCTATGAATTTTTTGGATGCTCCCGTTTTTTCTATCCAGGAGAGGATAAAGCGTAAATGGTATACTAACTTGCTCCAGGAAGAAGGGAACCTCAGAGAGGATGGAGCATATTCTTGACATCCACGATCTGGTGTGCACAAGGGGAAGCAATAGGTCGTTGCTTGGTTGTAACTACGACGCTTTGTATTCTTATTTCGAACCACGAATAGATGTCGCAGAGGTTCGAACCCCTTGTCATTTAGGCCATGGTAACAAGTCACCGCGGTGGCCAGCCAAAAATACAATTAAAGTATCATTCTTGTATCCACGGCAACGCAGGTCAGGTCAGGCAGTTCCTCCTCGTATATATACTGCACTAGGACGTCATAGCAACGAGTCACCGCGGTGGCCGGGCAAAAATACAATTAAAGTATCATTCTTGTATCCACGGTAACACAAGTCAGACGACACTGCCTCCTCGCACATACTGCACTAGGTCGCCATGGCAACGTGTCTGACGAAGTGGCCAGCCTAAGACACATATAAAATTCCATTCTTGTGCTTCACTTCACGTCTCCATAGCAAAACAAGTCAGTTCATGTCGTTATTCGTCGCACATAGGCCGGCATGGCAACGCGTCTGCCACGCTCGCCAGGCTAAAACACACGTAACGCATTATTCCTATATTGTTCGCGTCTGGAAATGGCTTTGCAGATAGATTATTTATTACAATGACATTGTATAATACCCACGTTCTTCACGGCTATGGTTTCCTCGGTAGTAGGCCCGTTATTTGCGTTTAGACGTGGGAAGTCCACATATGTAAACGGAAATGGTTTTCAATGTACGCGGCTCATGTTACTACTGTATGCCCATGACAAGAAGGCAAGATACGAATGAAGAGGAGAGGGGTTTGATAGGTTTATCTGCTCTGTTAGTGGATATGTTTACTACGAAATGACTGTATGATAGTCCATATGAGTCACCCATGCTGCCAGATCTAATGCTCTTTGCAGTAAATGCAGTGATAGGTATTATATGTTGGTGCGTTATGTGACAACACTTAAATATTTTAAACACACTTTGCATTCTTCGTCATATTCTGAAGACTAGCTTAACACCGTGCAGACAGCAAAAGTGATTACGTTACACATTCCTGTAGCTTGCCTTCTTGTCGTGGGCAGACATTACTTTGTATGGTTAAGTAACATCATCGCTTTATGGATTGGTTGCAAAAATGTATTGATGTTAAACGGCAATATCTGAAAAAAATAAAATCACCTAATCAGTTTAAAACTAATTTTGATACTATATTCTAAACTGTTCCAATGTTGCCCTTGCAATTATTTTGACAGTGATGACTGGCAGAGTGTGTAGAGGGGAGAGGAGTGACCGCGGGCCCATGTAATCTGGCCCAACGTTCTGCTTGGCGAAGGAGAGTGGTGCGGTTTTCGTGTACAACACTGCGAGTTCCAAGCTTTGGTACGCATTAAGAACTACGGTATAATCAATTATTAATAATCATTATTACAATTGAATAAAATATAAGATAAATATTGTCTTCAAATTAAAAAAAAAAGCCAGTAAGTTGCTTGATATTATCGTTGGAATTCGGTACCTCTGGCCCTTAATGACAGCCCACCTCTGGACAAAATAAAACAAATATATAACGACTACTCTAAGACCAGTGCAACTATTGATAAATTCCAACAAATAGCAAGGAATATCTCGGAAATAGTTTACTACACAAAACAAAACAAACAAATAAAAAGTGTTCGACATAAATTGTGTGTTTCAAGAAGATCTATATTTTTATGTAGGAAGATCTTATGGTTTTGCAGTTGAATGAAGAGGACCTTTTGAGGTTATAACGAAAAAATTCAAAATGTACACGCTTTTGCCATGGAAATGTCTCAACTGTATGATATTTTAATAAAAATTGTTAGGATCCCTGTTTAGAAAAACAAAATTATTCCTTAAAGAGTTGCTTGAGCTTGGGTGATTTTCTTGAACAAGCTCGGGTTGCAGCCTTGAAAGATGATGAAATTGAATGTCAAGGTACATGTTTAACCGATCTTTCATCGTTTATTAATGTTGTTTACAGACACGGACCGTTCCCTAAAATATTTTTTTACTTTCTGAACCAGGTACATATAGGCTGAGAAGGTGTTGTATTTCAACCAAACATTCGATACCCAGATTGTCAGGGAAATGCACGTTTGAGATCCACTGGATGAAAAAAAAAGGTAGATCAAGTACCATCAACATCTTCCAAAGGATACCTTATGAAGTGTATCAAGAAAGTCATCTCAACAGTTGCATTGACAATTTTGCAGAATTTTCCAAAAAAAAATTGTTCTAAATAATTTGATATATATATATATATATATATATATATATATATATATATATATATATATATATACCTTTAATACACTTCCTTAACAAATATTAATTTTTGTGCACTGAAGCATTTTCGAGATATTTCTTACTTATCTCTTGGCCATGAGATAATAACGGAAGTATCAAAGCCATTACATAGCGACCAGCTCTTAGGAAGAGATTAAATGATGTTTCGGTCAAAAGGTTGCATTCTTTGTTAGTGTTGGAATCTAGTTTTTAATTTGATATTTGATTTATTTTTCTTACTCAATTGTAAGTGTTTTAAATGCATCTTCAAAGGTACAGTTTTTTGTTATGTTCAGTTGTTTACATTTAAAGTATGTGGCCATGTTTACTCATAATGTATTGTTTGGCTAGATGGTACCACAGTGCAGGAGTAAACAAAATCACTGTTTATAATGCGATATCAGTTAAAATGCGAATAAAAAACAGGAATCACACTTACCCATCACCAGGCGTATCACCAAATAATCCTCCTGTGCTCTGCCCCAACAAAATGCCAATGCGAGATGATCAACAATATACTTCCGCAGGTAAAATAATGACAGTGAGCAAATAAGGATATTATATCCACTGGAAGCGGTTATGTTTCTAGATTTGGAAGCCTCTGGAACTGCAGTCGCGAAAGCTTTGTATTCATTCATTCATTCATTCATTCATTCATTCATTCATTCATTCATTCATTCATTCATTCATTCATTCATTCATTCATTCATTCATTCATTCATTCATTCATTCATTCATTCATTCATTCATTCATTCATTCATTCATTTATTTATTTATTTATTTATTTATTTATTTATTTATTTATTTATTTATTTATTTATTTATTTATTTATTTATGTATTTATTTATTTATGTATTTATTTATTTATTTATTTATTTATTTATTTATTTATTTATTTATTTATTTATTTATTTATTTATTTATTTGTTTGTTTGTTTGTTTGTTTGTTTGTTTGTTTGTTTGTTTGTTTGTTTGTTTGTTTGTTTGTTTGTTTGTTTGTTTGTTTGTTTGTTTATTTATTTATTTATTTATTTATTTATTTATTTATTTATTTATTTATTTATTTATTTATTTATTTATTTATTTATTTATTTATTTATTTATTTATTTATTTATTTATTTATTTATTTATTTATTTATTTATTTATTTATTTATTTATTTATTTATTTATTTATTTATTTATTTATTTATTTATTTATTTATTTATTTATTTATTTATTTATTTATTTATTTATTTATTTATTTATTTATTTATTTATTTATTTATTTATTTATTTATTTATTTATTTATTTATTTATTTATTTATTTATTTATTTATTTATTTATTTATTTATTTATTTATTTATTTATTTATTTATTTATTTATTTATTTATTTATTTATTTATTTATTTATTTATTTATTTATTTATTTATTTATTTATTTATTTATTTATTTATTTATTTATTTATTTATTTATTTATTTATTTATTTATTTATTTATTTATTTATTTATTTATTTATTTATTTATTTATTTATTTATTTATTTATTTATTTATTTATTTATTTATTTATTTATTTATTTATTTATTTATTTATTTATTTATTTATTTATTTATTTATTTATTTATTTATTTATTTATTTATTTATTTATTTATTTATTTATTTATTTATTTATTTATTTATTTATTTATTTATTTATTTATTTAAAGATTTCCACTTTATGGCAGTTCAGTCTTTGTTCCTGCTTTCCAGAGATTCCTGTCGTTCCATTGTCATTTTTCCAGTTCCCTCTTCTTCATCTCACCATATATTTCCTTGTGCCACGTTCTTCTGGCTCCTCCCCGCTTTCTTCTGCCTGGTACTTCCCAGTTTAGGACTTGTTTGGAACACCGTTCTTCCGGCATCAATTGTACAGGTCCAATAATTTGACTTACTGACGTCATCTGTCAAATTAACTCGTGTTAATTTCTCATGATAACTTAATCGTGCGATCTGACTCGGCCAGAAGGTGACCTTGAACGCGTATTTATTTCTCATGGCAGACTTACGCGTTCGTCAATGTGGCAATATACATTCAGATTTGTACATTAATATTCATTTAAAACATACAGACATTTAACAATTGAGCCTTAAGTGATTTGAATCACATAAGAGTTGTTAAGAGAGATGTTAAAGAGCAAAATAACTTATGAAAGGCCAGTTTCAACAGATGGCTGTAAACTTAGGCATTCTTATAAATAAAGAAGTTAATATTTAAACGAAATAATTCATTAATGTGCTGTTGATCACGAGAGTTTACTCATTAAACACTCACAACATGCAATTTAAGCAAGCTTTTGATAATTTATCGCATTAGAAACATACACTTTTCATCTTCCGTAGAGCGTGATGTCAGAGGGCGCATGTTCAAGTCACGATTTGAGCCCTTGGCCGGGGCATTGGCAATAAAGTGAAACTTCTCAGTTAAATCAGCTTTTCGTTAAAGAAAAGAAGACGATCCACATGCAATTGCTTAACATCTAGCCTAAACATAAAGGAAAACAATAAAGGTCACGGAAAACACTGGGAGGAGGCAGTGGCGTTCTTTCACGGTTAACAACACATTCCCGCATTACTGTGGAAGATGGGATTTGCGAGATTTCTTAGAAAATAAATGTTCTACCACAAAAATTTTGTCCATTCCACTTTGTCCTTTACGCCAATAGCATAAAATCCACTTTGTTTTCAACAGTGTAGAAAATATTGGAATTATATAACTAAGAGACGGCTTAAATATGATAAGTTTTGCCAGAATATCAACTAAATAAAACAAAAGTGCGTAGATATGGTTAGAATAACAATATCAGAGTACGCGTAACTTGCTAAAAATCAACTATGTCCGCACATCTTGCTGCTGTACCAAGAGACATACGTATATCAATTAATCTTGCATTGCATTCTATATCGTCCTCTTTCACTATAACATATATACATATAGTCAAAATTTATACCTACTAATTCAAATAATTCTAACGAAACTGTAGTTTAGATATGTCATACTAGCTCTTCCGATAGTTATTGCCTACTGTACTTCACTATTAGTGTTTTGAACCCAATCCAAATGCATTTGTCTTGTTCCAAATGCAGTTCATTGCTGTTTTGCAACAGCATCCTTTCGTCCGGTTAATAACAATATTGCAATAACAAGCTAAGTATGAAGGTTGTAAGGATAAAGGGGACAACGTAGGGTATTTAACTAGTAACACAGAAACGCAAGGCTGCAGGACAAATACAACCTAAGTCTTAATGTTGCAGAGATAAACAGTAAAACTATGGACAAGTCGGGTGTTTCAGTTAGTAAATATGAAATCCAAGGCTATAACACATGTAAACCGCAGATATAAATGTTTTATGCAAAACCATCAAATTACGGACAATATCGGGTATTTCAGTTAGCATGAAATAAACATTAAACAAGTGCAACTTCTTTGTAAAGCTGTAGAGATGAACTGTCAAATTACGGACAAAATCGCATATTTCAGCTAGTAAAAGAGAAACACAAAGCTATAGCATGTGAGTAACCTAATTCTGTATGATGTAGAGATACACCGTCAAAACACCTATAAGTCAGATATTTCGGATAGTGACAAAGAGGCATTTGGCTATTGGACAGGAACAACCTAGGTCTAAATATTATAAAAATAAATTCTCAAATTTCGTACTACTTCGGGTATTTCATTTAGTAACAAAGAAGTATTAGAGGGATGGACAAGTTCAAGTTTAAGTGTAAATGTTATAGAAATAAACGCCGAACTACGGACCATGTCGGGTGTTTCAGCTAGTAACAGAGAAACACCGGACTTTGACCAAGTGCAAAATAAGTTAAAGTAGTAGAGAAACTGTCAAGCAGGACAACGTCGAGGACTTAAGCTAGTATTAGAAAAACACATGCCTATTGGATAAATACAATCTAAGTCTAAATGTTGTAGGGATATCCGTCAAATTACGGACAACGTGAGGCATTTGATTTCCTAACAGGGAAACAGAAGCCTATAGGAGAAGTGCAACCAAATTCCAAGTGTTGTGGAAATAAATCGTCAAACCATGGACAACGTCGTGTATTTCAGTACGTAACAAGAAACACAAGACTATTGGATAAGTTTAACCTAAATGGTGTATGGGTAAACCAACAAACCACCAGGAACGCCAGGTAATTCAATTTGTCGTTTATTTGCAGTAGATTTTGAAGATACTCATTTTTGAAAGATATATTCTATTCTGATTGGGTCAGAGTTTTATATATGGGTTATATAAGGTGGGTGTGTTCTGGGATTTTTGGGTAATGTAATTACAGAATTACAGATATTAATAGTATAGCTTTATTAATATAAAATGTCTTTTTTCAGTTGGTAAACATAACCCAAAAGTTATGCTAATATCACAATATGCAATAATAAGTAATTGTTCATTAATTTAGTGGTTAGCCGTAGGAGTGACGACCTCCTTTGACTCCAGCAGGGTGCCTCTTACTGCCCTGGCCTCCTATGTGAGTGTTTGGGAGCTCGCCTTCTGAGGTTGAGGAGGATGAGGACGAAGATGACGATGAAGAGAGCCCACCAGAGGACTGTGACTGACTGCCAGACAGAGAGGAAGATGATGCACCTTCACTGCTGCTGCCGCTCTGGGAACTGGATCCCGCAGAAGAACCTCCGCAAGAATGTCCACCTGCACAAAGTGGGGCTTCTTCAGGGTTCTCGTTAACACTGTATCCACCGGAGCATCCTGAACTTCCGGAAGCACAGGATACACCGTGAGTTAAGCTTCCACCTGATCCGGAGCTACCATCGTGTACGATCTGCTGGTCACTGCCTCCAGCTGTGTTCAGAGACACGCTTCCGGATCCTGAGACACTACCCTGATTTCCCACGCTATGTCCGCCAACACCTTCACTTCCACTGTGAGATCCTAGACTTCCGGTTGATCCGCTTCCGAAAGAGGTGACTTCTCCTGCTGAACCTTGCTGTCCTTCAGATCCAAAACCATGTACCCCTCCGGATCCGAGGAAGCCTTGATTTCCTGATGAAATCTGTTCAATTAATCCTTGTTCTTCACTAGCTCCAAAACTTTGTCCATTACCATTAAGAGTCCCTCCATAGGAACTCCTGCCTCCCGATGAACCCTGGTTTGCACCAGAGCCAAAATTTTGGCTACCTGCGGCGCCACCCAGGGAACCCTGTCCAACTGCTGCTTGATTTGCACCAGCACCAAAGCCTGATCCATCAACTTTTCCACCAGCACCAAAGCCTGATCCATCAACTTTTCCACCAGCACCAAAGCCTGATCCATCAACTCCATGAGCACCACCAATACCGTGGCTTCCAGTAGTTCCGCGGCCATGGGAAAGACTTCCTTCGTTTGCTCCTTGCTCAATACCCAGAGAAACGGTCTGCTGTGCTCCAGAATCGGAACCTTGCCCAGCAACGCCATGGCCAATTCCAGCAACCAGACCTCCAGCAGACCCACTACCATGGGAAATTCCAGCCTGGTGTGCTGCTTGTCCACTTCCCAGAGAACCACCTTGTTGTGCTTCAGAGCCGAAACCTTGTCCGGCAACACTATGGCCACTTCCAGCAATTAGACCCCCTGCTGTTCCGCTGCCATGGGAAATTCCTGCCTGGTTTTCTGACTGTCCACCAACCAGAGCACCGCCTTGCTGTGCTCCAGAGCCGAAACCTTGCCCGGCAACGTCATGGCCACCTCCAGCAACCAGACCTCCAGCAGATCCACCGGCATGGGAAATTCCTGCCTGGTTTGCTGCTTGTCCACCACCCAGAGAACCACCTTGTTGTGCTCCAGAGCCGAAACCTTGCCCGGCAACGTTATGGCCACCTCCAGCAATTAGGCCCCCATCTATTCCGCTGCCATGGGTAATTCCTCCCTGGTTTGCTCCTTGTGCACCAGCCAGAGAAGCGCCCTGCTGTGCTCCAGAGCCAAAGCCTTGTACTGCAGCACCATGGCCACTTCCAGCAGCAAGACCCCCACCTTCGATAGCTCCTACAGTCAAGCCATGGCCAGTGGATCCGCTGTTGGAGTTCTGATGAAGCCCCGAACCACTGTTACTTGAGCTACCGGCACCTGTATTTAAACAAGCAAGAATTTGATAATTACATTACTTGGAGGGGCTGTCACCATGGAAAGGCTGGTTCAGAGTGCAGGATGTTTACAGGTGAAAAAAGAAATATAGTTCACATTAGCTGCTCCACTTCCTTATTTGATATATGCAGTTCAAAGGACTTTCTCTACTCACTCTCATACATAGTACTCTTCAAATCGCTTATTCTTCTATCTACTTAATTTTGTTACATAATGTATTATAAGGAAATGAGAGCAATAAAATACAGTAGGCTTAAGCGTTAGTCAAACGCTTTTAGAGCTGGTCAGTATGTTGGCTTGAAATATCGTTCTCTTTCCATGATCACGAAATAAAAAAGAGGAATAATTTTCTCCCATTTGAGAACTGTATAGGAGTTGGAAAATTTAAACAAATAACTAGAAATACCCCTGAAGTTGATATATTCATTCCAAAAGTTGTATCTCTTACAAACTGTATGTTTAACGGGATCTACTCTATTTGTTGCTTTATTTTGTTTCATTTAGATGCCACCTTTAAGCCAAGGCTACACTGAAAATTCCAACTTCTATAATAATAAACCTATCATTAAGAACATTTAGCCACATAATTAGAGTATCATTTTAAACTTGCATGCAAATTTTTATGTTGCTACACCAAATATTTCATTAATTATTAATTATTTTTGGAGAAAATATTGTAAAAATTAAAAATGTTCCACGCGTCTAAAACTTTGAGATTTTAAGTTGAGTTTTTGTTTTCGGCTAATACAGAGCAATTTTAAAAGAGAAGCATTCTTATTTTTTTGGAATACTCTTTTATCATTTGTTCTAAAATATTTTCCATGTGTTAGCTCTTAAATTTTTGAAAATATTAACATATTTTATTTCTTAACACTATATAGTTTCCAAAACAAGAGCATTAACAAAAAGGGGGAATGTGAGGTTTCTTATTTACTTATTGTGGACCTATCCTGTAAGTTTCACCAAGTTAAATGAAAAACTTTGACGCGTGAGGCATTTTGTACACTGAAAAGTGTTAGAAAAAAGTTTCTCAGAAAATTAACTTTTATGTACTGATTGTTACTTTTAACGATTGTTAAATGTCTCTTTAAATTGTCACGTGATGGACTTAAATGGTGCAAATCGTAAAAATAGCATACCATCTTTTACTACATACTCTAAGCTACCAAAAATGCCAAAAGGGTCCATGATTTTCAACATTTTCGGTGAATTTTCAGTGTAGCCTTGCCTTAATATCTCAGGTTTCTCTGAAACAATTGCTCATCGACAATCAAGTTTACTTGTTCATTATTTGTGTTTATTTGCCTTTTTCTGCACAGGCATTACAATTACACTCATGCTTTGACTTTCTGAAGAGTTGCAGAATGATATTTGCTAAAGAAAAATTCCTAGTCCATCTCGGTACCTCTAAATGTTATAGAACAAGACAATTTTTCTGATTAATTCAATTTTCCCGATGAATCTAGTTTTCATTTTTCCAGTAAAGTTAATCGACATAACTTTAGAATTTGGGTAAGTGAAAAATACTATATCATTTACTGAACATGAAAGAGACTCACCGAAGATTTGCCGTATTTTGTACCACATCTTAAGTAAAGTTTATGGACCTTTCTTCTTCATGAAGAAAACTGCGACATGACTAATCTATCTAGATGTACTTCAAAACTGGTTATCTCCTTAACTTGAAAATGATTAAGACGACTTCATTTTAACGCAAGATAGTGCTCCGTCTGATTTTTCTAAATACGCCCGCTATTACCTGAGTGACACCATTCCAGGACGTTGGATTTGGAGAGGAAAAGGAACAGAAGGTCAACTTCCTCCGGTAGCCTCCCAGACCTCACTCCTTGTGACTTTTAATCCATGAAGTTATGTAAAACACGGTGTTTTTGTCCCCTCTAAGCCTGATACTCTTGGAAGTCTCCGATATCAAATTGTTGCAGCTGTGAATTCGATAAGTAGAGAACAGCTGATTCATATGTGGCAAGGAATGAGCCACCGCTCTAATATTTGCCGTGTAACACTGGTGCTCATATTGAAAACATAAAACGGAAGATTGAGCTTTTATCTTCCCAGGAACGTTGGTATTGTGTGGTTTGGAAGAAATAAGTCTCTGAATTCTGATCCCTCTTTTTAAATAGCCCTCTACTTGGAGAAAGACCAGGATGATTTATGCAAGACGGTGCTCCAATACATTATGCCACAGACTCGATAACTTTCCTGATAGGACGTAGAGAAGTCACACATAAAATCCCCAACTTTACATTCTGGGTCTATTTTAAAGATAAGCTCTATCAAGTGAAGATTCGTGAACACTCGTGAAACCACTTCTGGTATCTGAAGTTTCGTCTCCAGATATGTTTCGAACTTAGGACACTCGCATGGAGCAAATAGTTGCGATAAATGGCAATGCATCTGTTATGATGGGAGATCCTGCACTCTGTTTAGTATAACGGGTAGAAAGCGTCATGTGAATCCAACATAATTTGTTTTTCATTATAGAAACAAAGATATTAAAACCAATAATGACCTTATATTTACTGAAATATGTAACATATATGTACTGAAGTATGTCAAAATTTTCTGAAATAAAACACTTCTTTAGGAGTTAGTGTCCTGAAACGTTTATACTTTTTCTCTTAATAAACACCAGGCAACTTCAGTATAAAAACGTTAAGCATAAAGAGTCTTAAATCTAAAATAAAGAACTGTGTTGCTAGTTTCTGTTTCAGCTTGCCTAGATTTCCTCTAAATTTAATATATTAATTGTGTAACTATGGATACGTAACAATTTGTATTTTAAGAGAACTTCATTAATGGAACAACACTGAAAATGTTTAGAATGACATGTTTCCAAAAACAAAGTAAAATTGGTGTACATCTAACAGCAAGCATTATCTGTTTTGCGAGTTGACTGCCATATACTTCGTCCAATTTGCTCCAATAGTTTGTACAAGGGCGACAGATGTTTTTGAATTTATATCGTCAAAACTGATTAATTATAGGTCTCAGTCAAATGCAAAATATTTTGCATCAAGAGTTAGAGGTAAGAAAATTTTTTTGTCGATGAATTCCTCATAAACTGAATCGCGACCAAAAACAAATTATTGATGCAGAAAAATGCTGGAAAAATTCCAATGTGATACTTCAAATTTGGTTTGGCTCAATGGGTCATTGGAACAGAACCTAGGCCTACAGAAGTCAGATGGATTCATAGTGCTAGTAATAAGTTTGCTAGCCCCCCCCCCCCCCAACCTTATAACGGCTACATTGCTGGAAGTTAGACATAAAATTACTGCTGATTGGTACACAAATATCTATTTAGCGAAAATGTTTAAAAAAATCTCGTGTAAATTGTACAAGTGGAAGAGTATTTCATATTATGAAAATGCATCACCGCAATTAGCAAAATTAAGGACATGGATCCTCCACCATAAAGCCCCATCCTAGCACCTTGTGATTTCTTTTCGTTCCCTACAGGTCATAATCATGGATACAGCCCTAACCTAGCATCTTGTGATAAAATGCGTGGTACCACTTTTTGATCATTGGAACAATAAAACAACTGGTTTCTGAAATGCCTCAGGAAATAATTGTGTATTTTGAGGACTGGTTTCAAACATGTATTGATGTTAAAGCGTATTATTGGGAAACAATTACAACTTAACTTTTTAGCTTTCTTATGAGTGTGGAATGTCCTGGCAAAAGCCCCAAAAGCGATTAAATTTGCCACCAAAATGATTATATATTCCGCTAAATAATTACATTTTCCGCTAAAATGATTTATACTTTCCTCTAAGAAGTTGACAAATTCCTATACATGGCGAAAAAATTCATCTAAAATATTTTTGAGACATTAAGTGAAGGAGAAGAAATTTATTTTACGTCTTTTAGGCTGGCCGCTGTGGCAGACACATTGTCATGGCGACTGGTACGTGCGAGGCAGAACTGCCAGACCTGACTTGTGTTGCTACGGTTACGTGAAGCACAAGACTGTTACTTTACTTGTGTTTTAGCTGAATTTGTCCCATCACTTACGTTTGCTATAATCATTCACAGCGAAGAGAATGTCTGAGGATATATCTTTTAAAAATGTTCAGTGTCGCTCTACTCTTTGACACTAATGTCTACACTTTGTTGCTACGAATATGTAGAAAGTAAACTTTTGGCACTCACCTGACGATGAAGCGGATTGCGATCCAGAGTTACCACCGAAGCTGAAGCTTCCTGATTCACTGGAGGAATGAGATGAGGATCCACTTTCCGATGCAGAACCAGACTTACTGGCCGAGGAGGAATAGCTGCTTGATTGACTACCTGTCGTGGCACTTGCTGAGTTTGAAGAAGAAAACGAGGAAGATTCAGACTTCGAGAATGAAGAGCTACCCTGGGATTGTTGTCCAAACTTTAGCTCTGAAATTTTAATTAGAGATTCTCTTTGAAACACAGTTACAAATGTCGTGGGTACGTAACAGATCAGGGCCTGCATTACCTACCTCCAGAGACTCCTGGTCCAAATGGCAAGCCATGGTGATGCAACCTGCCTCCCTTCACCCCTGTAAACAACAAAATCAACAGGGCTTTAATACACAACGTACAAATTTTCCTAGCCATCATTTTCTAGGAAAAAACCTAGTGTGTATATTTTTCTGTGAAGAACATAACTCAAGAACGTAATGTGCGTTAAATACCAAAATAAAGTAACTTCCAAGAAAGCAACAATTTTTTTTAAAAAAAAAAGTCCATCCATTCCATACTGCCCATTTCAGAGCAAATTTATCAGTCTTTTTTAATTTTTTTTCAAAAATGGCTATCGAATTTTATTAAAATACCGTATGTATAAGATAATTTCATGACAAACGAAATGTATATCTTGAATTTCCTGAGTATTTCCTGATAACCCTCTCCAGGCTGCGTAAGTTTTGCCTAACTGTTAAACCATTAGGAGGTACACAAGGGAAAATGTAGACATCGCATAGTCATATTACATATGTAGTTTATTTTTTGAGATATAGTCATTTGCGAAATTTTCCTTGCTACTTTTTTTGTTTTTGTTTAATTTGCGTCCTCCAACTTTGATAGCCCATGGTTCATAGAGCTTAGAGTTATCTGAAATTCGTCTTTCTTTCAGGATAAGGAAAAACCGCGAAAAAAGCAGTAAATAACTCACCCTGATCAAGATTTGAGCCCCACACCTCTTGAACGTGAGACAAACACGGTACCATCTACGTTACAGAGGCGGGCTTTCTTTGCTATTTTGAATGCTCCAAGTACTTACACTTTTCACCGACACGATTACCTTTTTCCTTTTTTTATCTCAGCCATTCAGAGAGAGGTAATTTCAAAGTAATTACATAGCGATCAATTCTTAAGAGATTTCAATGTCATTTAATCCTACTGTACTTTCCTATTCTCATTGTATTCATAAAGACATATATAATAAAAGCAATATGCAATATCTATAAATGATTTGTTCAGTTAACGCAAGTAGATAGAAGGAGAAAAAGAACCAGAAAAGTTTTTGAGACTAGTGAGAAGAGATATGCATGTGAATGCAATGCTAAGATCTTACCACTGATGTGGGAGACGTCAGCCCCTGGACGGCACTGGACCAGCACAACTGTTAATGCAAGCAGTAGGATTCTCATTGTGATGCTGTGATCTGCAAGTGTCCATGGCTTTATATGAGAGCGAGCGAGAATTGGTGATCTCAGCTGATTGGTGACGTAACCTGTTGTTGACGCGGGAAACCCGACAACAAGGGTTCCCTTCAAGGGAATTCACTGACCGCTTAACTTCTCATTACAACGTGCTAATTCAGGGGCGTCCAAAACTACTTCCTATATATCATATACTGAATTTAACTTTTAATTCCAGGAAGAAAATTATTGGGAAAAGATGATGAGTGTAAGTTCAAGAAAAAGAAAATAATTTTAAAAAAGGAAAAATATTCGCTGAAGTAAGCGCCAAAGCCTCCAGGACAGCTAGTAAATAAGATAAAGAAGAAAATAGGTATTTAAACTATATTCAGTATTCACCTAACAACTCGGAATAACTTACATGAGGATCAAACCCACGACACTCCTAACTCCACAACGCCAATGCCACTCATCTTCGATAACGAGAAATCATTGCATTTTTTCCTGGTTCCTCAGAAATTTAGGGCAGTATCTTCTCAACATCGTATCTTGACAGTGATCTGAGAGTTCTAACTAAACTCATAAGTGTAATGTGTAATGACTTTTAATATTCATAAGAACTACACAACTAATTGACAAGTACAGTCTAAGTAAATGCTGTAGAGATAAATCCTCAAACCACTGATAATGTCGGGTATTTCAACTGGTAACAAAGAAACACGTGACTATTGGACAAGTATAATCTAAGTCTAAATGTCGTAGAGATAAGCCGTCGCACAACTGACAATGTCGGGTATATCAGCTAATAACAGAGAAACGCAAGGCTATTGGACAAGTATAAAGTACGTGTAAATGTTATAGAGATAAACCGTCAAATTAGGGACAGCATACGGTATTTCATTTATGAACAAAGAAACACAAGTCTATTGCACAAGTAGAACCTAAGACTAAATTTTTTGTAGATAAACCGTCAAACCACGGACAACATCGGGTATATCGGCCAGTAGGAAAAGAAACACAAGTCTTTTGGACAAATAGAACTTAAGTCTAAATGATACAGAAATAAGCCAGCAAACCACGAACAACTTTGAGTATTTCGGCTGGTAAGAAAGCAGCACAAGGGTTTTGTGCAAGTAATATTTAATTGTAAATGTTAAAGAGATAAACCGTTAAACTCCGGCAACGTCGGATATTTCAACTAGTAGCAAAGGAACATTAGGCTGTTGAATAAGTACAAACTAAGTCTAAATGCTGTAGCGATAAACCCTCAAACCACGGACAACGTCAAGTATTTCAGTTAGTAACAAAGAAACACAACCCTATTGGACAAGTACAACTTAAGTCCAAATGTTGTATGAATGAACCGTCAAACCACGAAAAGTTCTGGGTTAGAATTTCTGTATAAATCCAACCAAACCAGCTGCAAATGGACTTTTTAATGGATTTGTGCAACTAAATAACAGAGGAGAACCTCTAAAATGTTAATTGAAGAAATACTTAGGGAAATACATTAACAATTCCAGACCCAATGTCACAAAATATAATCTTGACAAATCATTAATATTATTCGTTTTTATTGCATCTACAAGCATAAAATGAAAGCGTATAATATATATTTTAAAACAGTTATTTATACATCCAATGATTTACGAGATCCAAACACGTGAGTTTTGTGGATGCAAATTGTAATAATACTAATACTAATACTAGTAATAATAATATTAATAATAATAATAATAATAATAATAATAATAATAATAATAATAATAATAATAATAATAATAATAATAATAATAATAATAATAATAATAATAATAATAATAATAATAATAATAATAATAATAATAATAATAATAATAATAATAATAATAATAATAATAATAATAATAATAATAATAATAATAATAATAATAATAATAATAATAATAATAATAATAATAATAATAATAATAATAATAATAATAATAATAATAATAATAATAATAATAATAATAATAATAATAATAATAATAATAATAATAATAATAATAATAATAATAATAATAATAATAATAATAATAATAATAATAATAATAATAATAATAATAATAATAATAATAATAATAATAATAATAATAATAATAATAATAATAATAATAATAATAATAATAATAATAATAATAATAATAATAATGATAATAATAATAATAATAATAATAATAATAATAATAATAATAATAACAATAATAATAATAATATGGTAAATGATATTTGACTGGTAAAAGCTATAAAATATATAGCAATAAATATTAGTTTTTTTGTACAAAAAGGATACTATAAATAATAGAGAAGTAATAACGAAGAAATGAGGAATATTAGGGACTAATTAGAAATAATTAGAAATATGAAGATAGAAATATTAAATACGCCTTATATAACAGTAATATTGTGAAGTGAAAAGAAAAATTATATTAAGTAAAGGAATGAATAAAAAACTAACGTAGTATCTGGTTTCCATTTAGGTAGTTACATAAAAAACATAAGAAGTAGTTTTATATTGTTATATGCTGTAAGTTTCGGAGCATAAAAGGATTAAAGCTAATCACTATTTACCAATCAATGAATTTAGAATGCGATGCAGCTGCATGTCGGCAAGTTCACAAAGATATGTAATTTACTGAGTTGAATTAATACATACATTACAGGTCTTTCGCAATATTAACATAGTTGAGTAGCAACTTTTTTTTTTCAATCACCAAAGGATCTTGCATTCACAAAGCAGCATGAAGTCACATTCCGGTTATCCTCGTAAACATCAAAACTTTTCGAATATGCATGAAGCAGATAGTCCCTGTGAGGCTCGAGTTCGATTCCGGTCGACCAAAATTAGTTAGATTATGATTATAAAAAAGCAAATTCTTATAAAACTTAGAAATTTCTGTTACATGAGGGAGTTCTATATTATTCAAAAGCACTTACAAGCTACTTCGGGTTTGTCACTAACATCTTAAGTCCTTACTTCACTGCTGCTGCTGCTGCTACTACTACTACTACTACTACTACTACTACTACTACTACTATTACTACTACTACTACTACTACTACTACTACTACTACTACTACTTACTACTACTACTACTACTTACTACTACTATTACTACTACTACTACTACTACTTACTACTACTACTTACTACTACTACTACTACTACTACTACTACTACTACTATTACTACTACTACTACTTACTACTACTTACTACTACTACTACTTACTACTACTATTACTACTACTACTACTACTATTACTACTACTACTTACTACTACTATTACTACTACTACTACTACTACTACTACTACTACTACTACTACTACTACTACTAGGGTTTAAGGGCTTATTTCACCCTAGCTTATTTCGCCCTATGGCTGTTTCAGGGGTGTACCCTCTTCAGCCTTGACTTTATTTTGGGGTTGAGGAAGGCCGGCGTTTTTTTAGCTTTGTTTGTTTACATTTGCATATGTTAATAATTTGTCATGTGTAATTGTTAATTGCTAATAGTAATAATGTTATTTCTTCATATAAGTACATTTTTAATATATATCTTTGTAGTAGCTTTTTTATTTCTTTAATTTTTTTATTTTGTATTATTAGTTTTATATTATTATTTTATTTTTTTATTTTTATTTTTATAGTAGTTTTTTCTGCATACAATATATGTGGTATATATACAATTATTTTGATATGTGTTGAATCACATGGTCAGTTGCTAAGCTAATAGTATCCGGAGATGTTCTTGAATCTCGTTGTCCTCAGTTTCCTTGATCATAGCATGGTGTCGTATAAGGGTGACGATTGGTGGAGCTGTGGTCTCCGTCTTCTTATAGCTCCCTGCTGCTTCAATCAGCTGCCTCCTGTATAGCCTCTCGGATGCGTTCGCAATGTATCTGTACATTTGGTTGTGAATGTGTTGCTCAAGTGGTGTTGCCTTGCAGATATCATATATTTCGTCGTTTTTATGCCAGGGTACGAGTTTGTTGGCTATTCTTAGGCATTTTCGTTCCATTTGTTGCAGCCTGGTTTTGATGTATGGTGTTGTTATCGGGAAGGTGACTATGGCGGCGTAGGTGAAGTATGGCCTGATGATTGCTTTATAGAGTTGGTTGAGGATCGGTGCTGAGAGTCCTATTTTACCCATTTTGGATCAATCGTGCAGGGTATGGAGATAGCTGTCTTTGCTTCATGCATCTTTTTCCGGAAATGCGGTTTGGTGCTTAGTTTTTTTGTGGAGCATTATTCTCAGGTATTTGACGGTGGTCTGTATTGGTATTTTGTGTCTCTGATAGGCTATTGTTGATTCCTGGTAGATGCGTTTGGTTTTTCTGCAAAAAATGATGGCTTGGGTTTTGTTTGCGTTTACTGTAAGTCGCCACTTGGATGCCCATCGGTCAAAGGCTTTTAGCTGTTTTTCTAGCCTTGGTTTGGCGTTCATTATTTTCGGAGCGCTGCTCGGATAGGCATTGTCGTCGGCGTATTTTGCTAAGACTATTCCTGGGTGGATTGGCTGTGGAGTGTCATATGTGTAGATAATGTGTAACAGTCCGGAGATAGCGCTTCCCTGTGGTGTGCCTGCTTCTAGTGTTATGGGAGCTGATAAGGTGTTATGCGAGCTGTCCTGTTGTTTAAAAAGCTTGCTGTCCATCTTGTGATTCGTTGTGGGATGCTCATCATTGTCATTTTGTATAGTAATCCGTTTGTCCAGCATCTGTCAAAAGCTGCTTGTATATCCAGAAAGACACAGATAGTTGTGAAGCCTTTATTAATGTTGTCCTGAATTGTTGACATGATCCGTAATTGCTGGTCTTCGATCGTTACGCTTCTCCTGAAGCCGGCTTGGGTGTTCGGGATCAGTTACTTCACTACTCTCAAGTTATATGAATATTATGAAGTGAAATTTTCCATTCTGACCTTTTGTTTTTGTGGGCTATCTTAGACAATAGGCAAATGTTTGGTTAAGGTAGCGGAAGCGCTCTTTGGATACCGAGATTTCTCCCGAAGTACATATTTATAGACTCCGTCAATAAGAAAAGGAAGAAAACAGAAAAGAAACAACTTTTAGAAAGACATCTATATGTGTCTATAAAAAGTAAGTGTAATCAAAAAATGAAAAGTTAGGTGGAGCTTTTTTCAAAAAGTATAATTTTCTGAAAACCTTATCCAGCGGTTTTTTATTAAAAGTATCATATGCTAAGGATATTTTCATGGCAATTAAGATATATTCCTGGGAATGTAGTAATCGGCCCTCGTCATTCTGTGGTGTGGTGGTAGGGTGTCTGCCTCCCGTACACGAGGTCGCGGGTTTGATTCTCGTTATCAGGGTGAGTTACCAGGATAATGTTTTACCTTATCTTGAGAGATGAGTGTCGCGTAACTATGGACCCTGGGCTCATTTCATTCATCGTCAGTTATGATCTGACCGGTTGAAGGACGTTAATTACAAAAAATATTAAATATTAAAAAATATTAGTCCTGTAAACGCAAAATACTTCCAGCATTGTTTTCTTTTGGGGGATTTGCAAAACACTCCGATCTGGACAAGAGAATCATGCCATATGACGTATGGTGCTAGAAGTCTGCTTAGTTGTTCTCTGAGACCATCCGACTGCACTTTATCTGGCAATGCCCTCCCCCACCCCGGGAGTGAACAGGGAAGGAAGTGTATCAACTCCACCTGGGGATCTACAGATCGCGAGGTCGCACAGATAGCCTGTCCCGTGTCAGTAAATTCACTGGTATATAGAAGAACTCCTGTGGGGCAAAATTATAAAACGCCGGCTCGCTCTAGGCCCAAACCTACACAATCCCCCGACGTTGTGATTCATACCTTCCTTCCTTCCTTCCAGACCGCGCCGTGGCTCAGTGGTTAGACCACTTGGCTCTCACCAAGGCGGCCCGGGTTCGATCCCAGGCGACAGCAAAGTGAGATTTGTGGTGGACAACACGGCGCTGGAGCGGGTTTTCTCCGTGACCTCCGGTTTCCCCCGTCATCTCATTCCACCGGTGCTCCATCTTCATCTCATGTATCATCAGTGTCACCGCCTGCGGTGCCGTATGTAGTAAAAGCGGATGTTAAACACTACACATTTCCTTCCTTCTTTTTTCCTTTCTTTCTTTCTTTCCTTCTTTCTTTCTTCCTTTCTTCCTTCCTTCTGAAATTGTATAGCCACATGACAGCCGCGGGCTGACACCTGACCACTGGACAATAACAGTTTACCAGATGTGTGGCACTAAATTAAAAATAGCTACCAGAATATGTAAAGCAACTGTGGCGATATTGAAATATATGCGATAATAGCAACAATAACTGATAAATTATTTATTAACAAATAACTCAAATACGTTGAATGTTGTCCTGTATTCAGTACTGATAACCTAACCTATTACCCGGCACAAATAGCTTGAACTTTGATTACGTGCGGCGGTAGTAGGAACTAAGCGTTATGTGATAACTGGCTATAGGCTGCACATTAAGTGGTTAATCTAGTTCTTACTGTTGTGTGACGCATGAGTACCACAGTAGAGTGTAGTGTCGTATCACAAAGTAGGTGTTTGTAATAATCATTTTCAAACATGGAAACTCAAAAAACCTCACTTTGGAAGGTTGTTAACTCCCAAAACAGAAGGATTATTCAGAATGATTTAGAATGTTTTCCAGTTCTTCAAGAAGGAAAAGCAAGTTTGTCTAGTTTTTCCTTACAGAGAGCAGTGGCTAGATCGGCTATGCAATAGGAAAAAGTGGAACCACAATGAAAAGTATCGTTAAATAATTTGCGAAAGCTAGCTTTTCAGGTAAAAAAGTAACAACATAATCGTAAAAAGGAAGTTTCAAATGGACGATAGCAATAAGAGCGTCGTTCGCAGAACTACTTTATAGTATTATGAATGCGTAAAGAAATTCCAACAATGACATTATTCTATGCAATAAAGGAGAAAATTAACTTGGTGGAAAGAAAACATTCCGGCGAATATTAAAGGAAATAGGATTTAGTTTCAAAAAATGTAAGTAAGCGACGCATTTTAATGGAACGCAAGGATATAGATTGCCGCTCATCACTGCGATTTAAACTCCATTGAAATGATATGGAATATCATGAAGCAAAAAATAGCAGAAAAATGTGTGTTCTATGACCAAACGCACAGTGTCTAAAGGACAACACTGAAGAGGATTGGAAAAATGCATGCGTCAAAATTATGTCCATAGAATAAGAACACTGGCATCAAGATGCCTTGATGGAAGAAGCAGCAGAAAGAATAGTGATTAATGTGTGTTTGGTTAGCAATGATGAAGAGGAAGCAGATACTTTAGTTGATTTTATGGATTCCAGAGATGATAACAGCAGTTCTACAGATATAACAGCTGATATCCATTCTTAGACGACAGTGCCCTACACATACAGCAAGTGAAACGGATGTGCAGGTATCGAAATTTTCACATCAGAATTAAATAAGTCAATTTTGTTCTGCTCCTTAGCGCAGCATATTTTCTGACTTCAATAATGCACGTATTTTTTCTGGCATGCTGCTTACCTCTCCTCACCTCTGATAGTCAGTTGTGTGGTGTAGATAACAGCGTCTCCACTGCCAGTATCTTCCTAAATGTCCCGGGTAATACCTGCGTGTTTGCATGAAATCCTCAACTATTATCTTAATACTTCATAAGGCTCTAGCACTAGCGCACAGCGATTAGTCCGTTGCGGCGGGATTTGAAATCTGAGCTGGCGCCTGAATGAATATCTGAGGGTCCTCCTGGGTGATGGCGCCGGCATCAGGATTGGTGTACTAATTCTAAAATCGTTAGGGGCTCCGTTCTTGCTACCGCGCACAGTTACCCTGCGGGTCTCCTCATTACAGGCCTTCCATGGCCTAAGTAGGGTGCGATGTGCAGTTGTTCAACATGAAATAGAGAAATAAGCATTTGTGGAGAGAGTCCTGTGATTCCAACACATCATTAGAATTTTTTCACTCACATACACATATATATGTATATATAATTCGTAGGAATTTATCCTTTTTACTACTATTGTGATAAAAACCTTAGTTTTGTCTGCCTCACGTTAAAGAGGTCCCGAGTTCACAGTGAGGTTGAGGTTTCTGGTCGAGGTTTTTACCGGGATTTTCCCTTATCCTGAAATATCAATTAACTCTAAGGTCCATGGACCCCGGGCTCATTTGAGCATCACTTCACTCATTTCATTTCATCTTCCGATATGACTTACGTTAGAGGATGATAGTTAAAAACAAACAAAAAATCTTATTTCTGGTAATAGAGATATACGTTGTAGTTACAAGAAGAAAAATAATTGACAAAGTAGGCTAGTGCAATAATCCTTCGTAGTACTGAATTTCTGATGAACACCTGCATAACTAGACCTTGGTATGTGGAACATGCAGGTGTGTATGTTGCAGCAGCTGCAAGATGACTTCACTGTGTTTTGCATACTCCAGACTATACTGTACAAGGAAGATTTTTGAAATTTTTATTTTCTCAAAAATGGTTGTAACGCTTTTGATTAAAATCCTATAGGTTTGAGATATGTTAATGACAAGTGACACATATATCATGAACTTTCTGGAAATGATTCTATTACTGGTAAACCTTAAGATAAATATACATAACTCTATCAATCGCCAGAGTGATATAAGCGCTGCCGGTGTAACGGTATTTTGTCCTGTAAATGTACTGAAATTGGCCTGACGCCTTTAGACCGGATTTGTACGGGCCAAAGCCTAACCAGCTCAACTACCCGAACCGACTCACAACAAATGTAAATCTCCTTAAACCACAATTTACGCCAAATCTCTTTTGTTGAGATGAATCATTTTTGAGATATTTCTTGCAATTGCTATGGACTGCTCAATATCTATTCTTTTTGTAATGGGAAATCGTTATTCGTGGTTTTGTTCCTAAACCTTGCAAAGAGAACAGTATTTCAAAGCCATCACAGGAACCAGCTCTTAAAAGATTTGACCACAACTTAAGTCTACTGTATTCTCATTGCACTTACTGAGTGGGATGGCTCAGGCGGTTTCGTCTGTGGCCCGCATTCGGGATGCCTGGGTTCGATTACCGTGGCCGACCTACCTGACTCACGGTTTTTTTTCAATTTTTCCCTGGGTCGCCAGGTTAATTACATCTCCGAATTTCCTGTCCCTCCGTTTCATCTCCATTATCATTTCATATCATCTCATATCTGATGATCTCCTTCAGGGTAGAAGTGTCGGTGGGAGTCTCGGCGATGCATGGCAAGATGATATGCTCTCAGTGAACTACTCCCTGCTCCGGTAGGTCGGTTGCCGGTCTTCGGACCTGCTGCTGGACCCTTTTCCGTACCGCAGTAGGGGGGCATGTCCGTTGTCCTGGTCTTCTTGGAGGTCTTTATCTAAGTAAACTGACGGGACTCCGCCCTCTGCACTGTCGTAGCTCCATGGGATTGCCGTTCTCTGTCTCCTCTCTTCTCATCCTTCTACCCGGTGGTGCCCCACTTGGGGGCATAGGTACAATTGATCACTACTAGTCTCTGAGCCGGATCCCCTCCGTAGTAAAGTACTAATCATAATCTCATTGTACCTATAAGAAAAGACACAATAGGACCATTAAAATGATCTGGATTAACGTGAAGTAGAAAGAAGGATAAGCTTTCAAAGTATAATTTGTACAAGACTGACTTGCGAAATCCGTGTGATTGCACACCTTAGGTTTTTAATTACAATAAGTATTTTAAAGAAGTCGAATGTTTTATTTTCTCTGTCAGTATAAGATAATGAGTAGTCGTTCCAATGTACTGAATATAGAACGTTATCACTGACTTAGCTGAAAACCGTGAATTTTTATAATAAGTAGTTTGGGAAAGGGGAATTCATTCTTCCTTTTTAACATTTTATTACACTTTTTTTTCTTATTTAACAGATTTTTCATTATTTCCGTTTATTTTATTATTTGTTTTCCTAGATTCACAAATATTCACTATACACATAAACACTCATGCCCAAGGCGGGACTCGAACCCGCGACCCTCTACGCGGCGGAACGCTAGAGACCTACAATAATGCAACTTGCTAAAGGAAGTTACATATAATGGCCCAATTTTTCGAAAGCCTTTTCACTCAGTTGCTATTGACATATCGTTCAGTCTTCGCCGAGAGTTCACTTAGTTAACTCTTTTCACTTCAGTAATGTGAATCAGATTCAGTTCTGTGACCTATCGGCGTAATAAAGCGCTGGCCTCTTCGGATGATCTCTAACAGGAAAAACAAAGTGGTCTGCAGTAAACTGCCTACTGTGCTTGAAACACCAGGCAGCTTACGGGAGCAGACTTCCAAAAGTAAATGCTAATTATATTTATGATATTTCAATTACTAAAAATAATAAAAGAAAACATTCTCTTATTTACTTTTTAATTACGAAAACCTAAGAAACCCCACGTGAAAAAACAGGGTTGTGTATCTGCTACAAGTTCATTACAAAAGTGTTGTTACTACTACTGGCTAATTAGGATTTTATTCATTTACTGTAATATCTGATATAGACACTTTAACGACTAGTATTAAAATTTATAAAATATGTCTCTTTAAGCGGCATGTAAGTTTCACAACCAGTAATCTAAAAGCTAGTGCAGGTTTATAACGCAAAAGTATGTCTAGTTCTGTACTTCTGGAGGTACAACGTTGGTAATCTGGATACTGGAGATTCTTATGCACCATAGAGCCTTAGAGGTACATAACTGGTACTCTGCAGACAGGAGATTTTGAAGGCACCATAGAACCTTAAGACACATAATTGATACTCCAGAGAGTGTAGAGCGTTCGGAGGTACTCTGGAGGATGGAGAATCTGAAGGTACCACAGAGCCTTTGAAGGTACCTAATTGGTACCTTAGGAATTGTAGATTTAGAAGGCACTATACAGCTTATGGAGGTAGATACATAAATTATACTCTAAAGACTGGAAATTCTGAACGCGCCTTATAGTATTTGGAAGTACATAATTGATACTCTAGAGACTGAAGATTCTGAAGGCAGCATAGAGCCTTTGCAGGCACACAACTGGCACTCTGGAGACTGTAGATTCTAAAGAGGCAACAGAGCTGCTCGAACTACATAATTGGTGCTCTGGGTATTGGAGATTCAGAAGGTACCATATAGCCTTTGGAGGTACATAATTGGTACTCTGAAGACTATCGATTCACAAGAGACCATAGCACCTTAGAAGTACATAATTGGTACTCTGGAGACTGTTAATTCACAAGAGACCATAGAGCCTTAGAAGTACATAATTGGTACTCTGAAGACTATCGATTCACAAGAGACCATAGAGCCTTAGAAGTACATAATTGGTACTCTGGAGACTGTTAATTCACAAGAGACCATAGAACCTTAGAAGTACATAATTGGTACTCTGAAGACTATCGATTCACAAGAGACCATAGAGCCTTAGAAGTACATAATTGGTACTCTGGAGACTGTTAATTCACAAGAGACCATAGAGCCTTAGAAGTACATAATTGGTACTCTGGAGACTGTTAATTCACAAGAGACCATAGAGCCTTAGAAGTACATAATTGGTACTCTGGAGACTGTTAATTCACAAGAGACCATAGAGCCTTAGAAGTACATAATTGGTACTCTGGAGACTGTTAATTCACAAGAGACCATAGAGCCTTAGAAGTACATAATTGGTACTCTGGAGACTGTTAATTCACAAGAGACCATAGAACCTTAGAAGTACATAATTGGTACTCTGGAGACTGTTAATTCACAAGAGACCATAGAGCCTTAGAAGTACATAATTGGTACTCTGGAGACTGTTAATTCACAAGATACCATAGAGTCTTAGAAGTACATAATTGGTACTCTGGAGACTGTTAATTCACAAGAGACCATAGAGCCTTAGAAGTACATAATTGGTACTCTGGAGACTGTTAATTCACAAGAGACCATAGAGCCTTAGAAGTACATAATTGGTACTCTGGAGACTGTTAATTCACAAGAGACCATAGAGCCTTAGAAGTACATAATTGGTACTCTGGAGACTGTTAATTCACAAGAGACCATAGAACCTTAGAAGTACATAATTGGTACTCTGGAGACTGTTAATTCACAAGAGACTATAGAGTCTTAGGATGTATTTAATTGGTTCTCTGGATACTAAAGCTCCTTAAGGCCCTATAGAACCTTGGAGGTGCATAATTGTTACTCTGCAATCTGGGGCTTATCAAGGCAGCATAAGGTCTTTCCTGGACATGGCTCGGTTCTTGTTGCGATATTGCACTCAGTTTCAACGGTGAAGGTGAACCACCTGGTTGCTCATCCCGCCCGTCACGACTTAGGGAAAACCATATCCAGGGCTTCACAAAGAGCAAACCGTTAATGCTGAATGAAATAATCACCTCCTCCCTTTTAATAATTATACAGCAAAAGTTTAAAATTAAAAAAACGTAGATGTTACATTCATGCAATTTTCTGTACCCTTTCTTCTACAGATCATACGAAATATATTGAATTCATATAATCCGGATAAGCTATTGCAAAGGTTTTGAACATTTTTAGGAAACTGAACGAGTGTTAGTTTTAAAAATTCAAAAGGTTTTGTTGTTTTTCTAGTTATTGCTCTTTAATCTCAATACATTTTTAAACAACTCTTAGAGCAATTATTCCAGTGTTTCTAAGGCACTTCAGAAATGAAGTTTATGTAATATTGCACTCTTCTATCTGATGATGATAAAGTGATTCCACGTATTTTATATTTAACTTTTGGAAATAACAAGAAATCACAATGTGGTAGGTCAGGACTCTAAGGTGAAGCGTCTATTGCGCCGACCTTTAGGGTATCCAGATGCTCAGCTGTTACATTGTGTATGTGCCTTTTCATGAAGTAAAATTAAGTTTTTCCTTAGCGTGCTTTTCACTACGTTTTTCAAAGTTTTGGATTTAACTGACATTTGTGTGCCAATCGGCAGCAACGCTGTATTCTAATGCTATAGTAGCAAAATGACCCGTTAAAAAGGCTAGCAACCATCTTCTTAGCAGCACTGCGAATTTGTCGGAGAGTTGTAGGCCTTGATTCTGTTCGAAAATTACATCGAATGAACTGACTTTTCCTTTACTTATATTTATCATAAGGCTCCACTTATTAAAAAACTTTTCTATTACTTCAGTTACTTTGTTCAATCAAACATTAGGCTTTGATCCATATCATATGTAAATAATAAACCTTGTATTTTCTTATTACAAATTAATGACAGATGTCAGTCTTCCAACTTGATTGCCTCTAAAATGCCATAAATAAACAGATTAAATACTACAATACTTACCTTTCATCCTTGCCTTAATGCTCTATTATTTATAATTGCATTCGTCATTTCATTATTTGAAAACCTTATACATCTTCATATATCCTTAGTAATGTCCCAGTAAACCGGCTACGCATTCCTTTGTTGCTCAATTTCATCCATATGGCTTCCCTACTGATTGTATCGAAAGCTTCTTCAAAATCCACAAATAATGTTCCCCTTTTGCTTGTGAGGTACTTATTAACCATAGTATTTATTACAAAATTATTGGCTACCCTTCTCTTATTTTTCCAAAATTCCGCTTGAAGTTCAGATATATTTCCCTCCTCCTCTGCCCAATTTTACACTCGCTCATCCAAGAGCCCAGTATACCCTGAAATCACGTTGATTCTCCTGTAATTTGCAGGGTTATTCACATCCCCTTTATTCTTATATATTGGCACCAATATATTTTACAACTCCTTGGTACATTGACTTCTTCAAACATTTAATTTTGTGTCCTAACAAGTAGTCTTAATCTGCTCTCATTTAAACTCCATTCCTTCCAGAACTTCCCGGGTATGCCATCAATACTACATGCTTTGTTCCTTTTTAATCTTTTAATTTGCATCTTTACTTCTCCCATTTCTATCTACTTATCTAATTGCTCAACATAGTGGTCATTTTGCATTACCCAAATGTTATAGTTTACTTCTTCAGCTGTTTCCAATAAATCCAAAATTGATCAACATTTGTGACATTCCAAAACAAATTTGAAGTGTCAACTTGGGATTTTTCCCGAACGTTTCTGCACTAATCAATACGTAGTTGTTTTTCTTTTATCGGGAGTCACTACATATATGTATAATAAATCGAAAACAAAGTTCCTCAGGTTGATGCAAAATGTTTTGGATTTCACTTTTACTATTGACCAATGTCACCCGAATAAATCCATAACTTTTCAGTCGATTTTCCTCAAGTATTTATCGAGCGAAGGCAGCATACACATCACTGGGCTTAGTCCTCCACGAAATTTATCACTAAGAAAAAGTTTATCTGTTTATAATAACATAAAAGACTGGTTATCCTACTAACGGTTATAACAAAAAGGTGTACAAAGTAACCAGCCACATAACAACAGTATTAAAATAACAAATAAGAGCTAACCAGTCACCCAATAACGGTTTAATGAATAAAACGCATTAAGTAAGCAGTTAGCCAATAATGGTTTTAAAAGTAATAAACATAAAGTAGTTAGCCAATAATGGTTCCAAAGGTAAAAATCATACTTTATGACTTATACGATAGATAGACAGAATCTTATTGCCCAAAACAATATAGGTCACATTACACACACACAACTTCTGTCAAATATATATTTTGTGGAGCTTGGCATTTTCGAGATGTTGCTTGCCGTTGCTTTAAATGGTGAAATGCTTATAATTTTATCAAAAATGTTATTTGCCTTTAATGTCCTGAAAATGCAAAGGGATTGGAATACAAAATGCAGGGAGACACCAGCGTTTAAAAGATTGAACTATGACTTACGCCTACTGTATTCTCATTGAATTTATAAGAACATACAATGAATAAAGACATTTCTACGAAGGTGTCTTAAATAAAACGAAGGAGTTAGAGTAATAAACATTTGTAGAAGAGTAGAGAAGGTCATGTGAGCGTGAAACATCGGACTATTTTAAGACTGACTATCCCTCTGGCGTGCAGCGAAATGTGTGATGAAGCAGACAGAAGAACAGTTGTGTTATGTGTACATTTTTCCTGTAACACAAGCCCACATTTAAAATCAAGCAGCCTAAGAAAAGTTATAATGAAGGGACAGGCGTCCTGGGAGACCCCTGAAAAAACCGAAGTTTCAGTTGTGTTTCAACTCACAACCTCTCGAATTAGCCACATTTAACTATCAACCAAGATTGATTTATTAATTTACACCAAGTATAAAAGCTTTTCAGGTTATTGTGATAAAAGATGAAAACTGTTCACCTTAAAACTGCTTTATTTGTCACCAAAATCGTTAGCCCTAGGCTAGCATGCAAACGAACTTTCTTTAAAACAACTGCAAAACGAATTTACGATGTTCCTTTAAGTCTATGTAGCACCCATCCTTTGTGCTGATATAATCTTTTCTGACCTACACATACGTCCATCTCTAACACTGAACTAAATTCCAATTCTAAACGCAACTCCGATATTCACACGTAAAGAGCTTCGACAGCTCGGCAATCTCTCACGCGGAGCCACATTTACTGACCAATGAACTGCTTCATTGCTATTCCACGGTCTGCCGACCCCTATCACGGAGCTTGGAACGTACCACATTCAGCTCGAAGCACCACACTTACTTTCAACTTCTCTAACTCTGACTCTAGCTCTCACTCCGTCGGCCTTGCATCAGCTTTTACATATCTGCCGAGCGCGGTAATCTTTCTCGCATTGGAAGCCTCTGGAATTACAGTTACGGAGGCTCTTTTTGAGCAGTAATAAAATGACTCACTTCGTTATGTGAGCTGCTCTTGAACGCGTGTTTATTTTTCAAGCCAACTTTCTTCCTCCTTTGTGAGTTAGCCAGTAGAATGTCCTTGAATGTGTGTTATTTTTCACGGCAAATTGTTTCTTCCTTTGTGAGTCAACCGGTAGCTGATCTCGAGTGCGTGTTAATTTCTCACGGCAAATTGCTTCCTACTTCGTGAGTCAACCAGCAGATATCGCTGAGCGTGTATTGCTTTCTCACGGCAGACTTGCCCGACCGTCGATGCTATAGGAATTGTAATGAGGGAGACAAGAAAAGAAAATAGAAAAGAACATAGAACGAATTTGAGGTATTGCACTCATGTGACCTCTGTGCTCAGTCTTATACTAACTATTCTACAATGAACGATACAATTAAAAAAACGGCAAGTCAGCTGTATACAAAACTTGATATTTAAGTTCTTCATTCTCTAAGGGTGTGCCAGGAAAATTTTGAAGAGACTTTCCCCACACTACACTGCTCGATATATGGATAACGTTTCAAAAGTGTTTTATACAAAAATGGCTTAAATGATTTAATTGAAGTACCATATTTTAACACACTTTTATGAAAAATCAAATGTAAATCTTGAATTTACTGGGGGCAGCATGTAAAGTTCTGCTCCCTCTAGATGACCTCATATGCCCTATATCACAAGGGGTCTCTTTAAAGGACAAAATTTATTCTAAATGGCCTATTTGTAACATTAACTGCGTCCGAGATCTCTTTTACTAGTTGGAATTTTTATATATATTTTTTCTTTCCTTTAAAGTGCTGTAGATATTCAGCAATTTTAAGGACAGTACATAGCATTCATTTGATTATCGCTATTTCCTTGCATCTATAACGAAATGTATACGTTTGCGTTGAACTGTAAAGTAATCTGATGCAAGGTGCCATGTAACGAATATTTAGATTTCAGTAACTGTTTGAGGAATGTCAAACACAACTTAACGCGAAGGGAAACTCATAACCCCGAACTACATAAAGCCTTTGTCACTATGTCTCTAACAGGAGGGAGGGATAAGCTGAGAGAATACGAAGGGCAGGAGATAACAGAGGGCAGTCTTTAACAGCTACGGATTTATAAACTCCACGGTAGCGAACCGTAGAACTCGTTCCATGTAAATGCTGGTTTGGGGTGGGAATATTTTCGTGCAACTCTTCGTCTAGCATCCTTGGAATATGAGCTTAAATACCAAATTTGGTCTTTTTGTGTTTGAGTATTCCCACATTGATGTTTCTCAAAACATTTCTTTTTTTGAATTCAGTGAAAGTCAAAGCATGTATTTAAGTGAAATCCCGGTACCAATTCTCGGGTGGAGTACAATACTTTCTCTAAATATGTTTTAAGTACACACATCCAAAACTGTTTAAAACGTCAGTTAAGATGTAGTTCCTACTTTAATGTAACCCATGGCGTAACAACCCACAAGCGAGCCAGATCCTGCTACCCGACTGCCGGCCTCACAACCACATACGCAAGGTAGAGGTGGGCGATCATCCAACTGATACGGGAATGAGACGAGGTCAAAATCTCGGCACCCCCAGCCAGAAAGTTGGCTTTCTAGACCAGGTTTCGCTACATACCATAGCTCCTCAATTTTCCCAACGTGCGGAGTGGGCACCGGTCCTATACCCGGGACTTAAAATCTGCAACCCCCTCAGGGGTGGGATCGAACCCGGTGTATTCCGTGCCACGGAGCAAAGCACAAGGCTCTAGCCCACTACGCCACGGCGCAGTACTTTCTACTACAAGCTTCTGTTAAAATTATTTTATTTAGCTTTGTGTTGTAGCAAAATCTCATATAATTATCTGTAATGGTTGGTAACAATACAAAGCCTTCAAAAGTCTGTGTTGTGAAAAAACAGCCATTTTCCCTTATTGACATGAAGTGCTATCCTTCTCAAGGTTAGGTACATAAACCATTAACACCCCTGGAAGGAAGGGATGGAGGGGCAGATGTCATCCGGATGACGACGGGGTCCGTAATGTTTCCAAGCCGACACACAAGCCCTAACTACCAAGAAGCGTGTGATAACTGTATAATTCCAAGAAAAAAATACACAGTGTGCATCGGCAACCTGCCGGCGCTGTAGTCGTGGTCGCTGAAGGTCGCGGGTTCCAGTCAGGCCTCAACATAGTTGCTTGTGAGTATGTGTATAAAAAACGGACAACAAGAGTGCAGAGAAACAAGGGAATAAAGATTGCGAAGGTCACGGGCTGCACTGAGGCGTTCCCCAGCCTTTCTTGCCTTGAAAAAGAAAAAAGCACTGTCACTTGGTCATGAAACGGATGACAAACTCGTGGTAGTCACCGACCATGGGTCAGAGTGGGGATCGAACCCGCTAGCCTGTTACTGTTATTACTAAGCTGTAACCGGAACTATACGCGCTTGAATCTCGGGCAATCACATCCTGAGGTGATTGTAATCTCGACTTAGAGCTCCAGTGTGGTGTAGTCATTTACTGACGTCATACACACTTGTATAACCATTCTAAGTTTACCATATAAGCCTACCACTCAACATTATTTGAATGCATGCATCTAAAACATAAAACAAATAAAATTTGTTTATACCTGACAGTTACTTTTTTTATCGTTTTGCCAGTCGATTGACTTAAAGTTTATTCGATTTCCTCTGTTAGTTTGTTAATCATCATCATTTAAGAATTTTGTGTTCACCCAGAAATGAATTTGACTAGAAAATATTTCGGACTATACACTTTTAACACTTGAATTTTCATTAACGTCTAAATAACGAGAAGATCAGTTTAGAACTGCATTTGGTGACGAAGTCACATGTAAGGCGACAATTTTAATTGGTACAGCGAATTCAAAACAGGTCGGTGTTTTCTTAGTGATGAATTTCATAAAGGACGCGAAGAAGTACTGCCTGGTGTAAAAATTACCGCTGTTCCACGGAACTCTATTGAATTTATTCGGCATTGGTAGGAGACCAAACTAAAATGAGGTTAAATGTGCGAGATGCACATCATTTAAACTGCCTATTGAACAAAAGCAACGCATAGATTGGTGCCATATAACCCTGGAAAAATTTCAATGCGACGTTTCAACTTTGGTTTCGAACATCGTTACTGCCGGTGAATTTTGGATTTATTGCAATGACCCTGAAAAGAAAAGTCAACCGGCTCAAAGAGTCCCATGAACTCGCAGTGCTGGTAAGAAGATAGTTGCTAATTTAGTTTTCTACGACAGACATTTTAATGTTGTAGCATTAGAAGATATATGTACCTCTACTGCCGATTGCAATACAAGTGTCTATATACTACAACGCTTCTAAAAAGTTGAACAACGCCCAGAAGGACGACGCATATTAACAAGTTAGTATCTGGATACCCCAAAGGTCAGCGTCCAACATACAGTCCTCACCCTGGCCTTGAGTTTCTAAAACTTAAGGATAAAATTCCTGGAATCACTTCGGATAAAGCAGTGGAACATAATATCTGATTTCTAAACTTCCTCAGGAAGAATGGTATCGTTGCTTTAAGAACAGGTTTAAAAAATTTATTGAAATTAAGGAGGAATATTTAAACAAATAATTTTCATTGTTTCATTTTATAAGAATGTTGAGTTTCGCCGTCGTATACTTGACCTTTTGACTTAATCCACTGTTGCACGTGAACAGCATGGCAGAGGTGAGTACAGGTTTTGCAAGTCAAGAATTAGTATTTTATTGACTCTATGTATGTGTCGTTTCTACAATTTCTCATGGGGAAAATCTCTACTACAGTTTAGAAAAATCTGATATGCTACCTTCACATGTCTATCTGCCCATTCTTAGAACTCCATGATCTTCTATGTATTTTATTTTATCGGCATAAACTTTAGTAGAAATGGTTTTATTACACTTCTCCTTGGAGATAGAATAAGAATAAGGGAATATAGCAACGAGGATTAAGTTATAATCAAATATTTGAGAGATAGTCGCTATGTGATAGATTTGAAATTACGTTCTGTTGCATGTCCAAGGCATCAAAGGGTTAACAACACTTCCTATTTAAGAAAAATATAAGTTTGGAAAATTCAACCAAATAACGAGTAACATTTAGGAAATGGTCACCCATACAAAGAATTGACATAAATTGTGTGCTTTAATGCGCTGTATATTTTTGCGTTTTTATCAATGTGTTACGGTTTACTAGTTATAGATACAAAAGTCATCCAGAATGAAGAGCTACGGCTATTCCTAAAAAATTTAAAGGTATTTGAGGGAAAATTTAAAGGTTTCATTTGTGGTGAAAATATTTAAACATGTGGTACTTTTAATCAAAATATAGATTTTTTTGAGAATATCCAAAATTTCCAGAAGTGTTCTATATAAATGGTGGTCTGGGATGAGGTATTTTTATGAAAACATTCATGTGGTATCCATGGATGATGCCAAACCTTCATTTTTTGTTCTTTTGTTGTGCTTTCCATAAGTACACCCACCCACACACACACATACACACAGATATACAAGATATATCTCGTATATGCGTATGTGTGTATACTCGTGGACTTTTTCTAAAAAATATGTTTTTGTATTCATGGATATCGAAACGTGAAAGTGCTGTAAAATCTCATCATTGGATTTTTGGGTGCACTACGTACCATGAACGTGGTAGAGAAAGTAAAACTGAATGCAGAGTGAACATTACAGCAGACTGTTTACTGAAAATTTTATAAAATAGACATAAATATGTAAGGAATTTGTTAAATCAAGATTCTTTGAGCCTTTTTGGAGAAAATTCAAAATAGCGTCCACTTCGTGTATAAGGAGTAGTTGGAAGATGCGCACCTTTAAGACTTTTTTTTCAATTGGACGATGAATAAAATGGGTGAAATTATGCTCAAACGAGTCCGGGGTCTAGGGAGCTTAGAGTTATCCGACATTCGTCTATCAGGGTAAGGGAAAACCCCGTAAAAATCTTATCCAGATGACTCACCCTAACGGAGATTCGAACTTGGGACCTCTTGAACGTGAGGCAGACACGCTACTATCTAAACTACCGAGGCGGGCCTTAAGACATCCATTCCAGCTTTATAGGTGTAGATACCACCCCCGCTCCTAGAGGAAGAAATGCTATTACGCACAGAATTCCTTAACTCAAAGGTCCGTCGACCAAACAGCCCTCCAGAGGCCACGGAAAAGATTATTGAGCGCTTCCATACGCCACGAAATCTGAAACAGAATGAAATGGAATAAGAAGGAAATAATGAAAAGGAGATCGAAGAAGTTGAGAAACAATCTCAAAAGTACCCTACTGACCAGCTACAACCATGAAAATGTCAATGACAAGGTGGGCGATAGCTGCAACCGTTTCTAAGGTCGAATGGTAATGTGATGATGAGGACGGCGGTGAAATGAGAGCACCTACAGCACATTGGCCTTTTGGGAAACTTCACATGAGCTAGTTCAGTAGAAGTCTTGAATACCTCTGACTTAAAATCCCTTCCCCAGAGATAGCAATCGAACCAGGACCGTTAGTATCTGAGCTGTGATATAAATGTCATACACGTCACTACTACTACTACTACTACTACTACTACTACTACTACTACTACTACTACTACTACTACTACTACTACTACTACTACTACTACTACCACCGCCGCTACTACTATTGGTAGATTAGAAGCTTGAACTTTTTAGTTCAGCATCTTTCAAGGATATGGCATGAAACTTTTCTTAAAGGTTCTTCCATCCTATGTATTTTTACAGGGAAAATTCGTTATAGTTTTTATTCTCTCAAAAATGACTGAAATGACTTCTATTAAAACACCATTTCTTTAACTTCTTACTATGGCATATTAAATGTATATCTTGAATTTTCTGAGAATAAACGCCGTAGTTCTCTTCATTCTGAAATACCTTTTTAGGCAAAATCTTACTACACGAATATCCAGATCTGCTTAGAGCATACAATTATATAAAAATAAATCGCTTTCGTAGTGTTAAACTGTTTCGAAATATTAATTGTTTCGAAATGTCTTACACTTCAGGTTTCTTCTAATGGTCATGCAATGGGGCCAGAATTTCAGCGCTAGCATATATTGAGCCGCATACTTAAAAATGTGAAAATCAGTTTACCGTATGTATCCATCTTATACATAAGCCGAAATGTGCAATGAAAGTTCAGTTGGATTAACAAGAAGTAAGAATAGTTTCTAGAAGAAAGAATAAAAAAATCCACATAAATGCGAAATACTTGTATACGAATTAATTCTAATAAAGCGCATATAAGTTTAAATTGCTGTTCGTTCCACATTTGGAAGTAAAAACACTTATTAGTAATACCGACAGAACACAGGATGGTGTAACATTCCTTGATGACCTTGAGACGAAATAACATTTGAACCTTAATAGCAAATAACTCAACTCCTCCACTAGACACACATATAACTCTTGTTTGTGCAAACCTAGTAATTGTTGCTATTAGCTGGCTCTCAAGAATCTTTGTGCGTGACTGGTTACTATTGTAATTACAGTACTCGAATTTCTTTGTCGTCGCTTAATTCCATATAAGATACGAGTTGGGCCAGGGTCAAGCGATGAAGTGTGCATTCATCTCAACCTTAAATCACTAAGTCCAGTATCAGAGATGAAGGGAGCAACTGAACGCTCCCTTCTCCAAATATCAACCTTTAACTCTACAGGAGGTACATCAGCTTCAACTGCGTCCTAGCTTCGAAATACTTACTGTAATTCTCTATATAAAATCATTAGGAATAACTATTACTGTGCCAGGGAACGCTTGAAATCTTTGTATTAGGTCTCTATGACGAAAAACTGTTAATATGTTATACTAGCGTTGGAATCTACAGCTCAATTCCCTATACTGCAACATGAAGTGAAACTGTTACTGAGCTATACTGGCGTTGAAATCTCCAGCTCTAGTCCCTATACTAGAACATGAAGTAAAACAGTTACTGAGCTATACTAGCGTTGAAATCTCCAGCTTAAGTTCATATATAAGAACATTAAGTGAAAATAATACTGAGCTATATTAGTGTTGAAATCTCAAGCTCAATTCTCTATACTACAATATGAAGTGAAACTTTTACTGAGCTATATTAGCGTTGAAATCTACAGCTTAAGTCCATATGAAATGAATCTGTTACTGTGCTATCCTAGCGTTGAAATATCCAGCTTAAGTACCTATACTGATTGTCAGACGTTCAGGCTTGACCTTCATTGACACAGCGCTGCTTTCGTTCTTTATCTTTGTTATAGAAGAGCAAAAAATTAGTAAGTTGGCGTACAGTAAATGACGAAACAAGCGCTGCTTTCGTTCTTTATCTTTGTTATAGAAGAGCGAAAAATTAGTAAGTTGGCGTACAGTAAATGACGAAACACAGATAAAGCACTTGGAAGGTTTGTGTCTGATATGAAAGCTTAGCAAATTAGTGATTATACGCAAATATAAATTTCCATTGGCTGGCCCCGTAGTTCAGTCGTTAGAGCACCTGCCTGCCGTGTTAGGGGTCCCGGGTTCGATTCTCGGCGGTGGGGTTGGGGATTTTTCTCCGACCAAGATAATTCCCCGTCTTCCCCAGGGTCTGGAAGTATGAATGAGAGTGTGAGTGTGTGCGTGATCTAATGATTAAAAACCCAAGATAACGAGTTAACACCTTTAGTATGTTCCAAAGGAGAACGGCCGCCGATACGACCATAGCAGTTAAAGGCGGGGTATAAATGGAACAAGGAAAAAAAATTCCATTGCAGCCGTCCGATTTGTCGCTGGTCACATTAATCAATCACTCCCCTGCCGAAGTATGACTGTAATTGCATCCGAACGGGGTGTACATACACTCACTCAGTGTATGTGTGATAGGCTTGCGTAAATAATTCTGCAGTCTCCACGTTTTGCCAAGTAGTACTTGAATATGAAGTAAAACTGTCACCAAGTTGTACTAGCGTTAAAATCTTCAGTCACTAGAATGTGAAATACAACTGCTACTGCATCAAAGCAGCGTTGAAATCTCCACATTTGTTCCCTATACCAGAATATGAAACTAAACTTGCGTTGAAATTTTCAGCTATATTAGAATATAAAGAATAAATATTACTGTGTTATATTAACGCTTAAATCTCCAGGTTAGGTCCCTAAACTAGAATATCTTATTTCATGCCAAATGAAGAAACTATAAGGTAAAAGTCTGGTCATCCTCGCTAATTAATTAATATTTCTTTTTGTCATTATTATCACTGATGACTCGTAGTAAACATGCATTTAATCTAATCTTACACTATTATCATCATGGAGGACAAGAAAACCGCACTGAGTTCCTCTTTCATTCCTGCAAGCTTTTACATGACAGAAGTTAGGGAAGAGATCGATGTACATTGATATCTCGGTACTCTCGACACTCATTGGTATCAAAATATGTATAATGCTTTGAGCTAAACCTTTGGTATATTTTCTAAGCGTGTAATGTTTAAGTTTGCATTACTGAAAGCTGTTGCGTTTAACCTTATGCCAGATAAGGAATGTAAGGTGTTCTGACCTCAGGCTACTGCCTTGCACGTGTCCCCAAAGAGTTGCTGGACTATAGTCCTTGGCAGACCTCGACTGAGTGAACAAATGGAACACTACGTAGACTCTGTGTTTAAATGAAAAATTGCAAAAACAATGTGAGGAGTAGAGGTACTCAAGTTTACCTCGGCCAATTTTTCTGACCTTGGGTTTTGGGGCTTTCCCGGTTTGCAAGGAGGATGCAGGGAATGATATTTATCTATAATCTCCTGTTTCACTTCCTTTCAATTTTTTTATCCAAATCCAATGTTTCCAGTTATTATGAGTCAGTGCAGTCGCCGGTAATCACGCGTTGCGGTGCTGTTTGTCTTCTGGAGATACGTTGTTCACTTTGAAGGGAGTCGTTGTGTTCGACTCTAGAGAGGGCTGCTTGATCACTGGACTAGATGGCTAATGGCGGTTCTTTGTTATGAACTAGAACTCCATCAGCCTGGAGGGAAAAAAAACTGGCAACATACATTAGGGACCCACCGCGTTTATAGTGGCGCCTGTAGTCTTCCATCTCATCCGTGATAGTGGAACAGGATTCCAAATAGATGATGATGAGATTATCTCCGACTGGATTATCTCCAAGCTCCAGGTTGGAAAACCATTTGGAAAAAATTTCGAATAGAATGATGCTGTGCCTCAGCAGAAATTGTAGCTGCGTCCTGTCCTCGGGGATGGTGCCGATTGTTCGGGTCACGCAGTGTTTTAATCTGAGACTTTGCTTAGATGCAGCATCTCAGGATGAGCAGTTTCTTTAGATGATGTCCACGGCTGCTGCAGTCGAAGCATGAGTACCCCTCATCTAGAGTTTTGCCTTGGATGAGAATTGTAACTAATTTACCAAATGAACTGAAATAATTGTTCAACTACTTTTTAAATATTCCAATTTTTAATTCAATATTAAGGAAACAAAATCGCGTTGTAGCATGAATGTATAAATAACTTTATAAACCTCGATTTCTTCGCAATATTAACTTGAAATTGAGTTCCCTCACGTTGTAAAGGTTTTCCTTCTTAACTCGACGACGTCCATACACAGAAAGACGCTAACTCTGGATAGTCTGAAATTATTGACTTTGCCGTGGCTATGGCAACTCAGTAATTTCTCATTGGTTCACGTCTTCTTTGCGACCCACTTTTCATTACCATATTAGGTAAGGTGCATAACTTTTAAAATTATATTTAAACAATTTAACATTCAAATAATATATTTTTTTTTAAATTTTAGACTCTATTATCGTCGTTAAAGACATTAATATTATTATTCTTCCTTTGTTTCCACTTATTCAATCTCAGGTTTACATTCAATAGTTTCTTAATCTCGTTCACTTTCCACTTTCACCGATTTTTCTTGAATATTAATATTTTAAATTCTAAATAACATCACCAAACAAATAAATAATATTGATTTTTCGGGGATAAATTAAAACAATTGTTACAATAGATAAAACAAAAGGTAATCATAAAACATGCATAATTAACTGAGTTGTGAATGAAATTGATTTATTTGGCGCAGTAAGTCGCCTTTGTCCAATAACCTGACATGACAACTTACTCTTGCCATCACATTTACCTAACCTGATGACCGAAATCTGTGAAACAAATAAAGACATTAGATAATAAAGCGCATAGAAATATTTGTTCCTTCCATTTGTTCGTTTGTGTTTCTCAAGTCAAATTCTGGTCATGACTGTTGAACTAATTTATACAAATATTTTCTTTTAACAGCGAAATGGGAAATTATTTTGAAGTGGATAGTACAAATAATAACAAAGGGGGAAACTATTTTGAAGTAGAAAGTACAAATAATAACAGAGAAATGTACAAAAGTCACACAATACAACAAATGTTATATCCATACAGCAAGTAAAGTTTACAGAACCACTATTGAAGAAAAAGTGTACCATGATACCACGACATCTGAAAATAAAATTGGTTACATATATTTATACACAGAAAACTACCGACAGCAACTTAATACAGTGTACAAGCTATAGCCTATACAACTTTACATGAACTGAGTGTCGAGAAATAGCCCTTCACTAATAGAAATAATTAAAACGTGTACTAAATTTAATTGTGGAATCGCACTATGACGTTAAACATTTCATTATACGCATTTAATAGATTTAAGGTCTCCTTGGCTGCATAAGAAGCTCAAACTTTTCCTTAGTATTTCTGTAATGCTACTGTGAAGATTTGATAGTAACTTATACTTGATCAATATTCCAATATCCAGGTGCGGCAGTGTACAAATTTCGGACATAAGAGTTTTTAAGAATAAAGCAGAATGAAAGAAGATAAAGTTGAACTTTTCACCAATAACACACAACCCGCATCTTATAGTCCTTTTGAGGTTGTAGGACCACACAACTGCCAACCAGTGCAGCTGGCCGATGGTATTGTGATAATGGCTTGAGAATAATTGTCATGCAGCGCAAATTTGGAAGGTCGGTGCCGCGCACTTGGAAACGTAAATATGTAGTTAAGGCGCACGTTCGTACACTATCGTCAGATAACCAGAAGCTTCTGGATGTTTCGCGAACCTGAACGTTTTGGAGAGTTCCAGTGGCAAGTTCTAGTAGAGTGAGTCAATGAACTAAGTGTGTTTCTGGTGCCATGTAAAATGATGTCCTCGAAGGAGTTGGTGACGTTCTATTAATGCGATGGAGTAGGGACGTCCTGTGTTCGACACCACAGAGAATGAATCCTCCGAAAAAAGAGACTACGTCGGACGTACATATATAGTTACGTTAATGCATCGCGAGAGTGTGAAGTCTTAATGGACAGTGGAACCAATTCAAATTAAAGTGACAAGGTGTGCTCCGCGAACTCTAAGAGAAGTTGGTGATAATTAAGTGACAGTTTGGAAAAACTTACAGAATTGATTACTTAAAGTAAAGTGCTTAAGATTCCTATACCTAGTGATTATGGCCACAACTGGACCTAGTGCCAATTTTTTATGCTTAGGAGGAACAGATGACGTGAAGAAATCGCGGGAGGCGATAGGCCGATCGACAGAGCATGCCAACAATTCCACGGCTGCTTCTCTCTGACGGAATCGAGGAGAACTCGACCCAACTGGAGCGGACCATAGGAGTCAAGGTCGAGGCAAGGCATTGTCACTCCACACTGGACTACTGAAGCAAGATAGGGGATTTTTTCTGTCTCTCTTTAAATTAATAGCCTTGTTTCTGGAATCTGTACCAGCCTTATTATGCAAACTTTATTTTTATCTTTATTCATTTTAAATCAATTTACATAAAATCTTATAAAAAATTTGCAAGTATAGTCTACTTGCCACTTTAACTAAGCCTAAAGCTTAAAGATTCCATTAACCTTACAAATCTACTCATCTAATCCATCTAAAAGCAATATTTCTTTTACTTTACTTCTACTCCAACAATATAATTCAAATCTATATTTATAACAGTTATAATCGCTTTTTCAATAATATTCAATTCAGCAATGCAAACCAATCTAACAATTAACTTCTGTACTATAACAAACTACGAAAGTATGTTTCCTATTATTATAAATTTCCTCTTCTGCAAGTGGTATCCATCTCCTAAAGGGGATGTCATCAGTAGATGGAGATGGCTCGTCAGTTCCAGATGTTCGGGTTATGATCTTTCCTCTTCTGCATAATAATTTGTCTCTGGCCGCTCTGATCCTCTCCATATAGCTTCAATGGCCCACCTGGGATTCTTTCTTTGGTCTTACTCTCCTTCTTTCGGCAGCTTCTGCTCTTCCTTCTGATATCCGCAATTAGCGTCTTCTATTTACCAGTCGTGCGTCTTGAATTGGGTCCTCTCTAGTCTAATAATCTGTCTTTAGTTTCTCCTGGTCTTAATATTTGCCTCCGAGGTCTCTTAAATAATATTTCTTTTTCGTAGGTTGCAATTTCCTATATTTATTTTTGGAACTGTTTTGTCGCGGGTCATATATTGCTCTAACGCCTTAGCGGATATTATCTCAGATATTTTCTAACTATACATAAGCTTCTGGCTCCCTTAAGATGTTTCCTAAGCATTTGCCTTGAAGTTTCCTTCGACCTTCTACCAGTTTACTGTATTTATCACACTTAAAAGTAAATCTTCAGCTGAATCCAAAATTACATTGTTCACATAAATCTGACATTTTTCCTATTCTTAAGGGGATACATGATAGGGGATGCGAAGTATCAGGTCCTCTCGAACAGGATAATTGCAGAGCCATCTAGAGTGACTAAGAGATAATTATCCATTATTAGTTATGTGCCAGCAGCATACAGGTAAAAAGGTGAACATGAGTTTATTCTGCAGTTTGATTCCGGGTTTCGTAGTAACAGATACCGCTGTTCGAGCATGGAATTTCCAAATCGCCTTCGGCGGCAGCGGCTCATTCTCGGAATATCTGCTGAAGAAAGCAAAAGTTGTACGGTCAAGATCAAGGACGTCGACCCTGATCTGAATGTAAAAGTGATTCTAGCGTCACTGTTGTACTTTCGGACAAAGTGTTACCGCACCGACCATAATCAACAGTCGGAAGTTTCTCTTCTCCGTCCGCAGCACGCATTTTGACTCCCTTTGCTACGTACTTATTGCACTCCACTCATACATTCGATAACAAGTTTAATCGGAAATACGTGTTTTGAGGTTCCCTCATGCCTTGTGTCTGTACCTCTGAATTTTAAAACGAAAAGTAGATTAAATACCAGACTTCATATTTCAGTTCAAGGATGCGAATTTAAAAAAAAAAAAAAAAAAAAAAAAAAAAAAAAAAAAAAAAAAAAACGAGAGGCTACCCTTAAATGAGACATTTTCTAAACGCATCAGAAGCTCTAACAATTTTGAATAAAATACTACATATGATATTTTACATTATCATGATAAATGAAGTGTATGTTTGCAGAGACCTTTTTATTCTGGATGACCTTTGTATAAGTGGTAAACGGTAACTTATGGACCAACAATTTACTACATAAAATGTAGAGCTAATTGAAACGCATAATTTATATAAAATACAATGTTTAGTGTGGTGAACGCTCTTGAAATATTCCTTGTCATTATTTTGAATATCCAAATATTTTTTTTAAATATGATGTGTTATTCATTTTTTTGTGTTCTAGACATATAAAGAGAAGCGAATTTCAAGGAAATCACATCGCGATCAACTTAAAAAATTTGACTGTCACTTAAAATCTACCGCTTTCGCTTATTTCCCTTGCACCTATAAGATGAAGTATGTAGAATAATAAGAATATGAGTAGAGAAAGAAATGTGAGTTAATCTTAGTTTCATTTGAAATATTTGTTAAGTTTGAAAGACGGTACATTGCTCAAAAAGCAGTAAGGAGATGTGACAACAGAGCACACGCACAAATACCAACCTTACAAAAGCTTTCTCTAACACTCTTGATATTGCCACTAGCTTGACATCCTCGACATTCATTGGTGGACCAAAGTAAGTGTAACACTTTGAGATAAATCTTTGATACGTTTAACTTTCGAAGTACTGCATATTGAAAGTTATTACATTTAACTTTATGCTACGAGGGCTGTTCAATAAAGGATGATCATAATTTTTACGCTCATAATTTTTCGCACTAAAATTCAATTTTATTATATTCTGTTAGCTTAATGTGAAACAAACGCGATGTAGTAGTTTCATTGTTGTACTCCTGGTTTCCGCCTGTGAGAACCAGGCAAGTTCAGACATGTTCAGTATCGCCTACTACTGCAATGGAGGTAACACGCGAGGAACAATATGCGGCACTGAAATTCTGCTTTCTTCTCAACAAATCTTCAGTTGAGGCCTATACAATGTTACAGGAGGCCTATGGAGAGTCTGTTCTTCCCTACAGCACAGGTCGAAGGTGGTTTAAAATGTTTAAAGAGAGGAGACAATCGATTTCAAAGGAAGGTGGAGCCGGTGCTCCAGTTTCTGCTCTTACGGAAGAAAACATCAACACTGCTGCTTCCATTGTGAGAGAGGATCGACGAATTACCTTAAGATCACTTTCTGAAATACTGAACATTTCATTGGGTGCCACCCACACGTTGGTGACAGAAACATTACACATGAGACGTGTTTGTGCGCGATGGGTTCCAAGACTGTTGATTCCCGAACAAAAAGGACATTCGAATGCAGGTCTGCATGCAGTTAAAGTTGATGTTAGAGGAAGTTCCGGAGTTTCTTTCAAACGTAATCACTGCTGATGAAACTTCGCTATATCATTTTGATACTGAGAGCAAACAGCAAAGCTCAGTGTGGAAATCTCCTTCATCATCAACCCCCCCATAAAGCAAAAGTGGTTGCTTCTGCTGGGAAAGTAATGGTCATCCCATTCTTTGACATTCATGGAATGGTTTATCAGTATGTTGTACCTGCACACACATCAGTAACTGGACAATACTACAGAGATGTCCTGAAAACATTGCAAGTGCATATCAGGCGCAAAAAGACCACATTCCATGAAGCAGGCTGGATGCTCCACCACAATAATGCGCGGCCGCATATTGCCAATGTTGTTGCTGAGTATCTTGCAAAAATCAACGTGAAGTGCATCCCTCACCCTCCCTATTGTCCGGATTTAGCCCCATGTGACTATTTTTCTATTCCCTAACTTGAAGAAACCCCTTCGTGGGAGGCATTATCCATCATTAGAAGCGGTGATGAAGGCTGCAGAGGCGATTTTGAAGGATACCTCACAAAATTGTTTCCAGCATGTCTTTGAAGACTAGCAGAAACGCTGGGACAAGTGCATCGCATTCAGGGTAGACTATTTTGAGAAAGACCATCAAAATTATGAGGATGAGTAAAGGTACGTTGTCAAAAAGAAATTGTGATCATTCTTTATTGAACAGCTCTCGCACATAAGAAATGACTACGAACTTACCTCGCACGTGTCCTCAAAGAGGACTATATTTTGTTATGGACCTTATT